>OX352773.1:248568619-249168619 GCA_947095535.1 Poecilobothrus nobilitatus | reverse complement strand
ATGTGATAATATTATGTTTGCATTTCCTATTGACGTATTCGTATTCGGTTTTCAATGTTATATATTTTTTTTTTTTTTGGAATTACGATGATGTGAAAAGGTTTTAAATATCATTTCTTGTTTCTAATTTTTATTGCAATCCAATTTTTTTTGTTTTATTTTTAAACTTTATATTTTTTCTCTTTTTAATTTCTTATTCATTTATTTTTTATTTCTCATTTTTTCTGTTTTGCATTTTTTGTTATCGTTTTTATGTTTTTGGCTGACTATTCGATAATGTATTATATTGTTGTAGTCATTTTGTCTGCTTTTACTGCTGTTGTTTAATTATGTTCTATATTATATTGTTTATGTTTGTTTATTATATCATTTGTGTAATATTTTGGTCTTGAAAATTATTCGGCAGTTAACAAATACTTTGGACATGGTGTATCAAAATTCTTTTTGCATATTTTTAATCTTTTGCAGTTTTTGTTTTGTAAATAATCAAATCAAATCAAAACTAACTTTTTATGTATTTTAATTGATATTTCTAGTTTGATGAAATGTATTAATAGAAACTTGAATGTTTAAGGCTGTTTTGCTTTAAAGGTCCTATATTAGGAAATAGTTAAATTATATTAGCAAGCAAGAAAGAAAAGATCGCCAATATAATAATATAACATTCTTTTTTATATATAACAAAGTAATTAAATTGCGGCATAAATATATGACGATATGACAAATGAGCCCTTATAACAAGCATACTATAACATTTTAAAATAAAGTTTAACAAAGTATATTGTCTGATAACTTCACTCACATTTATAGATTTGGGCATTTCGTGAATTTACGTCCCAAAAATGATGACCCCAAAACATAAATAAAAATATGATCAAAATTAAAAATGAGACCAAAAATAATATTTTAAAGAATATAATTTTTTTTAGTATATTCCCCTGCCACATAAATGTTACAAGGAAATTACACAGCCTTTCCTTTTCAGAGGTGGCTGTAAGGGGAAATTATTCTTACGACGTGTGTGGGATTTGAACCCATACTCCTACAAGGCATTGCATACACTCTTCCCACTTAGCCACCGACGCCCCAGAGAATATAATTGTAAAATGAAAAGCAATTTATTAATCAACAAGGTTTATAACAATTTTAAATACTTTTTTGAAGATTGCTGGAAAAGGGCAAATGTTAACTTTTTCTAGAAGGTTTGATAGATAGCATTTTTTTAAAACTTTCTGAAAAAACTGTAAGTATAATTCTGATTATGTGTAACCTACTATAAAATTTCTGGAAATTATTATTATATATAATTTTTATAATATGAACAGTTTTAACATTCGTGAACAGTTTAGAATTTTCATCAAAAAAACATCTAAATTAAATACAAAAAAAAGGTTTTGGGGTATAATTTATTTTAAATTAGTCTCAAAGTAAAAACGACACAAGACCATATGAAAAATAGGCCGAAAATTTAAAAATAAAATTTAAAAGACAATTTTAAAGTACCATATATATTTAAAAGCAGATCTCCTACAATATTTCGAAAATGCCAATGAAACATTAATATGTTTAGTGTTTAATCTTTTAAACTATAGTTAAATGATTTAAAACAGATCCAATTTTTTTTAGTGATTTGCATCGCATACATTGAGCCTAAAATCTTTGTACGATTTTCACCATTCTCAACTAGAATTCCTCCTAACATCTAACAACAAATATTTGCTTGCTATATTTTCCAATTTCCTTTTTCTTATTCCCTTATTCCTATTTTTCCAATTCCCAAATCAACATTATATTGAATCAGAGATTTTAATCTAATGTTTGGTTTAAAAAGGAGGTGTCGTTTAGTTGGTTAAAGTCGAATACTACCAAATAGAATTCGCGTGTTGATCTCATTGGTGTCATTGGTTCGAGATTCCCACCTATCTTCGTAAAAAAATATATATGTATATATGTGTGTGTACATAATATTAAAAATAGGTCAACGATCACTGACTGATTATACACTTTGTTTATCAACTGAGAGGCGATTAAAATTGCAAAAAAATTATTTTCAAGTAAATTTTATAAAATATAAAAAAAATGCAATCTTCATACTTAAAAAAGAAAAATAAATATGCGAAGAAAAAAAATAAAATTTTCAAGAAACAAAACAATAAAATTTCTTACACAATTGTTTAACCATTCTGTAAATTTGCTGTATGAAATTGTTTTAATATGTACAAACTGTTATTTGATGTTTCTTGTGCCAATTGAAAAGAAGATTTAAACTAAAAAAAAAAAAAAAACAAATTTCAAATCTATATGGCCACTGGATAGTACTGGTCATGAATGAATGAGTAAATAGTAAACACAACAAGAATTTTGAGTGCATTCAATATTGAATATAGATTTGAATCCTTTTTTTCTTTTTAACAAAAAAAAAAAAGTTTTTCTAAGTATTTCTACAACCAAATTTTAATCTATTTTCCTCACTTTTTTTGTTTTTTTTTAAAGAAAATAGAATTTTATACTTATATTAAATTTTTGGAATACATCACTTTATATAAACATATATTCTAGACATTATACTGAATAGATGTATATAATAATAAAAAGTAAAAGATTGATTGATGTTCAAGTCATAAAAGAATGAATTGTAACATTATATACCATAGATAAAGTATCATTATATTTATATATCATTCATTAAATTGATATTTTTATTTAGTTCAATTTCTAATTTAACAACTTTTTTTTTTTGTATTTCCTAATAAAAGGGAATCAAATAAAACTTTGTTATATGACCGTTATATGATCTCGTTATATGACCGTTATATGATCAAAAAAAAAAAAAATAATAATTATTTTGAATATATTGCAATTAATTAATTAATTTTTTTTTTTTTCAGAATTTCATTTAATATATCAGAGTCACATCAAGAAACTAAAAATATGCACTAACATTTTTGGTAAAGAAAGAAACTATCAACAATAAGGTGAAACTAAGAGTCATAAACAAAAGACAAGCTGAATTACGTGATGTTATAAGTAATGTTATATACATTACTTAAAAAGAAATATTAATAATTAAAATAAAAGGATTGGAAGAGCAAGATCATAAATAAAATTAGGCTTCTGAATGGAAAAAGGTCTCGGAAAAAAGATTTTCAAGTGGAATTTTAAGAGTATATACCTTAACTTGTAAAAAACGTTCATATTAGACTTTATCTCAAAATATAAAAAAAATTTTCAAATACATAGTAAAAAATATTTTGGGAGACCCAAAACTTCATCAACCAACGGTTTAATTTAAGATCTCAAAAATACATTTACATCATCATCTTCTGCCTTAAGTCTGAAAGTAAATTTTATGAGTCGTATTCTTGATTCACTGAAACAACCTGCCACAAAAGCTAACTACAAAACCGATAATTGCTCAACATTATAACACTATCAGCATAAATAAACCAGCATAGATCAATTAAAACATAAAAAAAACAATCTTTTATTACAACTAAGGCGGTAAAAATAGAAACGTATAATAACTATGTTTACAAAAAAAAAAAACACAAACAAAACAAAAATTTTTAAATTGGTGGGCCAAAAAGTACATAAAACTATGTATGATTGTTTCTATGATTGTTAACAGTTACTATAGTTTTAACCGTTATAATATTTTTTGAATATATTGTATAAGTATATATAGTTGAAATGTTTTGGAATTTCGCCAAAGGCAAATGTATCTAACTATACTGAAATGAATTTTAAAGTCTCAAAAAAAAAAAAAAAAAAAAAGGATCATACAAATACAATACGTTTGAAATGAATTAATGCTATTGTCTAGATAAAATAACAAAAGTACTCAAAAACATAGAAAAAAAAAAACATAAAGAAAAAAAACATAGAAAAATAAAATTTTTGCTTTTCTTGTTATTTTTTTTTTAATCATTTTTGTTATTATTTTCTTTATTTTTTTTTTATTTTTTTTTTTTAAATCATATAGCAAGTCAGTACAAAGTTATTATTGAATTCCACAAATTGTTTTAAAAAATTTCAATTTAAAAGTTAAATTTTCACAAAAAAGAAACATTTACCAAACCTATACCAAAAAAAAAAAACAAAAAAAACCATACTTAAAATAAATTGATTCCCTTTTTATTTATGTATAAATAAAAAATTCATGGATTTAGAAAGAAATGAATTTCATTTAATTTTTTTTGATTCTTCTAAAATTGGCATTTTTATTTCACGATACAAAATTGAAATAATTTGAGTTTTTTTTTTTGTTTTAATAAAACTCAAAAATCCAATATAAATATAAATAATATGCCGTATGCATTCTATTATTTTATTGATCATAGCTATTAGAGAGAGCACGTATCGATTGATGATTGATTGACATTCAAAATGACAGTACATATACATATATGTATGTATTATTCAACAATTAATAATATTTAAAAAACACAGTAATCAAAATAGGTTGAAATGTGTCGTGAAAAATATTAATTGAAAATTTTTGTTTTTTATCATGTATATATATTGCATACATATACATACATGTCATTTAAATTTTTCAATGAATGTCGCATTATCAATAAAATTTTAATTATAATAATTTTAATTATATATTTAAATTGAAAATTATTTACAAACATATAGGTATGTACTTTATGTTTGATGAAAATTATTTTAAACCATACATAAAATATTCTTAGAACTATTAAAATACCACGTGACATTATTGTTTCTAATCAACGGTATTATTAAGGAAGTAAAAATTTTAATAAAGTCACACCATTAGTAGAACTTATAGTTTCTATTAAATAAATACATTATCCAAATGGAATTGTTTGTGAAAATAAAGTAGATGGAGGGAAAAATATAGTTTTTGTTGAAACTGAAATATAGAAAAGATTTTTAAAAATATTTAACAACTGATTTAAAAAATTAATTGCATATTTTAAAAATAAAACTAATATTTCAGAACAACTTTTGTATATAGTCCAACCCCCAAATGGAGCTACACGTTCTCAAATGTGTATATAGCTCAGGTTCTGCTTAATAATTTTATTAAAATTTAAAACCGCCAAATGACAGAACATTTTCTTTATATGTATCTATGCTTTATAAATCCATATCAGAATAATACAATTTTTTGCAATTTATTATTTAAATTTACGGTTATGTTTGGATTATGAATTTTGAGAGAAGAAATACCTTTTTTTTTAAAGAAAATTGATAAATTTTGGTGTAAGTCAGAATTCTGAAATGTTTTCATCTGTTTCATTTTGTTTCGATGTGTTCGTTAGAAGCAGCTTATTGACTTTTTTGCACTCTTCATTAGAAATTAAATTAATCATAAATATTGTGTGTCTTAAATAATAAAAATGAAAAAAAAATCCGCATAAAATCTAAAAAAAAGTAACTGTCAAAATCGGTTTGTTTCTCCAATCAATGTCACCACAATTTCACAAACAAGAAATTTGTATAAAAATTGCAACACCATATCATTACACTCATAAATCAGACCTCAGAAAGGACTGACAAAAAACATATTAATGATTAGGGGCCTCGGTGGCCTAGTGGGTAAAATACTCTGTAAACACCGAGGGAGTGTGGTTTCGAATCTCATACACGTCGTAAGAGTTATTTCCCCTTACGACATTTACAGTCACGCCTGAAAAAGAAAGGCTGTGTAATTTCCTGTTCACATTTATGTGGCAGAGAAATCCACTAAAAAAAAATATATTAATGACAATGAATGATCCAATTTTTCCAAAAAACTCTCGTCTATAGCGGTTTTCTTTCACAACTTTTTTTCCCTCTTTAATCCTAAAAAAGTAATGATCTCCATTTTAAAATATACCTAAATTTTTGTTGTTATTTTGTTTTAGAAAAAAATTTTCAATAAGATCTGAATTTACATTTATAATTAATTTTAATATTGTCTGGGCTGACTGCTCTATATATAATTATTTGACAAAAATGTCAGTTATTAATTATTCCATTTTTTTCTTTTAGTTTTTGTAATTATTTTTAAAAGTTAGTCAATGTCTCAATAATTGAACAATATTGTTTACTTTAAAATAAAAAAAATAAAAGAAAAAAAGAGTAGGTATTATACTTTTTAATTAAAAAAAAAATATATATATATATATAAATATGTATGAATGTACATCTGTTTAGAAAACTTTCTCCTTAAAGAATTTTCAGAAAGAATTAAAAGAAAAGTACAAAAGAAATGTCAAATTGTTGCTTCTGTTCATGAATTACAAAATTACTCCCTTTAAATCCCTTGTATTATACATATAATAAGCTTTCATCAACATTTGAAAATTCTAAAGTAAGTTTAAAACAAATGTTAGACATTAAATTTTTTTTGTTTTTTTTTGTACATTTTTTTTTTCAAAAGAGTTTCAATTTTATACTATTTTTTTTTTCGTTTTTCTTTTTTTTTTTTTATCTCTTTTACAAAAACATTAACATAAACACACAAACATATGTATATTGTATTGTCCATCATCAAACAAAATAGAAAATTCAGGATTTCTTTCATGTCTCAAATTAACACTATAATTAGTGCAACAGAATCAAACAAAAATAAGAATGAAAAAAAACGAATATTTTTTTTTTGTTTTTGATTCAATCCTTCTTTTCTGATATTTTTTATTTGGTATTCAGAATGGAATAGTGAAAATTTATGTATATGATATATTATATATGTATGTTCATGCAATTTTAAATCTATAGTATCGAATAAAAATGCTTTTAACAATATACATATCATAGGAGGGTTTATGAAAAAGATTAGCTATTTATCATATAGATTTTATGAAACTAAAGAAAATAAAAAAAAATAAAACAATGAATGCTTTCTCCAACGTGAAACAAGGAATGCGACACATGCCCACCTCTATACTGTCGAATTGTCAAGATGGCGTAACACGGTATTCGGATATTCGTTTGTTATGCGCACGTCAAGTTTATGGCACCTTATGCCTACACTATGTATTAAAGGACCCATCCTAAAGTTTGGTTTTAAAGGGTGTTATTTTGATTGGTTAAAGTCCAACACTACCCAAAGGAACGCCGTGCAGTTCCTTTGAGTGACTTTCGATGTTTTTCACCGTCCCTCGTAAAAAAAAAAAACAACTAGAGGAGCAGAAAAAATATATTTTCGCGATTTTTAGATTTGGAAATAGTCGTTTGTTGTTAATGTATAGCTTTTAATTTTTTAATTGTACGACAGCAAATACATTGGAATCAAATGCAAAATAAAGTAATTTCCTTCCTTTTAAGGTATTTCATGTGAATTATGTATTTATTACTTTTTATTTCTTATACCACAGCATACATCTGGAAAAACCTTTTCATCTTATGCATTTCAAAACAACTTAGAACAAAAACTCTAATGAATGCTTTTTTGTACGTTTATGTATTTATATTATTTATTAAAACTTTTGTCACATAACAAAATCCTCAGAACAAAAAATATTGTCCAAAATTTCCCTTAAGAAAATCTAGAGCAGAAAACTACAATTTAATGAACACAAGTTAGAACATCTCTACACAAAGTAGTATCCTGTTCTAAAACTAATGAACCCTAAAATTTAAAATTTAACTCCAACAAAAATCTAATACAATATTTTGTCCTTTACTGTATAATTGCCCTTTTAAATAACGTGAATATTCTGTGTCACATTTTATTAAAAAGTTAAGAAAAAAGGAAAAAGTATATAAAATTTTCTTGTCAGCAAAATGATGGTTAAAAAGAGTCTACAAAAAGTTAGAGACTTTGTTTTGTTTTATATTCTTTATGTCTAAATGTTTAAAAAAAAAAGACAGAAATGTTTTTTTTTTTTGTTATGCTTTAGGATTAAATAATTAACTGACACTAAATTCAAGACTTAAGTTAATTAAAATGGTCATTATATTACTTCATTCCAGATACATTGTATAGATTGAAATTGTAAGAAATCCGTGAAGCAAAATAATTTACAAAAATCGAATTATAATTATTTTATACACAAATGGAAATCTTATGTGATTGATTTTAATGAAAAAAAAAATGATTTCAATTCTCGAAATATAAGTAAAAAATGCTAACGAAATTATTTATTTATCTGGTCCACTTATCAGCCCTACTGCCTCTAAGAAATTAAAAATCTCTTGAGGATTTATTACTGGACGTTCATCTACGCCAAAGCAATATGCTGCTATAGACACACATATATTGTTCGGAGTAAAAGCTTGGTAGTTTTTGAGTATGTGATGTGGAGATTCTTTTTGATCTTGACAGAATTTTCATTGTACCGTTATTCCTATTTTTTTAGTGCCCCTTTAGTCGATAGTCTTCCGACAGGATCTTATTACAATTCTCTGTTTGTTTTTACTGGATCCTAAAATTTTTACAAATCTTTTCCGTTATAGTTTCCTAGAAACTCCTTAGTTGTCTGAGCTCGAATTTTTCACCCTATCATTTCCTTTTACAGTTTTCGTCTTCCATAACTTCAACTTTCAATTGTCATATCAAGAAAATTTTCGGGATTTGTAAAGGGAGTTGTAATTCCTTGTTCTGCAACTCAACTCTTAAATCAACATTGTTTGTGAATTTTTTTTAATTTGAGTAAGTTACTTTGTTTGATATATGAAGATACACTGAACACTTTAATAAAAATGAATGTGGAAAATTTTTAACATTTCATTATAAACACTATTATCATAAATAGGTAAATAATACATAACCCTATCGCAGATATTTAATTGCATGTAATAAACAAACATTATATTTGTATCAATCGGAATAGTTTCAGACCACTTGTCATCAACTTTGTTAAATTTACGATAATTTAATTGTAGCTTACTTTCTTAAGAATATTTGTTGATTAGAGCAGATACTTTAATAGGTACCAGATCAGGTTCTTTTGCGAATAAAGATTTTTTATCTAATTTTACTACTTGTCACATAGCGAAGCTCCTATTACTTTATTAAACTATACAATTTCTTTATGATCATGAATCACTCAATATCTCTAATTTTCATCCACTATTATACCTTTTTCTGTATAAGTACAACGATCACTAAATTATAAAATCAATTAATATCAATTTGCGATATCTTCTTCCAAAAATTTTCTCTCCAATTTCGACTACTTCAATGGAAACTAAATAACTATTTAATAATTTCCTTTTGTTATCCCACAAAAGACGTATATTTTTTTTTTCTCTTTTATTTTTTTTCCATCTCATTCTGATATACATATTTGTAATATATATTCATTGCAGTTGAAATGCCTCTAATGAGACATGGGATTATATACATTTGCTGGTATAGAAAGAAACACAAAAAAAAAAAAAAAAAAACAAAAAAAGTTAAATGTGAGACTAAATTTTTATTTAAACAACTGGAAAATTAAAAACTTTTAAATTTCAAACATTTTTTACTTTATCATTTTTTTATATTAATTTTTTTTTTTTTATACAAATTTTAAAATATTTTTCATTCATTTGGGAAATTCTTTTAAAATAGAGAAAGAGAAAAAAAAATGTTTTTTCTTTTTTATTTTTGTTAAAGAAAGAAACGAAAATGGGAAATTAAAGAAAATTAAAAAGGCAATTGCTAGACTTATTATTATCCTATGGCTTAAAATCTGAATATAATAAAGAAAGGGATTCCTTAAAATATATTATATAGGATTTTGATTTAAGGAAAAGGACAACGAAAACAATTTACATGGAAATTGGTTTACAATAAAGAAAAAGCTTTCAAATGGTATTCATCACTTTGCCAGAATAAGTTTAATAAAAAAAAAATCTTAAGAATATACGCGATAAAAAAAAGCCCCATGAAAAAGAATAATCTTTTCAATAAAATAAACCTAGACGGATTATTAATACTGTAAATGATAATGACGTATAATTTTTCTCAATTTTGCTTTTTTTTTTACTTCTTTCTATATTTTTAAATTTTACTTTTATAAATTAAATGTAATTTTGACAATTGAAGAAAAACAAAAAAAAAAAAAAAAACAAAAATCAAAAACAATAAGGAACACACAATACACTTTTAAAGCTTTACGAAAGTAAAATTGCCTTTTTATAGATCCCCTATAACTTTTTGTTTTTATGATTTCTGTCTTGGCTTGGCCTTTCAATTAAAAACAAAAATTTAACCCCACTTAATTTGTAAAAAAAAACAATTTTCATTTCAATTTCGCGCTTTATTTTTTTCTTTTTTTTATTATTGCAGATAAAATATTCTTTTATAAAAAAAAAAAAAAAAAACAAAAAAACAAAAGAATAAAACAGAGAAGAAAATCATTAATTCTAAATTGTTTTTTGTTTCAATTTTAGCCTAATGTCAATAGATTTCCTCATGGGTGATTCTATTTAAATTACCCTGTCTAGTGGAAAATTTTTTTATAATATACAATAATACACTTTTCGGTGTTTAATAAAACAAAAAGGAGAAAATATACATAATAACGGACATAATGTGGGGGAATGTAAAATAAATATCAAGAATACAATAATTACTTAACGGTTATGGAAATGCAGAAACGGTTTTATAAGAGAAAATAAATATTTGTTTTTACCGTTTTTTTTTTTTTTGAAGGGATAAATTTTAAAACTTCCTGGATTAATAAAAACAGGATGTGATTCTAAATGCATTTAAATTAATATAGAAAATCTAAATGAGTGAATAAAAGTGATATATAGGAATGAGGCAGTATATATACTTATAACATTCGGGTATACTTTAAATGGTTAAAAGTGTTATTAAGTAATTAAAAAACGATTGTTTTTTTATTTTTCCAAATATACTCAAATATACTTAATATACTTTTCAAAAATACTTATAATGTAATGAGAACATGATAATAGATACTTTAAAACAAATATTTACTTACCCTTTAAAAAAATTTTATTTAATCTTTTAATGTTTCAGCGTAAAATAAGGTATTTTGAAAAATTAGTATTTATTTTATTGATATTATATACGTAATTTGAAATGGTATTAAACTGATAGATATAAAATTTCTTTGTACAATTTTTATTTTTGTATAAAAAATAATTTAGTAATAAAATAACAGTGAAAAAATTAAAGATTACGAATTAAATAACGGCCAAAAATTAAAGGTCGAAAATTCATAAGAAATGAATTCGGTCAACTTAGTACAAATAAAAAAGTGAAATAACTAATGACTAATGAATGAAAATGTATTATTTTTGAAATTTTTTACTGGTATATCTTATTTACGTTCGGAATAACGTTTTAATCAGTTTTGTTCTTTAAATCAATCCAATATACTTTTTTATATTTTGGTCGTATTAATCTTCTTATTAAATAACAATTCTTATCGGAATATCTACAAATATTCTAAATATTCTGACCCGAGTCTTGAATGTCTGAAGTGATATAAAATTTTACACTTAAGAGAATCTATCTACCAGTTTAGCCTTGTTAAAATAAAATCTGCAACAATGAATCTTTTTCGACCTCTACAAAATTTTGTAACTGGTATAGTTTAAAGTAGATACATTCAGGCTTATAGTTAGTTATAAGGTGATGATTCACGCTTATAGTTATAGATTAAATAATAAATCATTTAACGGTGTAAAACACCTCTATCGGATATTTTTAATAATTAATAGCTTTTCAATAGCAATATAAAAAGCAGATTATTTTGTATCAACAAATTCTCGGATACAACAAATTTTGTTGAACTTATAAATATGAAATACATCAGAACTTTTTATTAAATGAGCCCATGAATACTAATTCTTGTAAAAGGATTTAAAAAAACAGTAACCGTTCTTGCACAGTTTGTCCTTAAATCCTTAAAAAATTCATATAATTTTGTAAATTTAGATTTCTAGATGTTATCCGAAAATTAGACTAGGCGAGACCCCATTATATTCAGTTAAGTTTTAACTATATAGTACGACATGAAAATGAAGAAGGATTTTATAGAGAAATTATATAAGGCAAGATAAATGTTTAACATAAATATGAAGATTCTTTTTAAAATTTTAAAAATTGTAATATGAAAATTAAGCAAAACACTTCCATGCCATAAAAGTTCCGTGTTACAAAATTTCGTACGACCAGTAATCTTCGTACTCTTGAAATTGTTTAAGAAAATACATCATTAACACGTTGAGTACCACGCTCAAAAAATACTTGCTTTAACTTCCATACACTGGGGAACATCACTTATATGTTACAAAATTCCGCGCTCAGCGGTAAAGATAAAAACAAACTTGCGTTAAGTCCCAACCGGTGAACATTTTTAAAGCTAATTTGGGCTTTTGAGAAAATTCAACAATGTTCACCTGTGATACACGTGAAACTTAACGCAAGTTTATTTTTATATTCACTGGTGACCGCAAGATTTTAAAACATTTAAGTGATGTTCACCGGTGATACACGTCGGACTCAATGTGTTAAGTTTACTTGAATTCTATTTCCCACTCCAATTCTCATTAAAAAATTTCTTTCCTTTTCCCTTTTCTTTCTTTTTGAAATTCCTTACCGTTAGTTTTATTCTTCTCTGCAGTTACAGTGTAGGATTATTCTGGCCCGGAAGAGAGGTAATTTAGTTAGGTAAAAAATATCCCTCTTAAAATTTAGAGTATCGAGATATGTTTTGAAGATCTATACCAACCGCAAGAAGAAAATAAAAACTGCTTGATTATTATTATTTGCATTGACTGCTGCAACTTATTTTATTTTGCTTTTAGAACCTAGTCTTCTTCTATTAAGCTTTGTACCAACATTTCCTAAGAATACTTGTTAACAGATCTTCAACCATTCTAAACAGCATTTTTTATATTTATTAGTTTTTTTTGTTCAAGTAATTTTGAGTTGAACACCGAGAAGAGTGAAAGATAATTTTTCGTCTGAATAGCTTTTTAGGAGTAAGAAACTTTTTTTTGGACTTTTGAAGATAGCGGTCGTCAGTCTGAATATGTAACTTACTTGTGCTTCATCTTTAGTTGTACAAAGGCTTGACAGTTGTCTAGAATAGAAATAGAAGTATATTAAATTTTAATAAAAATTGATAGAAAATAAATTAAAATGATCATTTCCTATTAAAAAATCCTTATTCCCATCATTTTTATTATTTCACTCCACCCTAGATTTTCTTCCAATAATAATTCAAAAAAATTGTTTTTTGCTCAAATCTGAATATTTTTATTATGTATTTCAAAAAAAAAAAAACAAAAACATCATTCTATCTCTTTTTTTCGTTCATTAAACCTATTTATTAAAACGAACATATATACATAATATACATATTATATATATGTGTTTGTTCCACTAATAACATTTATTCTTGCATTACCAATTCACAAAGAAAATATAGAGATGGGTTTCTTTTATTTTTCTTTTCTTTTTTATTTTTTCTTTTCTAAATAAAAAAATCATGAAAAATCGTTCAAATAACATGAATTACTACTACATATAAAAACACAAAACAAAAACTAAGGAAAACAAAATTAGAACAGATAAATACACGCAAAAAAACAAATGAAATAAAAATTATAAGCAAAAAAACTGAAAGTCCTTTGATGGTTTCCTTATCACATCTATCTCAAAAAAAAAAAAAAAATGAACTGGACCAAAATGGACCACAAGACATCAAAATTAATGGCCTGAAAGTAGATGATAAGTTGACATTCATGATTTCTCTTCCTGTTTATATTGTTGCTGCCCTGGACCAACTTTACTGCTTGGTAATTTCCACTAATATTTATGTTTCCTCATTTTGAGTACTTTATTTTCGTTGTTTCTTGTGTTTCGTTAGAAGTTTTGATGATAATTTTCATGAAGATATCGATTCCAGAAAATATTTTGATGAAAAAACATAAAAAATGTAAAGAACCAACCAGAAAAAATAAAATCTTTGAAGGTGTAAATGATACCATGTGTTAAAGGTTAGAATTATTCTTTCAAATCCTGCTGGTCTAGAACAGAAACCAACGAAAAAAAAAATACTTTCTTTTTTTTATCTTTGTGTTTTTTTTTTTTTTTGTTTTTATTTATATAAAGAAAAATTGGTCACCATTTCATTGGTTGTGGACCAATTATATGAACAAGAATAAAAAGAGTACATCAAATACTAAAATATATATGAACTTGTTTACAGATTTATATACTCTGATAATATTTAAATTAAAGAAAATTGAAAATCATAGATTTAAATTTAAAGAATAATGAAATTTGGTAAAAAAAAAAGTATATTGTACTTTAATGAAGTTGACCAATTTTTTCCAAAAATTCTTAAAATATTACAAGAAATTATAGAAGTGTTTATATAATATAGTCTAAATAAGATGTTAGGTAACCTAAGAATTTGAGTTCGACAAAAAGATACGGAAAAAAAATGTATAGTTTATATAAAATTTTCTTCATATTTTAATCAAATTAGAAAAGAACTAAACTTCGTTTTTTAGTAATTTCGTTAAGTTTTTTATAAACTAGCTTTAGTTACCTTTATTTAATTACTAGCAGAGTACCCGGCGTTGCCCGGAGTACTTTATTGGCTTTATGAAATAAAAATTATTAACTTTTGTTTCTGCTTTAATATAATTTAATTAATATAGTTAACTTATTACTATGCATTTACAGATGCTGGTAGTTTATATTCTATTTTTTATTAGATTTAGTTAAATTGAATAAACAGAGCCAAGAATTAGAGACAATTCTTCTACAAAAAATTTTTAAAGGAATCAATAATCTATTGAGTACACAATGACGGCGAAGTGAATTTCAATTATGACCATAATGTAGTACGTTTGTTTTCGTAAGTAATGTCACTTCATGTTTTTGTGAATTATCCTTTTAAGCACATTTTGCAAAATTTGCTATTAGGTTCGCTCTGTCCCTCCGTCTGTTTTCCAAATTTATATATTTCAATGATATTTTATGGGAAACATGTTATACACATGCATCTTATATAGGTAGACCACATGTAAAGACCACATTTAAGTATTGCATTTCTGAATGATGACATGATGATTGTCTAATGTAGGAGATTGTTTCTGTTTTTTAACATGAAAATGTTATGTTGTTAAAAACAGTATTCTTAAGATACTTAATAAGGTTACTTTAATTACTGTTCTGTATTAGAAATTTGCACTGAAAGGTTTTTATGGAATATTAGAAACAGTATAGATAAAAGTAAAGAGTGTTGGAAATATCTTTTTAATAATAATAACAATACACAAAATTAGGCAAAATATTATTAATAAGTGCTCGTGCGGAAATGGGTTAATAAACGTTAACAAACATTTTGTCACAGGCTTTATTTAGAACCATAAATTCATCCTCCCAAATTAGACCGAAATTAGAAACAAAATTTTTTTTTGACAGTCTATCGTGTCGAAATGTGTTAATGTATCACAACAAAATTTATTGAATGAGTTTGTGTGCCAAAGTGCAATACTTGTGCAAATTTTCAATTGGTCAAATCGTTTAAGCACAACAACAAAAAATGAGACATTTCTTGGCCTGAAGCCTGATGGGTTAATGTATCGTAACCAAATCAACTCAGAAAGCTTTTGTTATAAAGACCTACACTTTTGTAAATTTTCAACTCAATTGGTAAAACGGTTTAAGTGCGACAACAAAGAAATTAAAAATTTTTATTGAGTCCTGGTGCCGAAACGGGTTAATGGATCGTAACCAAATCTCCTCAGTGAGCTCCTGTGGTAAAGAGCTACACTTTTGTAAATTTTCAAATCAATTGGCAAAACCGTTTAAGCGCGACAACAAAGAAATTGAAAAACTTCATTGAGTCCTGGTGCCGAAACGGGTTAATGGATCGTAACCAAATCAACTCAGTGAGCTCCTGCGGTAAAGAGCTACACTTTGATAAATTTTTAACTCAATTGGCCAAACAGTTTAAGTGCGACATCTAAGTAAATTACAAAACTTCACTGACCCCTGGTGCCGAAACGGGTTAATGGATCGAAACCAAATCAACTCAGTGAGCTCCTGTGGTAAAGAGCTACACTATTGTAAAATTCAACTCAATTGGTCAAACCGTTTTAGCAGGACAACAGAAAAATTTAGTGAACTTTGTTCGGCTCTCGTGCCCAAACGGGTTACCGAATCTTCATAAAAATTTGTCACAGGCTTTTTTTCAGACCATAAAACCACCATACAAAATTGGACATAAATCGGAAACAAAAAATTTTTTGGAAGCCCGCCGGGTCGAATCCGGATGACATATTGAATCCAAATTTCTTAGACACCCGTCCAATGCTGGGAAGAACATTTGTACAAATTTTCAACTCAATCGATCAAACCGTTTAGGCAGGAAAACGAAAAAACGAAACGGCTTTAAATGGCTCTCGGGCCGCAATGGGTTAATGAACCGAAACGCGATATAGCCTATAACACTTTCCGGGGCCGTAAGAACGTTCCTGCAAAATTTGGTTGCAATCGGACTGGTGGTTTTTACGTGAAAAGGGCACAAACAAACAAACAAACAGAATTTCTTCCTTATTTATTAGATGAGATGAATTAAATAAAATTGCGTTATGCAGGAGTAACAATTTCGATACTAGAAAAAAGTCAAATTAATAGCTTTTCAAGATTACATGTAGTAGCTCATCCATCATTGCTCAACAATCAAGTCATTACAAGTGTTTCGTTTAGATTTAGTCTTGGAAAACTTGTACTGTATTACTAAAGGCAGGCCAATTAAATAATACCTTTATTTTATTATTTAGCCTCTTAAAAGACTGGAGTATTTATTTATGTAAATATGTAGAGCTGAATAATGGCATAGTGGTTAAATCGCCGAACTTTAAATCGAAAGAACTCGGGTTCAAACTTCGATCAGTTCATATCCAATAGTATCATTTTTAATGAAACACAAGCGTTTTTTTAATCTAATAACTATCTAACAATATCTAATAACTAACAATTATCTGATAAATGCGTCTATCTATTATTTGAAAAATTTTTTTTACAAGTATTCGATTGTTCATGTATGAGCCTGGAGATATTTTCGGTATTTGTACCCTGAAAATAAGAAATATACTTAAAATAAAATTATTTTTGTCTTTATTTAAGTGGCTCCGTTCTTTTAAATTTTTTCAATTCTAACAAAAGTTCAGTTCAGGAACAAAAGTTTTTAATTTTCTTGGAACCAGTCAATAATCTAGAACTACTTAAAAAAAAACATATAAGCAGATAAATTGAACAGCTCTACTGTAAACAATTATATTTTGATGAATGTAGTTTAAAAATTATTATGATAATGATTATTTAATTTATTAATGAAGGGATGGATGTAAACTATCCTTGCAGAATACTATATAGTTTATATAATATATACGAGTAGTCAGTAAGTATTATAAAGTTTCGAACCATATGTTATTTAATTTTATAATAAAATTTACAAGCCAGAAAATTTTTAATTGATGGAAACTTATATTTAAATTTGGATAATTTAATTTTGTAATACAAATACTAGACTAGCATATACGAGACTTATTACAAAATAAGTAGGAGTGTACTTTACTTTAGGTACATTGTCTCATCTTTTTCAAACTAAGCTATCTCTCAGCTTAGATGACGTTATCAAACATTATATAAATCCTGTTTAATAACAGGCATATTAAGAGTTCCAAAAGGTCATTCCGAAAAAAGAAGAAAACGGAAAGCTATAATGATGTAAAAAAAGTACAGTTAAGTACAAGTCCTTAGGAAGAAACTTTTCAGCGCTTTAAGGTTTGTCAGGTGATCAAATAGTTCTATAAATATATAGTTCCTACTGCTCTTTAAGTAAGTTGCCTTCCTAAATACTCAAGTGACTTTTTGAAGTTTCCGTCGTTAAACCAAAACCATACATCGTTGAATCACGTGATTTAAGGTATTTTTCAATAAAGTTTGTATATCCACAAGTAAATGGGATTAATTAGTTTAATTTTTTTGAAACGTCTGATAAGTCAGGGTCTTGTACAATAGCTATAACCAAGTAATCAACGGCTTAGTTAAATTAATAATTCCTGAAACTGAAGTTAGGTCAAATATGAATCATAACTTAGTGGATGACCTATTCCTCTTATAGGGGTGGCAAGCATAAAAAAAGTTCAATTTTTAACCATAAAATCTTATCATATTTAAACTATCATAACAATTTTATTTAAATACAAAACAAATATAAGAATTTAACTCCTGTGTAGATTTGTTTATACAGTTTACCATTACATATATGTATATAACAAACAAAAATTATTTATTACAAATAAACATTATGAATGTACACATAATGTATAAGTGAATCAAATTTTTCTTCTAAATAAATAAACGGAAATGATGCTATTATTTAGATATTCATTTCATATAAATGAAATAAAACATCAACTGATCAATATCCGATAAAACAAAAAAAAAAACCCATTTCGAAGATTTTAGGTAAAAAATTAAAAAAAAAAAAAATGAAATTCTAAGAATCCTTTGTCCTTTTTTATAACAATCTTTTGTTTTGTTTTTTCTTTTTTTTTTGATTAAATATTAATATTAGATTTGTTTAATATAACAACCGCATAACTTAATATTAGTTTTTATATCTTTTTATATTTTTTTCGTTTTATGAATTTAATTATCTATTATTTTGTTCATTCGACTGTTATCCTACTTAACTTCTAGCAATTGGTAGTTTTTTTTATTTAAATAACTTTTAAATATTTATTAAGGATACGAATTTCAGGATTTGTTATATGTATTTAAAAACTGGATATAAATGTGATTAGTTATTTTGTAATCAGAATTTTCTTAATATATTCAATACATACAAAATATTCTAAACGAAAACTCTAAGTTCTGGAGCCTATATAGTATATCATTCAATAGCTTTAATTAAGTTAACACATTTGTTTTATAAATATAACAAATATTGAAGGACATGACTGTTGTCTCTGTTAATACCGTAAATTTATTACAGCCAACCAAACTATTAGCTTCAAGCTTCAAAAAAATTCGAATAAAGATGAAAGACCTACAAAAAACCAGGGAAAGTGAAAAATGGGTCAAATATGGAGCTTTGTAAATTTAAGGATCAATATAGGATTGTAAAGTCAAATACTACCACATAAGATGTAATTTTTGAATTATTAAGGATTACAATCATGTAAACAGTTTTAAGGAATGTGAATGAATTTTGGAAACTTAATTTTTTTCTTTGATAATTAATTATCGAATATTATGTATAGAGGATAAAATTGACGCTACCGGATGAAATTAATTATTAATTCTACATCGCATTTGCTTACTTAGCATTATATTGTTTTACGCAATATGCGTAATATCCTTCAGGTGACAGGTGTATTAATCTTTATACACCGTTGGCAATCCATAGAACTAGACATGACAAATATAAACTGATCTGAATCGATCAGATCAATGAGGAGAACTGAAATGATAACTAAGTGACGCTTGTCCGTCCGTCCGTCAGACCGTTTATCAACACGATAACTCAAAATAAAAAAGCTAATTTAATAAAATTTATCCAAAAATATTCCTGCTTTGGTAAGTTCCCTTTTGCTTTTGGTTATAATTAAGGTCATAACCATGTTTTGGGTTAGCTGTCATACAAAAGTCTAGACTCAGTTTGCAAATTAAAATCAAAGGTAACAGTAAAAGTACATTTGAAATGTTTGAAATTTTTCGAAACAAGGCTTCGAGGCATTTAGAAAATCATCAAGACTATCAAGTCAAGCAGATGAAAGTTCAATGTATATTTTAGTAGCCTATAACGTTTTTGAAACACTATAACGGGTTCGAATGAGTATTTTGTTGAAGTTCACTAACGCAAATGTTTCCTTCACCCTTTTACTAAAGAATTTAAATTTGATGCAATAGTTACAAATAATTTTTAGGCAAAATAAAATATAATTTAATCATACTCGTACTTATAAAGAGAATAGATAAACAGTAAGGTAATATTGGATAGATGATGCCTTAAATAGATGAGCACCTGGTATATAACTATATATAGACATTTTAATTTTTAATATAATATATAGTTTATTAATATTATTTATATTTTTGTTAGAAAAAAAAAAATTATCTGATCAAAATATATATTTACATTGTCATACATACATAAATTTTATATAATATATAAATACATACATAATACTTATATGAATAAAATTGATTGGTTATGCACGTATGATTTCAGTACATTTGAAAGTAGAACAGAAGATTTTATAAGAAGGGTCATCGGTCATTCAAAAACTCCTCTGTTTTAAAGATTTTAAAGAAAAGGGATAACACTAACAACCAAAAAAACAAAAACAAAACAAGACAAAAAAAAATAGACTTCCTTTTTTATATTTTTGTTTTATTTTAGAAAGTGATAAAGGACTAAACGAAAGAAATAAGGGATAAAAACAAAATTTATCAAGATAAGAGTTGTATAAAATAAATTGATTTTGACATTTTAACAAGCTTGTATAAATACAAATGGATGAATGAATGAAGGGATATTAAAAACCAAAAAACAAAAGGTGTTTAGTAGTTAGTTTGAAATCCTAATTTTTTTCTTGTTTTTTTCTTTTTTATTTAGTTATATTGTTGACGTATTGTTGACTTGGGGTGTAAAATTTATCACAAAATTTCTACAAAAATTTAAACAAAAAAAAAAAAAGGAACTCTAAAATTTATGTTCAAAGAAGTTCTATTGAAAATGACATGGTTGTAGAAATTCTCTTGAGAGTTGTTTTAATTATTTTATGATCATTAAAATGATTGCACCTTTGAGATTTTAAAAGTTCAATAAAAATTCAATCAATAGACAATAAGTATATATTTTTGAAAGATCCTATGGAATTAACTAAAAACTGTATTGGTACGATTATTAATTGGTAGTTCCACTTTGATTGGAAAAAGAGTGCAATACCAACATACTAATATGTTTTTATTTTATATTATATACAACTCAATTTTCAATTAGACAAAAAACAATTTTAATTAGCTATACTTTCGATACGGCTAAATATTAGTAAAACTAATTATTCGAGAAGCTGAAGCTTAGTCAACAATTAAAAATGACTGAATGGATGCCCTATGTTCCTTGCAGAAATGGAAAGGAGAAAAAAAAACCTACGATAACCTGACATGAGTTGTGAAAATCACTTTATCATATAACAATACATTATAACTTTAGGACTCCAAATAATAACGTTATTTTACTCTTAAATGACATTTAATGGCCGAAAAATGCGATACAATTTGTTAAAATTGATTTTTAAAAACTCAGATTGACTCAGATTTTCTCATGAGTTAACGGTAAATTTTAGGGTCTTAATATGTTTTTGTTTTTTAAGTTATAGCGTATAAAATGCCCCATGAAATGTCAACAAGGGAATAATTTACTGAATTTAGATTTCTTGTAGTAAGTTTTTACCATTATAAAAGTAAGCGTTAAGTTGATTGTTTTTTACAACTTGCGATGTAAGAAAGTAAAGCTGTAGTATTTTTTTAATTGGAAAAATAAGAAAAATCTTTTGATCATATGGTACATATATAAATATTATCAACTTTAGTGAACATAAGCTAAAATTTGATTTTATAAACGGACGTATACCTATGACAAACAAATTTTTTAACCGTTCTTCATCTTTGCAGTAGTTCTATAATTTACGAATTTATGAATAGTAAAAGGTCTTCATTGAAACAAAAAATATCTTCATTGAAAAAAAAGTCTTCATTTGAAATAAAAAAGTCTTCAATTAAAGTAAAAAAGTCTTCAATTAAAGTAAAAAAGTTTTCAGTCAAAGTAATAAAGGTATATATCTAAACAAGGTGATAACCCAACAACTAGAGTCAAAGCAAAGTGAAAGTTGAAATAAGAGTGAGTTAAATTCTCTTTAAAGTTTTCCGGCAAAAATATGTGTTCTATAATCTATTTTCAACTTAATGTACATTTTATAGATATTGAGAAAATCTAATACAAAAAAGTAGGTTTGTGAGTGAAAGAAAGTATCTAAAATTTATTTTTAATTATTGAAATGAAATATAAAAAAAAAATGTACACATTTGTAAATAAAACTTTTTCTGACTTTGTGGTGCAGTAGCTCTATAACGAGTGGAACTACATTAAAAAGTTCTTCTAAAAAAAAAAATTTTTTAATGATACCTTTTTAGCACATTTCCAAAAAAATTTTGAAAAAATGTGCTTATTAGTTTCACTCTGTCCGTCCGTCCGTCCGTCCGTCCGTCTGTTTACAAAACTTCTACACCGTTAAAGATAGAGAAAAAAAATTTTAACCATAGGTAGGTCTCATAAAAAAAATAATTTTGTGGAACAACTTTTTCATGTAGCCCCCCCATTACGGAGCTACAGCCCCTCAAACTTTGAAAAAGCCCTATTTTTAAATGCATATATCTTATGTTCTGCTTAAGATTTTTTCAATCTGAAAACGTCATTCGACAGGTATTTCTTTTATCTTTGTAAATTAATATCAAAATTATAATATTTTTTTAAATTTAGTATTTAACTTTACCGTTATGTGAAAACCAAATTTTGCATGATTTTTCTACTTTCATAACTCCGGCACGCTTCTAGATAGAAGCTTGAAATTTTGAGGCAAGAAAGAACTTTTAGAATTAGTATAAGTTTGCTCAGAAAATTTTTTCGGACCACCCCCTGTTTATGAGCTATTAGGGCTTAAAAATTGAAAATTTGCTATTTTTAAACACCTGTAACTTAGGAACCTGTACACATTTTACTTCTGCAAGATATAAAAATTAAAGCTACAATAATATATTTTTACGTGTGTTAAAGGTTTGTTTTAATTGTAAAGGGTTCCAAAGTTGCAGCTCTTCAAAATTTCGAAAAAGCCCCATTTTCAGATGTATATATCTCAGGCTCTGCGTAATAATTTTGCAATCTAAAACTGCCAGAAGATCGAAAATTTTATTATCTATATAAAACAATATCAAAATTATGTAATATTTTGTAATTTACTATTTAAATTTACCGTTATGTGAAAACCACATTTTGCATGAAATTTCTTTTTTCATAACTTCGGCACGCCTTTAGATAGGAACCTGAAATTTTGAGACAAGAAAGAACTTTTAGAATTAGTATAAGTTTCCTCAGAAAATTTTTTGGTAACACCCCCTCTTTAAGAGTTATTACGTCTCAAAAATTGAAAATTTGCTATTTTTAGACAACTGTAACTTAGGAACCTGTACAAATTTTTCTTCGGCAAGACATGAAAATTAAAGGTTTAATAA
Organism: Poecilobothrus nobilitatus; assembly: GCA_947095535.1. NCBI lineage: Eukaryota > Metazoa > Arthropoda > Insecta > Diptera > Dolichopodidae > Poecilobothrus > Poecilobothrus nobilitatus. The sequence goes on along the minus strand of OX352773.1, from coordinate 249,145,371 downwards.
TATATTTTTACGTGTGTTAACGGCTTTTCTTAGTTATATAGGATTCCGGACTTATAGCCCCTCAAAATTTCAAAAATGTCATATTTTCACATTTTTTCTTATTACATGAAATTTTCAAATTTTTGTGTAAGTCACACTTTTAAACAGTTTGTATTGAGTTTTGGAAATGTGCGCTTTTAAAAACCGTTGGTTTACATTCTACCTTGTTTATTGTTAAAATTCAATTGTTCCATCTTAAACAATGAAGAAGTTTGGTAAACAGACAGAGAATACAAGCAGGAGAATAAAGAATTTTTTTTTAACAACATATGCTTGAAAAGTGGATGTTACCGTAATACCAATTACGTTATTTCTTTTCACTTAACGAATAGTTCTTAAACATTTTTCGTGAAAGAAAAATTAAAAGTGACAAAAGATACAATTAAAAGGAAAAAAAAATTTACACAACAATTTTTGGTAGAAAAATGTTCGGTATATAAAGCTTTTTTTTTTTTTTTCAATGTTTCTTAATGGATCTTTTTCAAAAATGAAATATCTATCATTATGCTTCAAAAATTTGTTTATTATATTTTAAAGAATTTTTTTTTTGTTTTATATTGTATTTATTCTTGCTTTTCGGTTATAGTTGCAGAAAACATAACTTACATCTTCAAAACAAGAACAATTTTAAAAACAATCAAAAGAAACGTAAAATTATAAGAAAATTCTTAAATAAAAGTACAAGTATACAATAAACACGATACTAGTTAAAATATTTCATTCAAAAATAAAACTTATAAAAATTATGAATGATAATTTGTACTTACATACAGAATAGAAAAGAAAGACAATGAAACACTTAAATTAATAAATAAATTCATTGCGTTTCGAAACATTAAAATAAGAACAGCGTAATATAAAACAAAATATTTAAAACAAAAAAAGTTTTTTTTAAAAGTGAATATAAAATTTACTTTTAATGCATTTTAAAATGCTTTTAAAATTTTATTTAAGTACACCTTAAAATTATCCAAAAAAGAAAAAATTGTATACAATATATTTGTATGTATTAACGTTTATAATATACTAATGTTAAGTGTCCTAAAAATGCATCTCAATAAAATCAGCAATATAAGTATGAATGTTTAAATTTTGATTCCTTAATAACTTTAAAAATAAAAATATTTTGCTATAGAACTTTAAAACTCTGAAATCCAATATGAAAATATACTGAAGAGTATGATAGGGTTAAATACAGTCATTACATGAATTTTAGCCTTAATTTATTTGGATTGTATTAAAATAATGGTTATTATTATTAACATATGCCTTGGAAAACTGTTTTAAACTGTTTACAAAAGTTGATAATTCATCCTGTAATTCATCTGTGTACAATTTAACGAAATTTGAGACGAACATTAACATCTTTTTTCAAAATAACTGTCCAAAACCCATAGTATGATTTTAAAGGGGGTGGTTTTTGATGGTTAAAGTCCAACACAACTCAGAGTAATCTCGTCCAGTTGCTTTGAGTGACTTCCGATATTTTCCACCGTCCCTAGTAAAAAAAAAAAAAAAAACTTTAATAATTGTCTAATTAAATAAAGAAAATGATTAAAAAATGGTTAAGCTTCTGTCATACTTAGCTTTTTTTTTTAATGCATTTCTCTGTCACATAAATGTGGACAGAAAATTACACGGCTTTTCCTGTTCAGGCGGGGCTGTAAATGTAAGGAGCAATAACTCTTACGACGTGTGTGGGATTGGAACCCACACTCCCTCAGTGTTTACAGCGTATTTTTCACGCTCTTACCCACTAGGCCACCAAGGCCCCACTTAGCTTTATTTATTCAAAATCACATAGGATAATGCAATATCACAAAATCCTCGGCTAATAAGGTTTTTATAGGTTAAATACTATTATGAATCTATATATTAATATTATCTATTAAACAAAGGATATTTGTTTTAAATTAATAAAACTTTTTACCTGTGCAAGATTTGAACCCACAGAACCTCGGTTAATAAGTCACGTCCATAACCATCAGACTAACGAAGTTCTCATACTTATCTTCTTTAATTTTTCTATTTATATCATTCATGTATGATTACAGTACTTTCATTCTCTAGACATCTGTTATGTAAATTTTGCTAGCAAATGAAAATAAAGTTTTATATTAATAACCACTAAGTATATAGAAGTACTCATAGTTGCAATTGTACTATAATTTGAAAAAATGTGGCTAAAAGTCAATGTGGCTAAAGAAATATTTTTTTTTTAATGCATTTCTCTGCCACATAAATGTGGACATAAAATTACACAGCTTTTCCTGTTCAGGCGTGGCTGTAAATGTCGTAAGGGGGAATAACTCTTACGACGTGTGTGGAATTTGAACCCACACTTCCTCGGTGTTTAGAGCTTATTTTATACGCTCTTACCCACTAGGCTACCAAGGTCCCTTTAAAGAAATATTTATATAAACGTAAAAATTACATTTTAAAGATTTTAAAGTTTTATATACTATACATTAATTTTTTAAAGGTTTTTTTTTACGTTTAAATGGTATGTCTTGATGGACTCATGTTCTTATTAGATCTCACACCATATCAGAATTGTTCTTTTTTTTAATTTTGAAACCTATCAAAATTCTTACATTATGTCGATCTTTAAAATATTAATTCTGCATCGATATTAATTTAGGATAGATTTTATTCAACCTTGATTAAAAAAGACCATTTTAGATCGCGTGGTCAAAGTAAAGACAAAATTCCATTTTAGGACAAATATCTACAGTTACTGGACTGATGCCATGTTTAAAAAATATTTTCTTTAAAATATGCATCTAAGCTAATTGGGAGTAATTAAGGTTTTACATAGAAAATTGTGACTGAGTCCCAAAATCCACAATTATTTTAAAAACTTAGTTGTTGAAATATGTATGCATATAAAAATAATAAGAAAGGAATTTAAAGTTGGTTACAAAATCAGGGTTTAATAAATTGTTTAGTGGAATTTTCGGGCGGAAGCCGCCACTATTTTAAATTATTTGTTGTGTAAATATATATGTAAAAATGATGATTAGGAAGAACTTTTGAGTAAATTACAAAATCAGGTTTCAATAAGAGTCCAGGGTTTAGTTTTAGGCTCTTGGATTTTTATTTATGGATTTGTTCACCAACCCGAAAATTATTCATGTTTTTGAAATATTTTAATACCAACAAAGCATGGAAGAAATAAAACCTATGGCGGAAAACAAACCATGTACTATGGTCAAAATTAAATTAAACTTTGCAGGCTACAGAATGCAAAATATTTTTTATTACATATGTACGTTTGCAAACCTTTAAATTTAGGTAATAGTAAAAAGGTATACAGGAACTGCTGAAATATGAAGCTACTACAGAAGTTCTCTTTGGACGACAAAACAAAAGGATAAATAAAAGAAGAAAAACTAATAAAATAAAATATTTTTAAATGGTTTTATAATATAAAATAAGACAATCATAGAATTCAAAAACAATCAAAAGTATTATGAAAAGGATCATTAAATTGGAGCTTACAAAATAATTTAAATTAAAAATGGCTATAATATACAAACAATATTCTATATATAGGTCTATAATAGGTTTTATAATAGGTCTATTCAAAACTAAGAAATTAAGATTTAATGATAATAAATATAAATTATATACTAAATGATTTTTTGATCAAAATATATATTAAAATTCGAGGAAAAAGGAATACAAAATTTAAAGGAATACAATATTGCCAAAGGGATACAATATACAAAGAAATTCTGATACCGAAAAATGCATCAGTGGTAACCATAGAGATAAATAATTTTCAAAAGAAAAAAATGTTTTAGGTCAAACATTTTATATCTATCCAAATTCTAAGAAGTTATACGATCCTTATACAAAATTTACAAAAAAAAAAAGAAAACTTAAAATATTAGTATGTTTTATATCTGTAATCTGGTTCATTGTCAAAATAAAGAAGAAACGGTAGTATAATTTTTGTTTTTTTTTGGTTAAAAATCTTTCAATTTAGAAATCCTTTTATTTATTTTTTTTTTTGCTAAACCAAATGAATAAAAGATTAAAAGAAAATTCTTTTCCGTCTTTGATTATTTTGTTTTCGTATCTTTTTTCAATTCTATGTATTCTTTTGTTATTTGTGTTACTTATATCATTTTGCCACAGTTTTATTTTAATACCTTTTAATAGTTTAGTCATTTTTTTTTTTGGATTTTTAATACATAAAATTAAAGAATGATAAAAGCAAAGAACTAAAAAATTAGTTAGAAAACTATAGAAGATGGCCTTGTCCTAAAAAACAGATATGATTTTTCTTACATTTTTATTTTTATTTTAGTTTTTTTTTTTTTTAATGTATCAATTTGAGATTAGAAAAAGTAATCAAAATAATTTTAAAGCGAAAATTTGATTGTTTAAAATTATTTTAAAAACAACTTTAGACAAGCATTTTAAAGGTGGAAATTTAAAATTTTTAAAATATATTATTTTAAGATCTCAATTAATTAAAAAAAGATGTTTTTACTATATGTCAAAGGATATTAATAGCAAAAAGTCAAATAAAATAACACACCTGTCAAAATAGAAATTCTGTGTCAAAATTAAAGTTAAAAGTAGAAACCTTTTTAAGCCACAAAAGTACTTGATCGCTACTTTCTTTATTGCTATTCATATATATTTTCCATATGTTAAACTTTTATCTGCAAAATGGCTACTTTATTTCTATTTGTGGGGTTTTTTGTTAAATCAGATAAAATATTCTGTTAAGATCAGAAATATTTAATCTGTAATTAAATGATTAACATAATATCTAATATACTTTTAATCAAAGTATGACAATATTGAGTTCCATTAGTGGTGTTTCGTATAAAAAAAGGAAACTAATAGTGATATGAAAAAACTGGATATTTAAATATTTACTAATTCAAAATATTTTTAATATAATTCGAATATAATTAACGGATATAAATCTTTTTCTTTCAGATAAATGCTATTTATGCCTAGTATACAATAACTATGTGTAATATCATTGACTTAGTGAAAAATCTGATAGAAAAAAGTCATGCTTAGTTAATTAAAGATATTGAAGATCACTTGGTTTTGTACCTCAAAAAAATATTGAATCTTAAGAAGAAACAAAAACGATATGATATGATGATCACCTTCATTTATTACCTCATGCAGGAAAATGCTATATACTATATGGTGTTGTAACTGTTCGTGGCTTCGTCACTGATATTAAAATAGTAATTAGAATACGTGGTTTCATTACAATTTCACTCCTCAATTCAAAGTTTGCGGATTCTTGTCCTGTCCTCCTCTATCCCTACTTCCTAGTCCATATACTATGCGTTACCATAGCAATTAAGAATTCATCACATTATATTGGTTAAAGAGGAAAAGGAGGTTTAATCAGTAAGAATCTGATTAGTGTCTTTGGAAGATTTCCACCTCCATTAAAAAAAAAAAAAATAATAGGATGTTTAAGAATCAAGCAATATTCGAAGTAAGAGTTTAACAAATTAAATAAATATTTATTTAATAAACTCAAGGAAACCAACCATTTATATCCATATAACCAAATTAATAGTTTTTGCTTTGATTTCAAAAATTGGACAAAATATAAAGTAGTATTTTAAAAATGGTAAATGACGGATTAAATTTAGTACCTACCTACACGAATAAATTTTATTGTTTAATAAAAAAAAAAAAATCCGTTACAGTACATTTTAAATGCGTCCTAAGTACATTTTTTTTGTTTTTTTTTTACTTTTTACTAAAGTAAAATGGGGTACAACAAATTGAAGGTAATAAAATATTTAAAGGAATTTGAACAAAAAAAAACGAAAAAATAAAACATTAAACATTAAATTTTTGCAACCCATCATATTTTCAGAGGATTAAAGGAATAAGATACTTAGTTTTTTTTTATTTTATTAATACTTCAGATACAAATGTTTTAAAATCAAATTCAAATATTTTGTATTATATGCTATCAAGTTATTAACTTCTATCATTTTTCATTTTGTTTTCTTTAAACAAAAAAAAAATACTTGAAAGAAAATATAATGGAAAACACAAAAAAGTTTAACGTTGCAATGATTGCAGAAATACAAATTTAACTCTTATGTTAGCCTCACATCCAATATTAGACAAAAACTCAAATTTAAAAATTTCAAATTATATTACAATTGACTAATTCTAATTTATTGTAAACATAATTTCTGTTACTTAAAACATTAATTGTAGGAGGCTAATTCTTTTAAGACTAACACTTACGTTTTTGAAATATAAAAGTTCTGAAATTTTCTATATTTGCATATATGCCGCGACATGTAAGTTTCTGCTTAGTACATATAGCTAATCAAAAAAAACTCTAACATATTCCGAATATGAATTGGTTTGGCATACTCCAAATTTCTATACCAAACAATCGAATTGACTTAATTCGTTTATGTAACAGTAAATTATTTCTATAATTCGAATTTCAACGTACAAACCGTACAATTCCGTTATTTTGAAAATAAAAACATCCAAAAACAGATTTTCCGTAACTATAATGAATTTTTTTATTTTTAAAGTGGATTATTCAGTTGAATGTCATTTGTCATCCATAATTTTTTTAACTGATCTTTTCAATTCAATCGTAATGAAATAAATATTTTTGACAGAACTATGAAGTTAAACTCTGTACTACACATTACTCACATAAAATTAGATCTTTAAGTTAAGGATAAGCGAAGTAATGTCAATTACTTAGCTATAAAATTCTATAAATATATTTTTTTATGCCAAATAACAGAAACATTCGAATATCTAAATAAAAGCAACGGGTCGGTTACATTGAATATATAGCTCTCGGATACTATATAACCGGAAAAGATATAAAAAAAAATGGATACAGTAAAAATAAACTGAAAATTCTAACAGAATTCCTTTCGAAACACTGCTGACTAAAGCAGCACCTAAAGAAAATTGAAATGGACACTGCCGGTATATGCAGATTCAGTCAGAAGAAAAAAAGACTCTAGCACACATGCTCAGAAATTGCGAAGCTTTACAATTGAGCAAGATATATGCACCTAGGAGTAAAGTACTTCGCGGCAGATGAACTGGCAGCTAATAAACCTTTTAAAGATCTTTATTTTCTTAGAGGCCGTAAGATTGACAGAAATATCATAAGTGTAAACAAAATGCACAATACGTAAGATCAGGGACAACCCAAAAGATCTATATCAAAAGGTTGTTGTGGTTCTTACACCCCTTAAACGACAATCTACAATCTACAACAGCTCTGTAAAATAACTGTAATCATTTAAACATTTTTATGCAGTACTTACTAGACGAATGATGCAGCTGAATAATGCAGCTTCTTAGAATATATATGAAGATATTTTGTGTATAAATATAGTTTTAAATAAAATAATAATACATAAGTGAAAAGCCACTCACATGAATGTAATTCGGAATTGGTATATGTATATTTAACTTAAGGAACTCAAAAAAAATATAACGGTCAAGACAGCAGAAAAAGTGATTTAGTCCTTTTTTATTATTAAATGAAATAAATTGAAAGAATATTATTTTTATAATTTGTCAAATTTGTTATAATTTTGTTTAAAACTTTATGACAATTTGAATTGAAATCAATTTTTACTCTCAGGTTGCAGGTGTTCAATAATATAAAAATCGATATAAAACTTTAAAGCAACGATATTTCTTTCATATTTTTTTTTTCCTTTTTCATTTATTTGTTGGCAATTTATTACCAAAAGAAAAAAAAAATTGAACCAAAATATTTAAAACAAATTTTTTGCTTCTTATTATAGACAAAAAAAAAAAAAAAACAATTTGCAACTCGTATTTATTTTGAATAAGAATGTCCTTTAATGTTTCTATTTAAAATAAGTCGAGGTATTTTGAATGATTGAAACAAAATCAATAAAATGCTGATACTTCAATTTTTATTGTCTTAAAAGTATCATTTAATTTTGGCATTTATTCCTTTCAAATTTCAAATGAATTTTTGTGATACGAAAAATGGAATAGAAGTTAATTGGTAGGTACGTACCTTGTAGAAGTAAAAAAAATGTGCAGTCAAATAAATTATTTTAACTACTTTTGCAAAATGATTGAATTTTAAATTTTTATTGTGATCTAGCGTAATTATTGCACCAGTTAATTTTTAACTATAAATACAATTAACATGAGATAAAATTTACCATCATAGGAGAATTTTTATTTTTATTTGCACAATGGAAAAATTTGTTTAAAGACTAAACCAATACCGAAAGTATTAATCCTCCATTTATTTTAAAATTTTTTATGGATTAGTAGATTTTACGCTAACGTAGAATCAACTTGTATTAATCTGGCAAAAATAATAAAATATTTAGCTATTTACTTTAAAATGTTTTATAATTTTTTAAAGATTATAAAGATTTCGGATAAAGTAGTATTGGTGAAGATGATAGAAGATGAGTATTGAAACGTCATGCGGCCATTTGATAGAATTAATATTAAAGTTTTGTATGTAATTTCAAAAATTTTAAAATTAAAAAATAAAAGTAAAAATAAAGTAAAAAAAATTTAAAAAAGAAGCGCACGCACTAGACAAAAAAGGAATCATTTAAGATCAAAAAATTAAGGATCGGATCATTTTTACGGGAGTTATTAAACACCGACATAAAGTATCTATACTCTGCCTTAGATTTCAAGAGTAGATTAGATTATCAGCTAAACGCACTTTTGTTGTAATTTTTTAATTATTATTATTAATTACATCCCTATCTATTATCTGATTTTCACTGTAATAAATAGTTACTTAAACTAAAAATGTAATTTAACGGTATGTTTAACAGATATCTCAACAGTTATATCTTTTCAAAATTACCATATTGAATTTATTTTCAGCTCTCCACAATATAATTTTTTGCAATCCAAAAAAAAAAATGTTTTGCAATCCAAAGAGAACTGTGATTTCTTATTAGTTTGACTAGTTTACTAAATTAAATCCTGGAAGCTTAATTTTTAGCACATTTCCAAAAAAATTTTGAAAAAATGTGCTTATTAGTTTCACTCTGTCCGTCCGTCCGTCCGTCCGTCCGTCTGTTTACAAAACTTCTACACCGTTAAAGATAGAGAAAAAAAATTTTAACCATAGGTAGGTCTTATAAAAAAAATAATTTTGTGGAACAACTTTTTCATGTAGCCCCCCCATTACGGAGCTACACCCCCTCAAACTTTGAAAAAGCCCTATTTTCAAATGCATATATCTTATGTTATGCTTAAGATTTTTTCAATCTGAAAACGTCATTCGACAGGTATTTCTTTTATCTTTCTAAATTAATATCAAAATTATACAATTTTTTTAAATTTAGTATTTAAATTTACCGTTATGTGAAAACCAAATTTTGCATGATTTTTCTACTGTCATAACTCCGGCACGCTTCTAGATACAAGCTTGAAATTTTGAGGCAAGAAAGAACTTTTAGAATTAGTATAAGTTTCCTCAGAAAATTTTTTCGGACCACCCCCTGTTTATGAGCTATTAGGGCTTAAAAATTGAAAATTTGCTATTTCTAAACACCTGTAACTTAGGAACCTGCACACATTTTACTTCTGCAAGATGTAAAAATTAAAGCTACAATAATATATTTTTACGTGTGTGAAAGGTTTATTTTAATTGTAAAGGGTTCCAAAGTTGCAGCTCTTCAAAATTGTAAAAAAGCCCCATTTTCAGATGTATATATCTCGGGCTCTGCGTAATACTTTTGCAATCTAAAACCGGCAGAAGATCGAAAATTTTTTTATCTATATGAAACAATATCAAAATTATGTAATATTATGTAATTTACGATTTAAATTTACCGTTATGTGAAAACCACATTTTGCATGAAATTTCTTTTTTCATAACTCCGGCACTCCTTTAGATAGGAACCTGAAATTTTGAGACAAGAAAGAACTTTTAGAATTAGTATAAGTTTCCTCAGAAAATTTTTTGGTAACGCCCCCTCTTTAAGAGTTATTACGCCTCAAAAATTGAAAATTTGCTATTTTTAGACACCTGTAACTTAGGCACCTGTAAAACTTTTTCTTCGGCAAGACATGAAAATGAAAGCTACAATAATATATTTTTACGTGTGTGAAAGGTTTATTTTAGTTGTAAAGGGTTCCAAAGCTGCAGCTCTTCAAAATTGTAAAAAAGCTCCATTTTCAGATGTATATATCTCGGGCTTTGCGCAATAGTTTTGCAATCTAAAACCGTCAGAAGATCGAAAATTTTATTATCTATATAAAACAATATCAAAATTATGTAATATTTTGTAATTTACGATTTAAATTTACCGTTATGTGAAAACCACATTTTGCATGAAATTTCTTTTTTCATAACTCCGGCACCCCTTTAGATAGGAACCTGAAATTTTGAGACAAGAAAGAACTTTTAGAATTAGTATAAGTTTCCTCAGAAAATTTTTTGGTAACGCCCCCTCTTTAAGAGTTATTACGCCTCAAAAATTGAAAATTTGCTATTTTTAGACACCTGTAACTTAGGCACCTGTAAAAACTTTTCTTCGGCAAGACATAAAAATTAAAGCTTCAATAATATATTTTTACGTGTGTTAACAGCTTTTCTTAGTTATATAGGATTCCGGACTTACGGCCCCTCAAAATCTCAAAAATGTCCTATTTTCAAGTTTTTTCTTATTACATGAAATTTTCAAATTTTTGTGTAAGTCACACTTCTAAACAATTTGTATTGAGTTTTGGAAATGTGCGCTTTTAAAAACCGTTGGTTTACATTCTACCTTGTTTATATTATATGCAGCTAGTGATGGAACTGTTGAAATATCATTTATTATTATAAGGCGAAGCAATTTTTACCTTGATTTAGTAATAGTTAGTGTTATTTGTTCACAGATTGAGGATGAAATCTTTTTAACTGAACTTTTACTTGCAACAAATTTATTTTCAACTATTCTAAAAAATTATTTGTGGGGTTACGTAATACTAGTGTTTATTTATAAACACTATTGTATTGAATGCGAATGTTGGCGTCACTGGGAGTTTTTTCGTATAGGTATAGATCAGCTTGATGCGGATTTGGCCTCCATTTATAATTCTTCTGCCAACTCTACAGTTTCTAAGAAAATAAAGATCCGTAGAGGGTTTAGTGCTGGCAGTTCATCTTTGCCAAAAAATATGCTCCAATAGATGCACGTTCTATTCTAATTTTCTTTAAGTGCTGCTTTAGCCGGCAGTGTCCCGAAAGGAATCCTGTTAGAATTCTCTGTTTATTTTTACTGAGTCCTATGACTTTTTCTTATCATTTCCGGTTATATCATTTCCCAGAAACTCCTTGAATTATCTGAGCCTGGATTTTTAGCTACATAGTTTACTCCTACAGTTTCTCTCAACAATTTTTAGTGCTTCTCTTATTTTTTGTTTACCTAAAAAACTAGTTTATCTGTATAGGTATTTGCAACGTAAAGGTATTTTCTTCTTTTGCAAATCAACGTACCCAGTAGAAGGTTACTTTATTGTTTGTTCCCAAGCGATTTAGTTTTACTAAGCACTTTCAAACTAATTGGGAATTAATTGCTTTGCGAGCTTAGTATTTTTTGACAGCTTATCCGTTTGATAGAATAGCCATTTCTCCATTTTTAGCACATTTCCAAAAAAAATTTGAAAAAATGTGCTTATTAGTTTCACTCTGTCCGTCCGTCCGTCCGTCCGTCCGTCTGTTTACAAAGCTTCTACACCGTTAAAGATAGAGAAAAAAACCATTTAACCATGGGTAGGTCTCATAAAAAAATAATTTTGTGGAACAACTTTTTCATGTAGCCCCACCCATTACGGAGCTACAGCCTCTCAAACTTTGAAAAAGCCCTATTTTTAAATGCATATATCTTATGTTCTGCTTCAGATTTTTTCAATCTGAAAACGTCATTCGACAGGTATTTCTTTTATCTTTGTAAATTAATATCAAAATTATACAATTTTTTTTAAATTTAGTATTTAAATTTACCGTTATGGGAAAACCAAATTTTGCATGATTTTTCTACTTTCATAACTCCGGTAAGCTTTTAGATAGAGCCTTGAAATTTTGAGGCTAGAAAGAACTTTTAGAATTAGTATAAGTTTGCTCAGAAAATTTTTTTGGACCAACCCCTGTTTATGAGCTATTAGGGCTTAAAAATTGAAAATTTGCTATTTTTAGGCACCTGTAACTTAGGCACCTGTACAAAGTTTTCTTCGGCAAGACATGAAAATTAAAGCTTCAATAATATATTTTTGCGTGTGTTAACGGCTTTTCTTAGTTATATAGTATTCCGGAATTACAGCCTCTCAAAATTTCAAAAATGTACTATTTTCACATTTTTTCTTATTACATGAAATTTTCAAATTTTTGTGTAAGTCACACTTCTAAACAGTTTGTATTGAGTTTTGGAAATGTGCGCTTTTAAAAACCGTTGGTTTACATTCTACCTTGTTATATTATATTATAAATATGCTATAGGGAATTTTCTCAACCATTCTGAGTACTTAGTTCCTGGCTCTTGTACTCCACACCTAGTTCTTTCTAATCTTTCCGAATTATCAATAAACCATTTTAACACAGTGACTAGTCCACAGAGACATTATTAGATCCCCTCTTGTTACCAAGCTTTTTGTAGTCACTTCATCTTGGGGAAGTTCAATAAGAGGTATACATTTTGCGAGTGAGGTATATTTTCTATAATTTACACAATATTTTCTTCTATCAAATCCCTCCTAACTGATTCGTAAAATATCTGATTATTCAAATAATATATAATAACAGTTTTCTACTATCGTTTTCTTTTAATTACAAAAAGGATTGTTTTTTCTTTACATAAAAAAGTCAAAATTTCATCAAATAATTACAATTGTAAAATATCTTATATATGGATTTTAAAAATGTTAACTTTACAAAACTCTTTCCATTAACATACTACCATATTTTTATTTTTTTTTTCTTTATAAATTGCAATCGTATTAGAATTTTTTTTGTAAAAATATGCATTAAATTTTTTATTCATATTAAAACATTCCAATGACGAATGGAACATACTATCAATAAAACATCCACAATATCATATTAAGGTTTTTATTTAATCTTCTTAAGTAATTAAAATCACATATAAATCGTATAGGTTACTAATAATGCATACATGTTCTACTAAAATAACTCTGTTTAATCTCTAATGAAAACAAACAGAACAAAAAAAAACAAACTAATAAATCGTTAATAAAATTGTCATTAGTGATTCACTGATTCGCTAACAACATTATATTATTCAAATTCAAATATATACAGTAAAACAAAAAAACAATACACAAATTACGAAAAAATTGAAATTAAGAACTCTTAAATCTGATAGAAAAATTACCGTATATACTGTATAGTTTTTTTTCTTTTTAAAGTTCATCAAAATGTAGTCAATTTATAAATGTTTTCCCCCTTTCTGAAATTTTATTGAATTGTTATATGGATTACCCAAACCAAACATTTGTCAAGAAATTAATGAAAAGGTCGATCTGATTTGATTATTTTTCTATGTAAATAATGATTTTATTCATTTTCTATAGTAAATTTTATTTGCGTTCTCTCCCCCCCCAGTGGATTATGAATTAAAATGATTTTTCAACTGAATTCAAAGCAGGAAATCACTTAAGGAAAAAGAAAGAAACATTTTATTGGTAAAAAAGTTGCCCTTAGGGATGTTGAAGTTATTCTTGTATTTTACTATATACATACATATTTTTCAAGCTCAGGTAATTTAAATTTGTACTATTGTAGATATTGTATATTTTATTTAAATTGTATCATTGTGCTATAGAATAACTACTTTTAAACGGTATTTTGAAGAAAAATTCACCAAAATTATATTTTTAAAAATTTTAATATTATGTAGGTAGAAAAATTTTTAGATTTAAAAAAAAAAAGGCTCTTCTGAAGGAAGTGTTGTACCCGCGTAGGACTAAATGACTTTATCTCAAATATAGTTGGTATTGCCAGCTTTCATAAAGTATATTTCGTTAATGGTGCATATTATTATTTAAGGACGAAAAGGACTTTTAAAAGTATCCTTGTTGTTTTGGTCTTTTGTAAATAAACCGTTATATCTGACGATCTGTTAGGTATATATACATTTAATTCAACTTTTAAGGTAATGATTTTAAGAATATTTTAACGTTTATTTGATGACGATAAGTGTTGCCGTTCTGGAGATATTGTAGTTCAAATTTGAAAATTTTTTAACATCTTTCTTTAAAAGTCAAATATTTTAAAATTTAGCCAAGAAATTCTGTAAATATTTTTACATCGTTGAAAATGTAATGTTCATTTTTTTTCTATAATTTGTGCATACGAGTAGGTACATACTTAAGGTCGATATCCAAAGATTTAGAAAATATAAGCATTTATTAACAAGAAATTCGTTTTTTTTTTACCCTTTTCTATATAAAAGTAGGAATGTGCCTTTTACGAATTAACAATTTCTGCTGAAGCATGGAGCATTTAATCTTTTGAGGGCATACACATCATAACAATTTTACACATCTTTATTATGGCATATAAAAGCTTATTGCAGACATATATCTTGAGTGTGTTTCGTTTTTTATTCAATGGGAGTTTAAGTTACTCTATGTATGATTATGTAGATAAATGTGTTTCGAAATGTTGCAGTAGAGTTAATTAAACTCTAGTGACGTCACAAATAGTATTTCGACATGGAAAATTAAGTTAACGGATTTAATTTATTTGCTCCGTTTTTGGAATAGCTCTAACGAATGTTACAAATCTGAAAATATTACGAAGTGTCATTATTTTTTTTTTGTTTCAAATTTTATTATTATAAACTTACATATTCAAATAATAAATTGTAAACGTCATCGTTCAATTATATGTACTTATATAAATGACATATTATAATACTTCTTAAAATTTTAATTTTTTTTAAAGCTCCGTTGTTTTTTTTTTAAATAAATAAATTTTCGCATTAGATTTTGACAATTCAAATTCATATTTAACTCTAATTGTTTCTAAGTGACAGAATAAAATTAACTCTGCAAATGAGTGTAACTGTTTATCTTTTATAATAAAAAATTATTAAAAGGACGTATACTTGATGTTTCAAAATAAAAGTTTTATTTAAAATTATTATACGCACGTATTTCGATTTATTCAACCATCTTCAGAAAAATATTCTTAATAGTGAAATAGTTTATCCACTGCCTGGGTAAGTGCGTATAGAATACGCTATAAACACCGTGGAAGTGTGGTTTCCAATCCCACACGCTTCGTAAGGGTTATTCCCCCTTACGATATTTTATATTTAAATATTGTATAAAAAAATAGTTTTTAAATATTTTTCATTTTTATAATAAAAAAACATCACAAAAATTATTTAATTTAATCCAAAATTCTTACTAGTTTACAATTGTCTCCATTATAAACTATCCTAAACTAAAATTTTCAATTCGTTCACTTCTTAAAGATTAAAATGACTACTTCTGAAAGCTAGGGTTCAAAACTATTTTCTGTTGATTATGCTTCCACATTCGACATATATTACATAGTTACTAGAAATTAATTAACACTTTCTTCTCATCTGAACTTATGCATTTGAACCGGTTTTTCTATACAAAAGGATGAAATAATCTCTGTAATCTTTTTTTTCATAATTTAGGTGAAATTTTGGATATTGAATTAACAAGTGGACAAAACTAATTAAGTCAAAGCATGCAACACTTGCACCTGCGTCGTTTTATGTATAGAAAAAGTTGAAAATATCTCGGGGGTTTCTTTTTTTTTAAATTTATTTGTTGTTTTCCATATTGCAGTAAGGAAGTTTTCAAAACTTATTATGTCAGTATATATCATTGGTATTTGGGTCGAATGCATAAAACTGATCTTAAATTCAAATTTCAATTTTTACAAGCAAAATCTGCATTTAAAATTTTTATTGCATTAGTTTTTACGTAAAAAAGTATGATTTTAGTTCAAGCTCATGCATTTGACCAGTTGTGTCATAAATTCTAAAGAAACTACACAATAACTCTTTTAAATAGGTTGTCCTAATTTTTTATCTGTTGAAAAAATCTAATCTGTTGAATTAACTAATGCTTCAGTTCAAAATTAGTTCACACCTAAATCAGTTTTTATGAACAACTTCTAACAATTTCAAAAAAAATTATTTGAATAAAACTATAGATTTTATGTTATTTAAAGAGAATTAACTATTTTTAACGATGAGTTATTTTCTTTTTCCTATGGAATTCCTACTATATTTTAATTTTTATTTCAAATGCGCTTTTATTTTTATCGCTTAAAACTTTCATTGTTTAAATGTTAATATTAATTAACTAATAAAAGTAATATTATGAAGCTATAAAATTAAAAAAAAAAAACAAAAATAAAAAGTAGTTAAAAGTTATATTTTTATTTTATTTTTTTTTTAAATAATTTTTGTTACACAAAAAAAAAAAAAAAACTTTTGCAATCAATAAAATTTTATTATCAATTTATTACTTTAAAATATGCCATGAAAAAATTTATATCCTTGCCCAAAAATTTGTATATGGCATCACTGTATATACGTACCTTTAGTCTGCTTTCATGCAATTAATAAATATTCTGTGATTAAAATAAAGTTTTCTGCCAGAATATAAACTTCAAATTTGTGTAAAAATTCACCATAAATCACACCAAAACAAAATTTTTTTTTCGTTTTGTAATAAATAAATCATAACACTTAATTATCAACCATTCATATTTTTGGCACATAATAAGTAGTTAAAAAAAAACCAATAACCGCAGATAGCGAATAACTAAAGAAAAAGAATTTATCACAAAATTGTTTACATTGTTTTTGAACATTCAAATTATTTCCACCTTCAAGAAAATGACTAATGATTTTTTCATCAGAAAAGTTACACATATTTTGATTTTTACACAAAAAAAAAAAAAATATTTGAAAAACAACAAAGAAAATCTTCAAATTTTCCATAATGTTTCTAATAATTTTTGTTTCTGAATTTTTTGTTTTTTGTTTTTGATTACGTACACCTTCTCTTTTACTTAATATCACTTTTGTTCATTGAATTCTATTATAATTTTTGTGATTATTTATCTGTTGCCGCTTATCGCTATGAAACACTTCTTCAACTTAATTTAATCAATTTTTCAAAAGAGGAAATTATGGTAAATTTATGATTGTATAAATATTTAAAATGTTAACTATAGGATTCTTGTGTATCAATAGTATATATACATAGAGATAGTAGGAAAAAATAATTTTTGAAAATCTGAAAATATTAAAATTTACTAATAATTTTTTTTAAGAGCGTATTATATCCTATAGTGGTTACCTTAATACGTTAGCGGTTATATTAGCATCAAATTAAATCTGTAATATAAAGGATTGGTTTCTTTGTTGTTGTACCATTAGATTCAATAAAAATTACTAGTTACACAAGACCTAATTTTCAAATTAGATACTTAGAACATAAGATATATAAACATAAAATTTTTGACCTTATTTTAAAAAATCCGTTTCAAGACGTTTCAAGATCCGTTTCAAGATTCAAGAAAAATCCGTCGGATTTCCGTTTCAATCCGACAAGTACTTTTGTCAAAATTTTTTTTATGAAATATCCGCTTATTCATTTTATTCTGTCTGTCCGTTCGTTTATTTATAAAACTTATTATGTATATAGAAGTGAATGGTTATAAATTATAATGAAATTGTAATCATGGATAAAAACTAATAACTTTTGTATGTAACCCAGTTCAGTATGGACTACAGTC
This sequence comes from Poecilobothrus nobilitatus, assembly GCA_947095535.1. Lineage (NCBI taxonomy): Eukaryota > Metazoa > Arthropoda > Insecta > Diptera > Dolichopodidae > Poecilobothrus > Poecilobothrus nobilitatus. The sequence goes on along the minus strand of OX352773.1, from coordinate 249,127,523 downwards.
CCTCAAAGCACATTTTTTAAAATGTATATATCTCAGGTTCTACTACTTAATATTTTTTCTATCAAAAACGTCAAATGAGAGATAATTTTTTTATCTTTATAAACTTCAAAATTTAACATTTTGAAGTTTTGGCAATTTAATATTTAAATTTACCGTTAAATATTGTAAGATTTTGCTTCCTTCATACCTCCGGTATTTTTTTAGTTAGAAGCTTGAAGCTGTTTAAGAGTTATGTTTAAGAGAGCCCTGTTTAAGAGTTAAAAATTATGAATTTTTAGGGCAAGTTACAATATTTTGTGTGACCGTTTTTATTGTCTTTTAGAAAATAAACATCTTTAGTTTTGTATATGGTCTATAAAAATATTTAGTTTTACATGGTTGTCTTATTTTTAATCTGTTGAAATTATATTAAGGAAGAAGAACCATTAGCTAATGTACAAAATATGAAATTATTAGAACAATTCAAAAATTATGATATTAAAAAAATTGAAAGAATAATTACAAATATAGTTCTCAGGATATAATAAATTTGCCATTACGTTTGTGATGTCTAAAACAAGATGAAATTGATATAATAAAGTATAATTAAATACTTGCTTAGGATTGAATTCTGAGTCGATTACACCATGTACTTCTATCTGTTCGTCAATCTGTCGTGACGATAACTTAAAAAACAAAGAAACTAGGATTTTGAATTTTTTACAATTTTACCTTTTGTATAACTATTAGTTTTTCTATTGAAAACCAAGCAAGCTTGACCAGTGACTGGTGGGTTCGAATAGTTGTCAGTTGTCATACAATTTCTTTCTTTATATGAAAATAGCACAGTTTCTATTTATTATATTATGATAATATTATGTTCGTGTGGATATTCTAGAGTTGGCACAGTCTACTCTACACTCTTTTTTGTTTTATATAATAATACAGAAAACTTGCTTCACAATGAAATAAATTTTTTCTTAAAATGTTACCAATTATATTATGACAATGACATATTGCTGTAGCTAAATAAACCGGAAATAAAAATGAATTATATAAAACCAATAGTTTATTGAATGCATTTTAAAACATAACAAAGTTACAAGTTTTTAGGCAAGTAAAATTGAAAGTTTTGCTAAAAATTTTGAATGTACTCTTCTCAGATAACTTTATAGTTTTTTTAAATTCTTACTTTTTTCAATTGTTGTCAAAATTTACAAGTTTAAACATTTAAAGAGATAGTATAAAGGAATTTGGTTTTAACAACTAAATTTAACAAAATATTTGATTTGAGCTTTGAGTAATAAAGTTTAGAATTTTAAAAAGAAATTCGACATTTTCGGATTATTTCCGCTCACATAAAAGAATATTAAGTAAAACTTGAGTTATAAATCCTTTCAATAGGAATAAAGTTTTGTTTTTTCATTTGTGTATAGCTGTAGCACCTCTAGCGACTGAGATTAAACAAAAATTTCTTTCACACAAATTAATCCTTTAAATGAGATTTACCCATGGTTAAAATTTAAGGAAAAAATAATTTAAGTACAAGTAATAAGATCAATTTTTTTGAAAATGTACTAGAAAAGATATAATGAATATTAATTAACCTAAAAATTTTACGGAATTCATTTAAATCGAATCTAACCTAAAAAAAAAAGCCTAGAAAAACAACAAAAAAAAAACACATTCGAACGAAAAGTGAAGAAGAAAATTTGTTTTTAAAATTTATTTTTAAAGAATGATACAAAATTGGGTCATATTACAAAATACTATCTATGCATGCATATTATATTTTAATTTATACATGTACCTACTATGTATGTATGTACAAATTTAACGGTTAAAAATCATTCATTGTTTTCTAGTTGCTTTCACATTGTTCACTTGTTTATTGAACTGTAATCTAATACGTTTGAAAATCAAAGGCAATTTTTAATATAGGAAAAAACAAAAAAAAAAAAATAACAAAAAAACATAAAGGATAAAGAGTCAAATTAATACAAGTTTCATATAAACCGGAATATATATATATATATATATTTTTTTTAATATTTACCACTATGTACGAGTATAACATGGTTTTTTTTTTATTTTATTTTGATTGTGTCAAAATTCATCTATTATAAATTAAATTTCATTGATTTAACAGTTTTTAAAACATTAGTGGCATTAGATATTATTTTATACATATGTATCAAAAAATACAAGGGGGGCAATAAAAGTTTTTGCTACTAAAGCAAAAAAAAAAAACAAAACGATGTCACGATTAAAAATTTATTGCTCCATTACTATCAAACTAAAATTATTTATTTATAACGGTATTTGATATATGATACTAATTCTACCTTAAATTCTTATATGCACTGCCACTAGGTACATAATTAAAAAAAAAATGTATTTAAATTTAAATTTATTGAACCGTTATATTTAATATTTTATTTATAAACATTTTATAAATTGTATATAATATGTATGTATGTGTTTTTCTTTCTTTAGAAAGGATTTAAATTTAATTTCGTTAAAATTTTGTTATAAAAAAAAAATATAATTTAAATTGCGTTAAATTGAATTTTGTGTTTAAATCGTTAATAATAACGGTATATGAATAATTAAACAATTTTTCTTTATTAGCTAATACATACATATATTTAAAATATAATTATATTTTTATATATATTATATGTATATATAAATATTATTATTTCGATGGTTTAGAACGCAAAATTGCTAAGTAACATTTTTTTCAAAATACGTTTTTTTTTATACTAATACTAATATCGGAAGATGTTCTTTCAATGTATAAACTTCTCATAAGTGTGCGTTAATTAGTTTCCGAGATCCTTGTGCTACAAAAAGGTTAAGTACAAGGACGAAGAACACAAAAATGCTAAGTACTTTCTTAGAATGTTTGTACTACAAATAAATGTATACTGATTAGACGCAAATGTGCTAAGTATGGCACTTAGAACTTTACCACCACAAAATTTATAAATCAAACAAATACAAAAATGCTAAGTGCTTACTTAGAATTTTTGTTCTACAAATAAATCTATACTTATTAAATGCAAAAATGCTAAGTACGGCACTTAAAATTATGCAACTACAAAAATCGGAATTGTAGTAGGCATTTTATGCTAAGTGCACAAAATACACAGACCTTCCTGTACAAAATCTCAGGTTTTATTAAAAATTTTTTTTTGAAGCTAAAAGCTAATATAAGTAGTTTTTAAAGAAAAAAACTAAAAACCAAAAAAGCTTTGATGCAATTTTCTAACTTGCACGGATTTTGTTCTGCGAGTTCTCAAACTTTCAAAACGCTCCTGTGGAAAATTTTAAATTTGTTACTTAGCATTTTTGCGTTCTAAACCATCGATTTATGAGTTTCTACAACTTACATTTAATTGGTACAGGTATTTCTTAGATATTAGGGTTTAATTACGGGATAGTTTTACTTTTATTTGTACATACACACATATATGTATATATCTACGATAAAAATGATAAAATGGATAAAAATGGATTTAGAATAATTTTAAAAAAAAATTACTTGAATTTAATAGAGTTAAAATAAAAAATAAACAACTTATTTGACAGTGGAAAGATTGGTTGAAATCAAAAATAAAACATATGTGATTTTAGAGAATTTCCATTTGCAAATAGAAAACAATTATAATACATAATCAGAAAATTTCCTAACAAATTTATATCATATGTGATTATGATCTGTTAATTATTACAGCTGGTACGTTTTCCATAAAACATTTCCCATGGATACCGTTTCGCTTAATGTTAATTTTCTACATATAAAGAAGTTGTAGCAGTTAATTTTTAAATTCTATAATAACTACTTAGATTTATTGTTGAAAATAAAATTGATTTTTAGATTAATATCTCAAATAGTATTGGATGATTTGTATTTGTATTCCAAATATCCTGTAAGAATTCTTGCTTTTTTGCTGTTATCATTTTGCATCATTTGTTATTACATAAAAAATAAGGCAGAATATAAACCAAAATTATAGCACATTTAAAAGAACAAATTTTCCAAAAGGCAATAAAAATAGTTTCGAATTCTCACTTACACCAAAATTTCAAGTTTTCTAAAGTTTTATATACATACATATAAAATTTTGAAAAATGAAAAAATATTTTTTTTAATTTTAATGAAACCCTAAATAATCAAGAAAAGCGATTTACGCATTTAAAAATACAATGTTGGAACTTTAAATGTTGCTTATTAATTTGTACAGGTTGCAAAATTACATGTGTATGAAAATAATATATTTTTTGTTGTTGATCGTTAATAACCCTTAAATAAGGGATGGTACACAAAAATTTTCTAAGGTAACTTTTACTTTTTTGCTATATAATATTTCCTTCTCTCAAAATTTACAGATTTCAACTAAAAGCTTTCCGAAGATATGAAGGAAACAAAATGTTACAATATTTTGTTCATAATGGTAAATTAAAATATTAAATTACAAAAAATTATAAGATGTTGATATTGATTTGTTAAGCTAAAAAAAGCTCCTGTTCTTTGCTCTTTGGTGTTTAACTCCTGTTATTTGGTTTTCTTAGATTGAAAAAATATTAAGTAGAGGCTAAAATATATACATTTGAAAATAGGACTTTTTCAAATTTTGTGGGGCTGCAGTTCCGTAATGGTTGCTTCCACATAAAAAAATTATCTTGCAGTATTAATATTTTTAAGAGATTTATTCATGTATAAAATTGCATTATTTTATCACAAACGGTTTAAAAATTTTGTAAACAGAAAAAAGGACAGACTGCCAGACGCTAGTTAAAATATTGTTTTTTTGATAAACTTGTTAATTTGTGATAACGTACGAATGAAAATGTTTTTAAAATAGAATTAATTTTTAAGTTAATATTTTGAAATATTTAATTAAAGGAATTTTTATTTGTCACTTTTGTCTTATCATATTAAGGAATTGTTGCATAAAGAAACCCCCAATCCGAAAAAATCGAATAAAATAGCGTTGTTAAAAAAAATCTTAAACCTACCTTGTACCGCAACTGCACCTGAAATTAAAATACATTCATATATAAATAAATTATTTTTCTTCATTATGATATCACATAAATTGCAGTAATATGGTAATATCGCTAGTAATATAAATATAAACAATTAATTACTTTCTTTTTCTACAACATAATAGATGGCAAATAATTATGTAATATATTAATTTTTCGTCCTATTTAATATAAAAAATAAAATATCCTGAAACCAACAGATGGCACAATTTGTAATATGAGATTAATAAGGTTAAAAATGAATGATATTCGAAAAAATGATTGATATTCGTGAATTATAAATCAATTTTAATAATATGAAGAATATTTTGATTAATAATTATAAATTACGTCATAAATTTCTCATTTTTAATATTTATGTACTAATAAACTGAAAATAGTATCCTTTTGACTTTCTCGTACACTTACATATGAAAGATATTATGTGTTACTATAGAAAGAATGTACAGATGATTGTGTTAATTTTAGGCTACCTGCCCAAACATAATACACTTATAATATTTCCATAAAATTTAATCATCTTTTACAAAATTTAATATTTTTGACTTAATTAAGTACAGAGATATATTTATATAAATTTCTGAGTTGTATGACAGCTACTTGACATATTGACAAAAATCAAAAAAATTTTACAGAAGTTGTTAACATAAAATTTGATCATCTTTTAAAAAATTCAATTACATAGCATAATTAAGTAGTGAAATATGAGGATATAAATTACGCAGTTATATCACAAGTAAACAAAATTGTTGCACATCAACCAAATTGCACACTTGGAATACCGCTTAACTTTTTTTAACAAAATTTCACATATCCAACTTAATTAGACACCGAGTTCCTCATATAAAAAAAAAAGTTAAAAAGCTTCTACTTGAACCCGCCAATTCAATTTCAATAACAAAGTTAGCATTTATAAATAAAAAAAATAAAATGATAAAAATCTCAACTTCATTATTTTTTAAGCAACAGTGATGACGAATGCGATATATTTCGTCTCTTTACATTGTCCTAAATGCAATAGAAAATTTATTAAACAGAATGAAAATTTTCTTTTTGACAAAAATAGCACCTAATTCTCAAAATGATTTCATTGCCATATCTTATAATTTTCTTTAATATGAAAAGCATTTCGATGCTTTTTAGTTATCATGTGTGACCGTCAATGTAGATAGGTACACATATTGCAATGTAGATAGATATATATTGTAACAAATACAAATAAAACATAGAAATATTTTAGATGTCGAATTCTTTTCTGATTTTAATACTTTACTTATATACCATGCAATAAGGAAAAAAACATAATTAAAAGATGAATCCTTTTTAATCAAGATCTCATTTCATTATTATTTATATAGAACTTATTATATGACAGCCAATTACAGTGATTCATTTTGCAAATGTGTTTCATTATTAAACTCAAAATTAATTAAAAAATATTATTTATTAATTAGAGTTTTCCATTCAGAATTTCGAGTTAAAAATGATTTTCTTTTGTTTTTAGTAAAGAGTAAAAAAGTTAAATGTATTTTAAATGTAAATCTTTCAATTAAAAAAAAAAATATACTTACATTATTAACAACCTGGTCATATGATCATCATATTATATTCACTTTCATATTCATTATATATTTTTAATTATTTTTTTAAATTTGTTCATTATTTGGAAAAAAAAGTGTAATAATTATTTCACTTTGACATCCAATAATTATATTATAAAATATATTATATACTTATATAATATACTTAATTATATTACATAATAATATATAAGTATTCATTAATCACGATTGAACATTTTTATATTTTAATGAAATATTTAAAACAAAAAAAAATTATAGCATTCATTTGCATATTCCACCTTTTTTCACTTCCAATTTTTTTTTTTTCTACCACATTTTGGGAAATTCAAAGTAGTTATTGAAAATGAAAAGTTTCAAAATGTCAAGACTTTAACTCACATGTACATATATGATCCATTAATTTAAATCAAATATAATTTTCTTTGTCATCAAGTAAAAAAAACATATTTTAAAGATATAAATATCGAGAAATAATGAATTTTATTGTCGTTCTTGGTTACCGAACGACACCGAACGAGGGGGTTGAGGTTACCGTTATTCCTACATTCTGCAACTCGTTGCGCTCTTCTGCTCGTTGATTCTTTCGTCACTTGTAGCGTCTCATCAAAATGATTAAAGTTCATTACGAGTTAACGAAATACAAAACATAATTAAACATTCTCCACTTCACGCTATCTTTTGCCAAGCGCCGCCTTTTTTTACCTCTTAAAGTTTATATATAAATTTTGACTGCTTTAATTTAATATTTCTTGAATTTCGTACTCTTTTGATTTCTACGTTTTTGATAATAATTTTTTTGACGGTTTTCTTTTCTGTCATGAAAAAAACAAGTCAGATGAATTTATATAAATTCTTTTGTGATTTGCAGACCTTGCCGTTTCTTTTTTTATTTTGATCTTTCTTGAATGTCAGTTCCATGCCATATTACCATAAATCTAACTCTAATTAAAATTAATACTCCATATCTTTCATCCGATCATTCCATTACTGTTCTGATAATAAATATAAAATGATGAATATTAATTATTAATTTTAATTGAATTCTTATATTTTCCCTAATTGATAGATAACGAAGGATAGATAGAGTTAGACACAGAAAGACATATATATGATGAGAATTATTTATATATTATGTATGTAATAACTAATATAGGTAAATTTTTTTTTTTTGTTTTACGAGGGACGGTAAAAACATCGAAAATCAATGGAAAGATATATTTGCAGAATTGGGTTTGAGATAATTAGGATTATGGAACTTTTAGAAACACATGTGCTGGCATTAGGCAAACGCGACCGATGAATGACAAGCAATAAGCTGATACTGGGGTTGCCAATAAGACTAAAAACCCAGCCGAGATACCCCAGCGCTATTTGGGGCTCTCCAACCCGAATATATTTTGGTTGGATAAAACCCAAATATCTGCATACTCAAATTACGGCCTAATGTACTTTTTAAAGATATTGAGAAGGTCAATTGAAGAAAAATTATCTTTACAGTGGTGAAAAAAATATACTAAAAATATGATTTGACCAAGTTAATTTTTGATTTAACTCGCAGCCTAGAATTTTTTAAATCTGTTGATTGCTGCAGACCTTTTCCTGAAATATCAGATTGAGTATACTAGTTGATATTTTTCGCAAGATTAAACAGCATTATATTTTTTTGGTTTTGAAAAATCCCCAATCTTTGAATTTTTCCTAATCATTATTTAGCTCACTGATAGTGCTGGTTTCTTGCTGGTGATTAATGTTACAACTGTTATAAAATTCATAGGAAGCTACAAGGGTGGTGTCATCTGTGAAACAATGGATTTGGATTGGAGGTAAATGAAAGAAGCAGGTAAATGAAATTGATAAAATACTTAGAAGAAAGTGAGAGATAAAACATATATCTGAGGGCCACGAGCATTTATTATAAAATTGTTGTATAAATATTCATCAATCATGATCTTATCTAGTTGTAATGCTTTGCATTTTACTATAATGCGACACTCGGTCGAAAGTCTTAGAGAAATCCAGAAACCAGATTAGACTGGTGAAACCTGGTAATTAAAGGTATATTAGATCATTAGATCACCGTAGATCGACGGACTCTGAACCCGTCTTTGTAATCAGGAAGCAAGTTCCTCTAATCTAGATATTTCAAAAGCTTTTGGTTTACAATTTTTCCATTACCTTAAAACAAAGACGACATTATAGCAATTGTACGGTAGTTAGAAGGATTGCTTTTATTACCTTTTTTTAGAATTGAGCAAACAAGTTTTTTAGAATTGAGCAACGGTAGAATGAATACCTGAAGTAAAGAAAAGGTGAAAAAGGTTTACGTAGAGGTTTTAAGATACTTGAACAGGTATTTTTTAAAACCACTAGTACCGACTATTTTTTTTTGCATCGAGATTTTTCAAAATCCTAAAGTAAATTTTATCGAAGCAAAGGAGTACTCAACTTCAGGAACAGATCGTGGCTTTACAGTTGACTGAAGCAATGTCGAGTTGAAAAAAAACTACTTGCCAAACATGTCTGCTTTCTCTTTGGAATCCGACACAATTCTATTGTTTATATCAACAAGCGAAGGAAAAGAAGACCAATATATCGTTTTGTTGAATAATTATGCTTTGTAGACATTCCATAAGTCCTTAAAAGAGAAATATTTTTTACTACACTATACTAGGAAACCCTAAACATTTAGCATCATTATAACAAATACATAATGCTCATTCCACATTGTTTTTTGTTTTGCCTATTGCATACCTAAAACAGAAATAAGATCGGGGATTTTTGCTTTTAGCATGTTTAAAAATAAGAATTATTGAACTTAACTCATCCCCTATTTCGATTAAATCAACATATTATTTTTAAATAAGAATTTAGTATACTAGAAGAATACCTGTCGTCTGCTAAGCTAAAAATTAGATTAAAGGCAAAAAGGTTGAGGTATAGTGTAACAACATACAATTTCTCGTAGCAATAGTTAAAAAAACATTTTGTTCTTATTTAAAATGATTTGTAAAGATAACAATGCAACAACATTAAACATTATGCATACAGCATTTTAGAATAACTAGAATTTTTTGAAATTTTAAAAATTTTGAAGATCATGAAGACAGGGAATTTCTTCTTTTTTTCATAACGAACTAAACGTGAATTATCGGCTAAGAATTTATAAATTATATATAATTTTTATGTATGTATTAGCTTTCATAACCCTATACTATTTATTGAATGAAAGTACATACAATTAAAAAAATATTTAAAATTCTTGTTGTTTTTACAAGAGTTGATGGACTAAATTCATATGAGGACGTTAACTCTTATAACAAAATCTTTAACTTTTTTTAATAAATTGTAATCATTTTTTTCATACCAAATTATTTTTTCCCAGCTTTCAACAATTACATACATTTTAATTTGACCCTGCTGTCAATTATTTATTGATGTTAATTTAAAAAAAAAAAAATTTTTGTAGTAGACATAAAAATATTCATTTTTATATTCAATGGACAATTTAAAAATTATTTAAATTTAATTTATTCAATTCTTTACAAAATTTGATTTTAATTCCTAGAATAAATTGCAATATTTTTTTTTATTTTTTTTTGGAATTAATTAATTTTTAAAGTTATATTGACACTTTCGTTTTATTTTTTCCTGATTTTTACCCAATTTTTTTTTTTTTTGTATGAGTGCATATTTTTTTTGTTTTTTGACCAATCAATTGGATACTAATGAAGCAAAAATAACCACGAATCAACAAAAAACTGATATAAATAATAATTTTCATGGATGTGCCTTTCATTAAAATTGCATGACACAAACACCGCATCAATTTTTGTATACATATTCTTTATAAAATATACATAATGAATGTTTTATTATTTTTATTGTATTGTTTATATTATCTACAGTTATAGGAAAAAATTCCAATGAAGAATATTATTGGAGACACATTGAAATTTTAGAACATTGAAATTGGCCTAAACACAACAATAAACAAAACAATACAGTTATAATAAAATCAAAAGTTTTTAAAATTGCACATTTTCAAAAAGTTTCGGATAGCCGTTGGCGACTACCATCGGATTAATATTAACAATATTTTGACTTTGTAAATTAACTTTTTTGTTTAAGATTTGAAATAATTTCATGTATATTCTCAATTCATGTATATTTATATTTTGGCAGTAAAATAATCGCTACCCTTTCATATTGTGTTTACGACATTAATACTATGACACTAATTTACTATGATACATTACTATGATAGTAATTACTAATTAGTTATCATATGATATCATATGCATATGCATGACATTTCATATATGTATCGCTAATTGCAATAGTGATAAGAATACTTCGTTGTCATTTAAAAACATTCGTCAAGTCATTATTATCAAGTTCAAGAAATATAACGAACAAATTATATAATCATTAGTAATTTGACGTTTTATAAATGATTTATTATGGCAATAATTATTATAGTTAAGATTGCGATTTTGTATACAATTTATAATTTCTATATCGAAAAATTATCGAATATTTATATGTCAGATTATTAACTATTACAGTTAAGGGGTAATAAAAGAATATCTATTCACTATTCATAGTATTTGGTTTTGTATTATAGTAAAAGTAACAAAAATGGTAAACTCTTTCTACTGTACAACAAGACAATAACAAAACACATTCATAAAAAATTTATTTCACCATATATATCTATGTAAGTATGTATGTATGATTATAAAATAAAATTTTAAAATTCAATTAAATTTTCAATTGTCAAAATGACAGTTTTTTTTTTTTGAACGACAAATTAAAAATTTAATTTTTTTTTTCCTTATTGCAGGTGGGAATCTTCCAAAATCACCAAGAATCTTCCCTTGTTAATGTTATTTTTACTGACTAAACCCATCTGTTTCTTTAGCCAATATAATTGAATGAATGAAACTTTTAACTGCTTACGCAGAATATTAAGGACTACGGGGTAGTGATAAGAAAGATAGAACAGGAATGTGGAAATTTTAAATTGGTAAGTGGAACTGTAAGACGAGAATAAATCCGGTTATTGTAATTACTATATTTTGCTATCAATGACGAAGCCAGCAACAGGGCGTGCAACATGCAGTAGTATATAAAACTTTCCTGAACTAGGTAATAATGGAAGGCAATGTAGTATTTATTTTAATTTTTGTAAAAATTGTTACTAAGGATTTTAAATAAGTTCAATATTAACTAAAATTTAGCTATAGGACATATTTTCTAGAAGGCATTCATTCTAAAATATAAAAAAAATTTGCTACATTTGCTACGTTTTACAATGGAACAATACTAAAAACAAAGGATATTGAATAATTCTTTATATTAAAAAAAATGTTTTCTTCAAAACTTATCCAAATATGCAGATAAATTATTAAATAGTTCATGTTTTTTCGCGAAATGATATTTAATAAAAATAAGGGCCTTAGTTCTTAATACTTATTACATAATCTTATTCTATAAAACAAAAATGTTATCAAAAATTTGTTTTTGACTTCAATATATAATTTCATTTCCAATTGTAAACAATTTTTATAATATAATGCGAGTATGTGATCAAATTAAGTACTAAACATGTAATGATTATTATTCATAACCAACTTTTTTTTTTTTTTTGCCGAAAATATTATTATAGGTGTTCTGTAATTTACTGTTTTTTTTTTTTCAAAACGCAAATTCTGTTCAAAAAATGTTAAAAAAATATTCAGTAAAAATTTCCCAAAAAAAAAATACATATTTATACAACTTGTACTAAAATTTATTTAAGATTTAAAGAATCAATTTTATATTTATTTAAAATTGCCTTGTGTTGTTATTTGTTTTTTTTTGGTCCCTTTAAATTATTGAACAATAATAGAAAAAAAAAAATTTTATAAAATATTTACAGAATCCATAAATTAAAATAATTGAACCAATAAATTTCGTTGGCCCGGTTATCTAAAAGTATCAAATTAAATATTTTATAAAATAATTTTTATTGAAATTTTAAAATTTCGAGATTACTTACATCATTTATATAATATAAAATTTGGCATTCAACTTTGTTCGGGAGATTTGTATTGAAAGTTCCTTGATATGTGCGCTTAGAAAGAAAATAGCCAGAAAAATTAAAATATAATAACCTATAGTAATACTTTGTAATGTTTAAAAAATTTAATCTGTCGCTTAAAGAATATATTATATCATACGCTTTTACCTATACGACTGTTTATCATATGCTTTTACTACAACTGACAGCCTTCTAAATTCTTTGATTAAATCAAAATTCTTTAGCCCGCAAATAATTTTCAAATTTATTGGAACTTACTAACAATTCTTTTTTTTATTAATAGTAGCATTCATTTAGTTGAGAAACCTAGACCTCTTAACAAAAATAATGCTAGTACTATGATTAAAAATTCTCATTATTAAGGTATTGATAGAAAATACTTCAACTTAATATGGTAACTTACGTCCAATCTGTCAAAATTCTATAATACAAAACCTCAAGTTTAATATTTAAAAAAAACATTTGTAATTGATTAAGGAATGGACGAGGATTACAAATACAAATTGAAGGATAACAAAATTAATGTATCTTGCTTTAGTTCAAAAAGATTGAAGTGCATACTATTTTTATCTAGACTTAAAGTCTAACAATAAGATTGTTTCATTAAGCACGCATTTTTATCAGTAGATATGGTGAAAAATTGGGCACTAACAATGGTCTCAAATGAGTATACAGTTTTTCTTTCATGACCTGAAGTCAAACAATTAGTTAGTGTTATTACACACTAATTGTTAAATCTAGATTTTGCAACGAAATTGATGACATAGAAAGCGTGAGATATTTTCTTTGCTCCTTTCCAGTTCTATCTAGTAAAACACGGAAATATCTCGGAAGTTTCTTTTCTTTTGGATATGGGCTTAAGTAGTTCCATGAGAGTAGTATTGGCGTAGTATAAATTGTAATGAAACTCAACAACAACACTTTTATATAGATTCTCCTATGATTGAAAATGTACTACGGATCTATGGAGTCTGGTCACAGTTTTTTTCTAAAAATAATATAAAATTTTTATATTCAAATTACTAAACCTTAAACAGGAATCATAATACCTTAAATTAATTTTAAATTGACAAGAAAAATATATGTATGATGTTTTTTAATAAATATTTATTATGCCTACCGCTATTGCGGACGAAATTAAAGAATTTTTTTGTATATATATTATGTATGTATGTATATATATATACATTTGGTTTTTTTTTTGTTTTTATAATAATTTTATTGTTGTTGTCAATTGTTAACTTTTTGGTTTTTATATCCGTATGAACTATGTTCAAGGGTATAATAAATTTGCCATTACGTTTGTGACACCTTAAAGGAGTCGAGCTAGATATAGTGTCAAAGGTATGGATCGGCTCAGAATCAAATTCTGAGTCGATTAAGCCATGTACGTCCGTCCGTCCGTCCGCACGATAACTCAAAAAATAAAGGAGCTAGGGGGCTGAAATTTTTTTTACGTCACTTTTGCAAAATTGTTAGTTTTGCTATTTAAATCCAACATTTTCGGTCGGCGGGTTCGAGTAGCTGCCATACAACTTATTTCATTAAATGGAAATAACTCAGTGTCTATTCAAACTAGGTTTCTGAAATTTTGCGAATGATGATCAAGTTTTATGGCAACAACTTCTGTAAAATTTGGTTGTGGTGGTGTGACGGGTCCGGGTAGCTGCCATACAACTTCTCTTTTTAAATGAAAATAACTCAGTGTCCTTCCACACGATAACTCAAAAAATAAAGAAGCTAGAAGGCTGACATTTTGTATACGTCACTTTTGCAAAATTGTTAGTTTTGCTATTTAACTCCAGCATTTTCGGCCGCCGGATTCGAGTAGCTGCCATACAACATTATTCCATTAAATGGAAATAACCCAGTGTCTATTCAATCTAGGTATCTGAAATTTTGCAAATGATGATCCAGTTTTATGGCAATAACTTCTGTAAAATTTGGTTGTGATGATATGATAGGTTCGGGTAGTTGCCATACAACTTCTCTTTTTAAATGAAAATAACTCAGTGTATATTGAAGCTGGCTATCTGAAATTTAGTGAAAAAGTGTCGAGTTGCATGCCAAAAACCTTTGTAAAATTTGATTGGTCTAAAGCAGCCGATTCAGGATTCTTGCATTTGTTGGAACTTAGTGAAGCTAGGAGCAATAGATTCGGGTAGCTGTCATACAACTCCACAATTTACATAAATATATCTCTGTAGTTCGGTACTAAAGCATCTGAATGTTTTTAAAAGATGATCAAGTTTTATAGAAACAGGATATATTAAGTTCATACGGGTATCCCAGAGTTGACACAGTCTACTCTACTGCACTCTTCCTAGTTTTTTAAGTAACTTTTTTTTATAGCAAAAATAACATATAAATATTTTCATTATACAAAACATATATGTATACATATAGAAAAATGTTGTTTATTATACATATGTATATAAAAAAAAAATTGGTGGTTCTGATATTGGTAAACAATAAAATTAATAAAAAAAAAAATAAATAATTTAAAAAAAAAACATAAGTGCAAGTTAAATTATTTATTGTCGAAATTAAAGCCTTTTCTGGTTTTTGTCACATATTTTACAATATGAAATTGGTATTAATATGGTTTTGTTACATTAAAAAAAAATAAAATTGTTTTTCAATTATTAAAACAAAATATTTTAATTCTTCAAAAGAAAATTGGAATTTTTCAATGGCAAAAAGCTTTCTTATAAAAAAATTATAATTTAAAGAAATTTAAAGAATAACGCAGTATTATAATTGCAAATATGCAAATTGAAAAGAGAAATATAGTTGAGTATTGATGGTACAAATTTTGGTAACTTTCGGCACTCGTTATTCTTCTTAAAATCAGAGTTGAAGTTAGAACTTTTCTTTATTGACTATTTAAATAAATATTTTTTATTTTCACTACATTTCCTATTTTCACTTATTTTTCCTCCATCTTAAAATAGAAGAAATTCCAGAACAAAAAATTATGACATTTTCTAAAGTATCTTCCATCTATTCAGCAACTATCTCACATATTATTTCTAAAAAAAAGGCGAAAATATGTATGTACATATGTATATTGACAGTTCCCTTTTTGAATTTTTTGTTGAATTCTTGGACCTAAATTTAGAGTGTTTTCTAAATAGGAACCTTAGTATATAATAATATTATCGTGGAGTAGTAAAACGTAAAGAAACTCAACAACATCTGCAGATCAACAGCATGTGCAAATCACCTTCTCGTGTAATCTTCCTTCCTTCCATTTTAAATAATTTGGTAAACAAATCTTAATTAGATTTCTAGTTAGCTAGTTATCATATTTAAAAAAATAAAAAATAAGAGGTCAGAAATTACTTTTATTTTGACTACTTGAAATAAATGATTTACTTCTTCTGTTTGTAGTCCTTCTCAAAAAACAGTTATAACAAAAAGCAAAAACGAAAGTCCTTTATACAAGAGAAATTTATAAATATTATATTCAAGTACCTATAGGATTTTTTTTTGCATTTCCGCTACTATAGGAAGCACACAGTTTCTATGGGGAGCACTATAAGTTATTTATTATTCATCAATCAATCGTTTACTTAAACCGTTAATTATTGTACAAGATCATGTAACAGTAACACAAACATTTTTTATTTGTGTGCCATCTGTTATTTTATACAAGAATTATTGTATTTATTTTTTTATTTTATTATATTATACTAATTATAAAAAGATCTATATTTTTTTTATTAATTAATAAAATATTAGTTTGAACCAGAAGTCTTTTGAATAAAACGTCAGAATTTAATCACTACACCATTATCTGGAGCAAATACAACCGTTTTTACTTTTCTAAAAGCTTGAACTAATTACAAATAAATTGCATAATAATAAAAACTAGGAAATATTTTTAAAAAAACCCATTTGAATCTTGAGCGATAAGATACCCAATTATCTATCCTTATAAATACATAACATTATTTTGATTTAAATGTTAATATTATAAATTAGGAATTTTTGTATATTTGTTTTTGAGGGATTTAAAAATTATATTATTAAATTAATATCAATTTTTTACAATAATTTTATTAAGCAAAAACGTAAATCTTAGATCTTTTTATAAATCAAAATTTTTAATAAAAATTTTCATATCTATAATAAATATCTGTGCTATATATTAATAAAGCCAAATGGTCACATAAAAATTATTAAAATATTCAAAATCAAAATTAATTTATAAACTCATAATTTAAAATTCCATATTAAGTTTTTCGAAATATGTATGTATAATTTAAAAATTTAATTATTTAATTAAAAATTAATTTAATTTATTACTGAAATAAAATAAAAATATTGAGCCCGTTTATTTTTCTGATGTGTTACAATTCCAAACAATGAAAAGAAATAATTTCAAAAAAACAACAAGTAAAAGTAACAGTAAGTCGATGCAACCGACTTATTTATACCCTACATCTAAAAAATTCAAATTAAATTAAAAATCCTACAAAATTTTAAGTTTCTATCTTTATTAATTTCGAAAATATGCGTGTTAGGTTTTTGGAGTTGTATGGGAGGTACTCGAACGCATGGTCAGATTTCGCCCATTTACAATCCCCGCTTTACCTTAGTCATTGTTAACCTACAGTATAAATTTCATCAAGATAGCATCATTATTTTTTGAGTTATCGTGCGTACGGACGGACGGACGGACATCGCTAAATCGACTCAGGCGGTGATCCTGATTCAGAATATATATACATGTCTATACCTAACTCGCTTCTTTTAGGTGGTTACAAACACCATACCAAAGTTAATATAACCTATACTTAATGTGTAGGGTATAACAATTGGAAAAAAAATCCACAAAATAAATTCCATACGGAAATGTTCTATTTCATTATATTTTTGCATAGAACAGATCGTCATATACAAGGTAATCAACAAGTTATCCATACTTAAAACTTAAAACATGGACAATAAAATATTAAATCCCACCACTGTTTAATAAAATGTTTGCGACATTCAATTTCGTTGAATTTTTGAATTTTTTTTGTGGATTTTTTTGTGGATTTTTTTTTGTAATTTTGTACTCAACCCAAAATAGACAAACTTTTTAAAATCTTAAATATATACTTCATTGCCTAACCTTTTAGTCCTTCTTCATTCAATTTTTCACTAAATTTTCCACTTGTTAAGGACGAAAAATTATTGCGCAATCTATAAAAATAATTTATTATATTGAAAAAAAATTTAGATTTTTTTTTTTTTAAATTAATTCAATATAACTAAAAATAAATAAAATTATACGAACATTTTTGATCATAAAATCCAATTAAAAGTAATTTAATAATATTACCTATTAAATCTAATTTTTCTAAAACACAATTATAAATTTAATACCTGATTTCACCTATATGAACATAATATCAATGATAAATAAAGAGAATAAAAATATAATTAATTATAATATTAAATATATGTACATACATATATATATATATTTATATAAATTGAAACAAGATTGTTTGACACAATACGATATGATTAGTACTATTGTTTTTACAATATTGTTATGCAAAATTAAATATGTTTGTATATGTATTATATTTTTATGATTAAAATAAAGTATAAAATTTTATTTAAATTCAAATCGTATTTGTCACTAATTAGTCTTTAATATGCATGTGCCAAATTTAAATCTAAAACAAAATTTATTTAATTAAAATGTTTTATAATATATTTTTAAGAGAACAAATAATAATTTAATTAAATAAAATCAAAAATGCAATTTTGATAAAATAACGACACTAAAAACGGATCATAATATGAAAATCTCCTTAAAATATGCAATAAATAATTAACATCATAATAATACTCTACATCCAATTCTTCATAAAAGGGACCTTGGTGGCATAGTGATAAAGCACGTGGCTTATTAACCGAGGGAGTGCGGGTTCAAATACACCTGTGGAGGATAAGTGTAAATATATGATATATAATATAAACAAAATAAATAATATTGGTGTATAATTTAATAATAGTATTCAACCTATAATAGGCAGTAGCCGATGGTTTTGTAATATTGCAATATCCTGTTTGATTTGTAAAATTAATATAAATACATAAATAAATCCTTCATAAAATAAAATATTTTTAAATGTTAATATCAAAGTACATACATAAATTTATTATAAGAAATTAGTTCCATTTATCACGTGACCAAAATATTTCTTGTTAGCCCACATATACATGCAAAAATTCATTGAAATTGTAAAAAGTTGATAAGTAATAAGAATTTTTCATGCAGGAAGAAGACAAAACACTAAAAAAAAAACGATTTTAAATTGAAACATTCTAAAGTTCAAGTAAATTGAATATTCATTTGTGTGGCTTTATAATAACAAACATTTCAATTTCAGTTATCCCTATACCTAATACCCTATACTCAAACATTATACATTATAAAAATATATATAGTGTTGCTTTGTTTTCTTATCCCTTTGTCCTATATACAGTGGTTGTGAAACAAAGAAAAATATGTAGATTGTACCTACTTTGCAAATAGAACTTTTTACTACAAAAAAAATGCATTAGTATTAGTAAAACAAAGTGGAACTACTCTTTATAATAGATATACTTTAGTTTAAACTTAAAATCATAAAAATCGTTTTTGTTGACTTTTTTTTGTAGGTTAAGTTAGTATAAGATTGTAAACAAATAACAAAGTAAAATTCAAGTTTAATAAAACAAAACAAAAATTCTACACCGTTTTAAAATAGAACAATGAAATTTTAACCATAGTTGCCTTACAAAAAAAATTAGTATTATGAAATGACTTTTTTTTAGCTCAAGTTACATCTCAAGTTATACTGAATATTTTTCCAAACTAAAAACTGCTAAATTGTGAAAGCTAAATTTAATAAATATTATGAAAAATAGTATAAATAATAATAAATACTACATAAGTCACCTCAAAAATGTTTGTATTCCAACCTGTTTAAGTGTTAGTAATTAAAAATTGAAAATTCGCTATTTTTAAATACCTTTAAATGTGCCGACTTTGGGATATCTAAGATATAATAATTAAAGCTGAACTAAGATATATAATTAAAACTTCAACTTTATATTTTTTCATGTCTGAATGACTTGACCGGGGCTAGCAAGAAATATTTCGGTCACGTGACCTTTGTTAATTATATAATTTTCTTTCTGCTTTCTTAAAATTGCAGAAAATGTTTCTTTACTGTAGTGTCTCGTTTCTTTTTCTCTTAAATTACAAATTTTTATGCAAAAATATTCACAATTTAATATGTTTTTATTGTGTTTTAGAAAATGTGCGTTTTTAAAGCCATTTTGATTTTCAATACTCTTACAAAAAAAAAAAAAAAATGAAGAACGAGAAATTCAATTTTTTTCTTCATATGAAAATCTGAAATAAATTTGTGAAAAATTCAAATATTTAAAAAAAAATTCTTTAAAAATACATGTAATTATAGATAATGTAATAGAAAAGTAACAGAATTACTTCATATTTGTCTGCATAATAAAATTTTATTTTATTTATTCAAAAAACAACATATTTTCTTTTATTACAATATTGATTTTGGTTTTATTACTTTTTATTATTAATAAATTTTGAACATTGTGTTAACTTTATAATGATCATGATCAAATTCTGAAATGTTTCTCCAGTAAGCGATTCGAAAATCAAATAGAGTAAAATTCTTAAATGTTCAAATTTAAAAATATTTTTTAATTTAATTTTTAAAAAGGGAATTTTTTATTTTTTTTGTGACCAGCATACGATATATAAATGTTGTTTTTTTCCTAAGGGAGGTGGGAATCCTCCAAAGACACCAAGAATTTCTCGCTTGGTAGATTCTAACTAATTAAACCCACTTCCCCCTTTAGCCAATATAATGGGAGGAAACCCTTAGCTGCGAACGCAGCATATTGGCTAGGGAGTAGGGATAGGAAAGAATAGGAAATGGATACGGAAACATTGAAGTGGGAGTGGAACTGTAAGGAAACAATGAAATTTACACTAATTTACAAACATGAATTAAAAATAGAAGATATTGTTGGATTTTTGTTAAAGAATTAAACTCAATTTTAAAGAATTTAAGCATATTTATTTTATGTGCATATCTAATTGTCTTAAAATATATTCCTTAACTTTTTGTAATTTTATTAAACGATCTAACACTTGTAAAGTCCATTAAAATTGGTTGTTTCTCTCTTGTATTCTTTTATTTCAATATTTTAACATTTTCATTAGTATGAATTAAAACCAATAACAAAATAAAATAAAAAATTATTACTATTTATCTATCGACTTTTATTCATTTTTTATACCGACTGTTATAAAAAAAGAAAGTATCAAAAAATAACAACTAACATCAGTACTATTTTTCTATAATTTCAACCAAATCTTTAATAGATTGAAAACATTAGCAACAGCTAGTTACTTTGGTAATAAAGCAGATAACATCTACTTTTCTTTTAATGACAGTAACACATAATATGTTTTCACCTTCACGTTTTGTATGCACGTTCTTTATCACAATATAAAAAACTAATATTGACAAAATGAAAAGTATAAGAGAAAATCAATAAAACCAATATTTTAAGCAATATGTAAAACTAAGTGTGTTTTTTTTTTCGTTTATTCCACTGCTACATAAAGAAGTTAAATATTCTCGCCTTTCTAGGTGAGACTGAAAATGTCGAACGGGGAATTATTCTTATGACGTGTGTGAGATTCGTGTTTATGGAGCATTTTTTACGGTCTTACCCACTAAGTCACCAAGATCCCCACTAAGTGTTTGAAAATGTAAATATTGTCAAAATATCATAAAATGAAGTATTCTACGAAATTGAGAATATTTTCTTATAAAATTTTAATTTTCGAAAACTCTTTTGAACTTTTTTTTGTAATTTTTCTTTTCATATATCATAAAAAGTGTTCAAATTTGAGGTATATTTTTCTATTATAGAACATTGGTTCCGATTAAAGAGGAAAAAGAATGTCGTTCAAGTAGCCTCCTCTGCTAGATCGGCAAACTATTCTTTTACCAAAATTTTCATTAAATTTTCATTACCAAATTTTTCCGATGATGTTGCCTTTGAGGTGTTGGATATTTTGAGGATTATCCGCATAAACTTTAGAAAAAGTCAAATGGTGTGAGATCACATTATCTTGGTAGCTAATTCATGTCTGTCCTTCGAAAAATTATTCGTTTATTAAATTTCTCTTTCAAAAGATTGATTGATTCCGTTACTATGTGGCATGTTGCACCATCCTGTTGAAACCACATATTCTGCACATCAATATCTTTCAATTGATTCCACTAATCATCTCTCGGTATGACTTCCACTTACAGTAATTGCATGCGACATTTTTGTTTGTTAACATAGCCGAAAATTTCAAAATGAGCTTCATCGGTGAATACAATTTCATTGAAAAATTTAGTTGGCATTTTCATATAGTAAAAATATGTTATATAAGTTTTGCTATAAACAATATTCATTTGAAAAGAGATAGCTTTTCTGATTTTAGACGTCTGTATTTCTCCGTAATAATGATAATTTTACTTTAAATGTTGTAATTGGTCCAAAAAAATTTTTTAAAGTCTGTCATATATGTCATTTACTATAGACTGATCCAATTTGTCTCTCTACTTAGTGAAACTATGACTTTCTTTACTCAATCTTAATTCTCTAATAAGCGGTGAACATTTATAAAAACAAATAATATTTAGCAAAAGTTTGATCGGTAAAACTGTTTACTCAACGGATGATGGAAGTTTTGAAAGGCCTATATCGCGAATACTAAGAGAAGCAATTCACTGACTGCGCGTTTTAATATAAATTTTAATAATAATATTATTTATTAATCTAGTTACACCAAAAATTATTGCCAACTTGACATCTTTTCAGAAAATTTCAGATACGTAGCTTTAATATAGACACTAAGTTATTTTCATATAATAAAAAAAGATGAAAGGCAGCTATTGGAATCCGCCACCCCAACTTGCTGCATTTAAATAGCTAAACTAACAATTTTACAGGTGACGTGGTAAAAATTTCAAAATCCCGGATTCTTTACCTTCGGTAAATGCGGATGCGGATGGGCAATCGGACGTATATAGTTTAATCGACTAATTTTTCGACTCTGATCTGATCCATACACTTGATTCTATAATAGCTAGCTCGATTCCTTTAAGGTGTCACAAACGTAATTGCAAATTTATTAGGTACGTTCATTCGGGTATAAAGAGAAATAAATTAGAAATTGTAATAAATAATACATAAGTATGTATATGTAGATATATTATTTTTAATCTGAGTCGCAACTTTCTATATGTTCTTCAAACATACATATATGTGACACATTTAAGTACAGTATTTCTCCCGACTATAACATGTATTACAAATCTATATGAGTCTGAATATAAATATATATGCATTTAGAAGTAATTTTATATTATTTAAATGATATTCAAATTGAAAAGTAATTTGTGATCTAAAGATACAAAAGGATATTAATAGTATACTTATCCTCATTTTTATACCCGTATTCTACCCTCTGTTCAAGGGTATAATAAATTTTATACCCGTATGAACCATGTTCAAGGGTATAATAAATTTGCCATTGACTTTGTGACATCTTAAAGTAGTCGAGCTAGATATAGCGTCAAAAGTATGAACGCACGATAACTCAAAAAATAAAGGAGCTGGGGCACTGCAATTATTTTTACGTCATTTTTGCAAAATTGTTAGTTTTACTATTTAAATGCAGCATCGTCGGTCACCGGGTTCGAGTAGCTGCCGTACAACTTCTTTCTATGGCTATATGTATTGAAGTTAGATATCTGAAATTTTGCAAAATGGTTTCGAGCTACAGAGCAACAATATCTGTAAAATTTGGCCGTGCTGCTACGACAAGTCCGCTACCATTCACTCTGTTTAAATCAAAATAACTCAGTGTCTATTGAAGCTAGGTATGTAAAATTTAGTGAAGAGGTGTCGAGTTACATGCCAACAATTTTTGTAAGATATGGTTGGTCTAGAGCAGCCGGTTCAGGCTTCCTGCACCTTGGAACTTCATAAAGCTAGACGCCTGAAATTTTACTAATTATGATCAAGTTTTATGACAACAACTTCTGTAAAATTTGGTTGCGCTGGTGCAACAAGTTCGGGTAGCTGCAATACAACTTCAATACAATACAACTACTCTTTTTAAATCAAAATAACTCCGAGTCTATTGAAGTAAGGTATCTGCAATTTTGTAAAAAGATGTCAAATTGCATTTTAAACTTAAAATTTTGATTTAGTTTTTGTTTTATTAAAAATCACAACAATACAATGAATTTGTTAAGAAGCAATTCTATCTATATTAATTATTTTTAAATAAAGAAAATTATAAATTCCAATATAAATATATTTGTAGTCTAATTTAAGATAAAAAGAAAATATAATATCCTTGACAAACTATTTCAATTTTCGTAATTAATTTAAAGATATCACCATGAATAGCAAATTTTTAACAAAAAAATGCCACAATTAGACAATTTTATTGTGGGCCCTGAAATTTTCCTCTCCATTGAGAAATAAATTATATGAAAAATAAAAATTCAATAGCAAACATAAATTAGTTCCAAATTATGAAATGATAAATAAAAGTGAGTATTTTACAAAATAAGTATAAAAAAATATAGAAAACATAGGTACATATTATATGAAAAATATATTTATTTGTTATCGGAAATTCACAACACTTTTTCTCATAATTTATATCCCATGCTAAAGAAAATAAACACAAAAAAATGTCAAGCTTCTTAAATTCATCTGCAGCTATGATATGAGTTTTTTATGAACACTATGTTGGTATCATATTTGTCTTATATACTATAATCTTAAAATTTGTATTAAAGGATTATTTAAAGTTAAATAAATTATGGTACAACAATAATTTGGTTTGTAAATGGTAATCTGTAAATGGTTTGGTAAAAAAAAAATTATTAGCAAATCGCTTATTACTAAATTCTAAAAAAGATTGAGCAAAAAAATTAAATTTAAATCCATATGTTAAAGTTACGTTAGTGCAAAAAAGGACACGATTTTTAAAATATATTTTAATTTTTAAATATATTTTATGTAACCTAAAAATATGCAATTTTTTCCTGAAATTTAAATTATTATTTTTAGAGTTTATCCAACCATGACTAATTTTGAACAATTTGTTCGTCCCTTAACGGTACAAATGTTTCATATTTATATAACGCCCTTTGGCCAAAACCAGTTTGGAGATTTTTTCTTATTTACTCTTCGTTATGGTTAAATATGTCCGATATTAAACCATTTTCAGGTTTTCTTAATACTCTTTCAAAATGTTTTCGAATTAATTTTAATATAAAATTATCGATTCTATTTATTTTTGATATTTTATAAATTTATTTATTTGAACAGTAGAGCTTAAATTCTATTTCTGGTTTGCGAATTTAATTCATGCAAATTCTAATGCATTTTTTTCGAATATTCGTTCATTAGTAACCATGAAAATTTTATCATTAATTATAGTTTCATATGCCTTGTAAGTATTAGAAGGAAGCTAATACATCTATAAATATTTGGGTTCCTTAGATCCTTTCCACTTTATGGTTATGATGCTTTATGAATGACGCTTTATGAAGGGCCGTGTTAATCTTCTCTGTATCGTTCCAATATTAGTATATGTTCTGCTAAAGCAAGAACTTCAGATTTTAAAAATGTTTCGATAGTTTGTCGATTAACTTGGCATAACTGTCATCAGTTCTTTGGACATACAATTACGAAAACAAAATATCTAATTAAAAAAACGAGGAATTTTTTCAAAATCAAATTTCTACCTTAGTTTAAATGCCAATATATGACAATATAAACTTACACTTGTATGACAGCCAATCAAACATATGTTGCGCCAAGACAAACAAATTTTCATTTGCCCGTATAGTATCATCTGCCTGTATTTCTTGATCATTTGACTGTATTTCAGGGCTTTACGCTTTTTCCAGAATATTTATATATATGTATATGTGAGAATCAGAATTAGGAAGGGCTTTGGTTAATTTACTCCTTCTATAGAATATTTATATAATATGAAATTCACGCAAATGAAATACAGGCTTGTGATAGTAGCCCCACTTCTTTCCATGTGACTTAAATAAAGTAGTAAAAATTTCAGAATTCTAGCTCCAATTCAGTTGTGTTTCAGTTATCGTGCGATCAAACTCAGAATTTAATCCAGAACAAAAATATAGATACTTTTCCGATTATTGATCTCGTTTCCCTTACACAGTATCAAAAACATAATGTCAAATTTATTATACCCTTAGAACTATGATCGTATTCAGGTATAACCCATATACTTATAGTTGAAATATATCTCAAAACTATATATACCTATTTTAAAAACGAAATTAATTCAAAATAATTTTTAATAATCACAATAAAAAAAAAAATTATTTTTTTATTTTGTCGGAAATTTTTTAAAGCATTGTTTAGCTTAAAACTCTTTGAGCTTAAAACTCTACTTAAATTCATAGGTAGAAATATTAAAATATGTATTAGTTTTTAAGAAATTTTCATTCAAAAAAAAAAAGAAAAAAAAAATTTAATACTATTATAAATTATATATCCTGAAGGTTTCTTTAAGTTTCCCATTTTATTCTCATTTATTTTTTTGTGTAAAAAAAAATAAAAAATAAAATGATTTACTGTAAATTGGAAACATTATAAATGTTCTGTGAACTGAACTGCAAAACTCCTTTTTTATTCTTTTCTTTGTTTACTATTGCTTATAGATTTTCTTTTTATTTTTATTTTATTGTCTTTTTTTTTTTTGTTTTTCCTGTTTGTTTGATAAATGATCCCTGAATAAAAATTGTATCTGAATATATTGCCATAGGATAATTGTTCCAATATACAAGACAAAAAAAAAAAAAAAGGAAATATAAAAACTTGTAATTCAATACAATTATCAAATGTTTCATCCTATCTTAGTACATAATTTCCTTAAATAAAATTTTATTTTTAATTTTTTTCTTATAGTAAAAAAATATTATTATGTAGTAGTCTTTAATTGAATTTTTCAAGGGGAAAATTTTCTTTTTAAATTTTCATTTTATTTTCATAAATTTAATATTTTATTTACAAAATAAAAATGTTTATATACATATTTATTTATATGAATAGAAAATATATATATATATATTTTCCCAGTAACCTACATCAATTCTATACAAGTTGAATGAAACAACAATCGACTTACAAACTTTTGATTTACTTGTACTAAAAAACAAAAAATAAAAAGAACTCATTTATCATTAAAATTTTTTCTTTATATACATACATACATACATAGTTTATGTATTTATAAATGGTTTTATGTATATCTATTGTGTATTATATATAATATAAATAACAAACAAACGAACTGTAACAAAATGCAAGAAAATAAAAAAACTTCGACACAATGATTTGCTCACCAATTTATGTTCAATAAAATTTTTTTTTTTATTTTTCTTTAAAAATATGTTTTTTTTTTAACATTTTTAGCACATTTTTTTATTAAAAGTAAAAAGATATAACCAGCGTATTAAGTATAACGTTTCTTCTATTGGTCATATTCTTAAATTTTATTTTCTTAATTCTAAAGAAATTTAATCAGTTATAATAATAAATAATTTCTTGAGTATTCAACTAAAGTTAAGCTCAAAATATTCGTAACATGAGGGAACGAGACAAGTAAAAATGTTTTGGCCTATACTTAAGAGAATACGTCATTCTCAACTATTTACTCCATTCTCTAATTAAAAAATTAAATTGAAATAGTAATAATCTAGTTCAAAAACTCGAACTCTTTCACAACTGAAACACTTATAACTTAAGTTACATATACATGAAAAAAATGTCTACAAGATGTCTACTGTTACTAAAATTAAAATATTAGAAAACTAAATAGAATGAAAGTACCATCTCATCGATAATGCATTTTCTTGCAGATAACCCAAAAACAAAGTAAACATAAAAAAATGCACGGTTAATTTTAACTCGTCAATTACTTTAGAAAACTATCGATAGAGAAGCGTCATCAATAGTTTTTTTTTCTTTTTAGTTTATTTCTCTGCCACATAAATGGGACAAGAAAATTACACAGCCTTCCGTTTTCAGGTGTTGTTGTAAATGTCGTAAGGGGGAATTATTCTTAAGATGCGTGTGGGATTTAAACTCACATTCCCTCGGTGATTACAGCATATTTTATAAGATCTTACCCACTAGGCCATCGCGTCATCAATTCAAAATGTATTTCATAAATATTATAAAAAAAAAAAAACTATAAAATATTTAAGTTCTCTAACTGTATATCATATTGTCAAAATTGTACATAATATCGCAAGATTATATTAGCTATATATATGTAGTTCTTTATCAGGTTTAATATTATTTATTAGAGGAAAGTTGAAATTTACTTTAACACCTAAACCCTTAGAGGCTTAGAACACTCTTAATCACTATCTAACTTTGTTTCTTCCATTCTTGTTCTAAATTTACATTCCAAATTGTTTAACTCTAAGAAAAATTAATTCTAGCATCTCTTATATAAATCTCAAAAATAGCTTCAGCCAAACAGACTACTGTAATAAAGTAAATAATAATGTATAAATTATTAAGTAGAAACATCAGTAAGCACCCTTAATATTCTTACAGTTTTCAGCACTAGTGTGAATTTATCTCTCAAGTCACAAAAATTAGAGAATTTCTATTTCCATTTTTGTTATGAACATCAAATTTTTATACATTAATGTTTTTAGGAGAGTATCTGGCATATTTGATTGAATATAATAACAAATAAAGAATCATTTACACTATCATCAAGACAACCAAGTATTTAAAGGAGAAAGGGAGACGATAGATTAGTATTATATTTCAAAAATGGCACAGTGATATTTTGCGAAATAATGTTTAGGTGAAACCTGTTAGATATATAAGAAAAGAGCTGCTGACAAATTACTTGACTGAAAACTATAATATGCAATGGAAACATTTTAAGGATAATTGGTTGAAGAAAATAAATGTCTTCAAAAAATAACTGTGGGTTGTTTGGAATTCGTATTAGCTATTTTTTTCGATACTAGCTCAATATGTGACCTTTAAATAGCAAAAAATATGAAAAAAAAT
This sequence comes from Poecilobothrus nobilitatus, assembly GCA_947095535.1. Classification (NCBI taxonomy): domain Eukaryota; kingdom Metazoa; phylum Arthropoda; class Insecta; order Diptera; family Dolichopodidae; genus Poecilobothrus; species Poecilobothrus nobilitatus. The sequence continues at coordinate 249,098,627 of OX352773.1, read as the reverse complement.
TAATTTTTTGCCAGATTTAAAATTATTTATTAGCTGTAAAATGCACTTTTTTACAAATCCATGTTTTTGAAAATTCCTCAATTATTTATTAAACTTTACTTTACTTTTTACTTCTGTGTATTTCTTTTTTTCATTTTCATAAATATCTTATCCAACTTGATTGTAAAGGGGTCGATTTTGCAATGCATATAATATAGAATTTGCAGATATGTATAAAAAAATATATATATATATATATATTCTTGTTTGTAACCCACATTTTTTAAATGAATATTGAATTGAATAAGACATATTATACTTGTTTCTTATATAATCATATACTATTGATCATAAAAAAACATTATTAATCGCAACAAAAATTGTAAAAGAAAGAAAGAGTATAAAATAAATTTAGAATAAGTTTTATTGAATAAATAATGAATTAAATGAAAAAAATGAAAAAAAAAAAATAAAATAAAAATAGAAACCTTTGAAGCAAAAGACAAATGATTCGAGGTTGTAATTTAATATATAATAAAAATTATTTTATTTATTTTAACACTGAATTCTTTTTTTTGTTTTTTTTACTAGATATTAAAGATAAAATTATTAAATTTAATTTAAAGCTGCGTTGGTAAGAAATGTGATAAAAAAAAAAGTTATTATTTAAAATATTGATTTAAAACATTCAGTTACTATCCAAATACGGCCAAATAACATTTAAAGTATCTGCCATGAAATAATACAGTCTTACTCGATAAAATTATAAATTTTGATTTGGATCCAATTCAAACTAGAGGAACCACTTCTATAGGTATCTATATTTATCACTTTACCCATGTTTAATCAACAAAGCACAATAAATTTTGAACAAAAGATTACCTAAAACTTAAGGTTATCTAAAAATAGAATATTTACAATATACTATAATGGAAGGTCTGAGATATTTTAATAGCTTAATTCTGACATTACGATTGCTTCATTAATAATTATCTGTACTTATGCTGAAAAAATAAGGTAAAAATAGTTCTTAACACCTTCACAAAATTTTTTTTAATGTTATCTTGTCTGAACATCCCCACTTTTTACAAGAATAATTAATATTGAATGAAATGTTAAGTTCAGCGACAAATTTTAAAAATTTTTGATTTCAATAGAGCAGCAGAAAATTTTTACTTACCTTACTTAAAGGGTAAATGTCTAATTATCGAATTAAAATCTGACAATAGTTATGCTTATTATAGTTTCCAGAAACACAACTGAATTTTTCTTTTTTTAAGTTGAAATCGAAAATTTATTAAAAATTTGCTAAATATTTCTATGAAAAACCCTTCACATTTTGTTTATAACTTTTGGTTTTAACTTAATTTAAATCAGTGTTTTTTTTTTTTTTGCTTTAATTTTCTTGTAAAAGAAACCAATATGATGCGGTTCTGCATTTTTAAGGAGAAACTGTTCAACGGTCGGAAAACCTAAGTATTTTAGACATGCAGTTTAATCAAAAAATGTAGAAGAATGAGCATATTTTTTATGTAGCTAAAAATGATGCTAAATGTTTGAGTTTTCTTTCTCGTTGTAAAGCGTATTTTTCTAAGATCTGGCTAATGCGTATATTCGACCTAAGATGGAGGACAATTCTCATATTTAAGCAGGCGCTCCACAAATTTCGCAGAGTTACCTCGACACAATCCAAAACCGCGCTTTACATCTAATAAGCAACCTTGTCGTGCAAGTACCTCTTACTTCTCTTTGTATTCGTAGAAATATTGGTGCTTTCGCTGTCTTTTATAGATATATTGTAGGTAATGACACTTGTTATATTGAAATAAAATCAATAATGCCACCTCTCAAACAATTCCAACGTAGTACAAGGCAGGCTGCAAGTGCTAATTTCTACACCGTGGAAATTCCTAAGTGGTTTAAAACAGATTATAGAAACTCATTTGTTAAGAGAACTGCTAAAATGTGGAATATGCTTCCATCTAATGTGTTCCCCTCTGTCGATAATGTTCTTTCCTACAATTTGCAACTTTTCAAAAAGAACCATTCCTAAAATGATTTATCGTCTTCAATTTACCTTCCTACTTTTATCCTATTTTCCTCCCCCTCTTCCTGTTCCATTTAGCCAAACCTACACCACCAATGTATAAAGGAAATTTCCCTAGAGTTTGCTTAGCGCGTAAATAAAAAAATTGTTAAAATAAATTTTGGCAATCTTTAGTACTAATATTTGTAAATTGTATCCTAACCAAATTATTAAATCATAGGACATCTTAACTTTTCTTTTTTTTATATTTCCTTAACTAAGTTTTTGAATAAATTCTGGTTTTATGATGTATACTTTACTAATGTAAACTCTAAACCGAAACAATGTTCTAATTGAATTGAAATACTTTTTATATTAATGTTTAAGTGATTTTCAAATCATGTACTAAAACTCTTTTCCAAATGATATCGTATTTAATTGATGATCCATACATAACATGTGCACTCTGATTTTGTAATCAACTCTAAAATCTCGATATCCCATTCTCGTTCTTTCTTTTTGAAATGTGCAATAAAAATATAAAGGAAGAATTTTTTATAGTTGGTTAGAAAATCGCGGTCATTGCTTTTTATATTCAATTATGTACGTAACAAAGTTAAATAGTGAGAATTATAATGTGACAGCCCGATTAATTGGTTAAAAATATTTGTGAACCATAAAATATTGAAAGACAAGTAAAAATTTATTCATGAGTCAAAATTCCAATTAAAAACCTACAAATCCCATTGTGACTTCTGTCCACAGCTCTAATACAAAAGTTTGACTGCAGTTTTTCAACTTAAAAACCTATTTGGCTAATTAAAATCGTCACTTCAACTTAAACAGAATATCATATTAAACAAAAGTAATTGTAAATTTCAATTATATAAAATCATAAAATTTAATTCCGTGTATACGTATTGTCTACCTTTTATAAATTAAAATGAAAACTATATAATAATTATTTATTTACAGAATTCATACAAATTCAGAAATTCTTCCATCATCTCAATTTTTTCAAATATTTCATCGTATATGAAAGAAAAATTCAATCTATAAAGAACAACAAATAAAGTAATAAGATTGGGAATTTGAAATTCAAAAAATTTCAATTTTAATTTCGAATATTAACATAACTATGTATGTGCCGGTACATACTACTGCATATCATTTATTCCTAACATTTTTATTCTATGTTATTATGTACTTTTGAACAAAAAAAAAAAAAAAAATCCTTTTGAATTATGCAATAAAACAAATTCCTAGTATCTATAGTATTCTGCATATAAATAACAACATTCTCGTTTTACAAAAAAAAAAAATAAAAAAAAAAAAAAGGAATCGTTTATATTCAAACAGTGTTTCCAAGGATATACAGACTAAAAATATATATCCAACCAAGGTATGTATAAAAGAAAAAAAATTCATATTATTTTGTACCTTTATACAATTCCAATGGTAATAAAAATTGAGAAATGAAATTAATTTCTATTTAAATTAAATTTTAATTAAATTTCGTATATTAATTTCGTATTAAATAATATGATTGGTACAGGAAACAAAATTCATTTCATAATATTTAAATTTTTCAAAATTTATGTTAAGATCGTTTCCACTAAATGTACTCCACTTCTGATTATAATCTGATATGTTCATCCATTCTCGAAAACTGCTATAATATTTCTTGTTTGTTATCCCAACTATTTCATAACTCTTTTTAAATTTTCTATTTTGTTTTTCTTTGCTCATCTGATTTATTTCTTCATTTGTAGGATTGTAGTACTATCCTGACAGTTATGCAACACATCTTCTTACAAATTAAGTCTTCCTAATTCTTTTTTAAGTTTATCTTAGGGTTCAACTTTATTTCGATTTCATGCTAATTTTAAATTTTTTATTTCCATCTTTCAAGTTTTTAACATTTCAGCTTCTGATATTTACCCTTTGCTTATCTGCCGCCATTGGACTATAATAAGTGGCGTACATATTTATCACAAAAAATTCTAACAACTACTTTTTGTTTGATTGTACATTTTTTTTCTTCCTAAATAACTTTCCTATTTCTTCTTAAATAACTTCTTATTTAAGTTTGGTTGCATCCACAAACATTATGGAGATATGAAACTGTTTCTTTACAAATTATTTCTCAATTGATAATCTTTATTGTTAGTTATTATCTTGATCATTTCAAGATGCATACTACAATGATCAACTTCAAATTTTATTTTAATAAAAATTACAACTAATATTACATTAAAACCTCACATAACGAATTTTTAATTAAAATTGTAGGTAGATACTTTAATTATTTAAAGGTAAGTACATAATTTTTATTATGTGTCTGGTGTCACATAAACATTAATTAGAATCTAAATTAAATATTAAAAATTACGGGTTTAAGAACCTATCACATTAACCCTTGAAACTTCTTTTCTTACAAGTATTACTTTTTTAGTGCGAATATGAAAATCTAGTGCACAAAAAATTTTCGGTGTTTTTCGGAATTAATTAAGTGCAATTAGCTAGTATTTAGAGCGAAGTGTCATAGGTTCGGAAACATTTTTAAGAGTTTTTATTTTGACGTAAAATAAATATTATCTAAAATATAATATTAAACACATAAAAAATATTTAAAATCATAAGAATAATAAATACATAAAAGGAAATTACTTACTTTTTCGACTTTTTTATTTAAAGAATTTTCATATCAATTGTACTAAATTGGAACTCATTCTTAATTCGTACTTTGCAACTATGAAACATATTATCACCGCAAAGAACTTCAAGAAAGAAGTTAACTTAAATTTGCCAGAATTCCCATTTGTAAATTTCCATTTTTTTCCATTCTCTCTAGCATATTGTAAAATGAGGCCTCAGTGGCCTATTGGGTAAGAGCGTATAAAATACGCTGTAAACACCGAGGGAGTGTGGGTTCGAATCCTACACACGTCGTAAGAGTTATTCCCCCTTACGACATTTACAGCCACGCGTGAACAGAAAAGGCTATGTAATTTTCTGTCCACATTTATTTGGCAGAGAAATGCATAAAAACAAAAAAAAATATTGTAAAATCAAAATTTCCTTACCTTTCCTTTCCTTTTTTCTTTTTTGTCCTCATTGCTGAAAATCAGCCTATTCTTGTTCATTGTACTTTAACTTATAATCAAAGCGTTTAACCTATTATTTTAGCTATAGATGAGGTGGTTTTAGTAAGTAAAAATCGCACAGTAAAAAAAGGGTTTAGTTTTCTTGGTATCTTTTAATGGTTGATCTCTTCCCCATAGAAAAATCTATCCTGTTCATAATTATGACTTGAGATAAAGTCAAAAAAAGTTCATAATTATATTATATCTATTTATACTTTCTCTCATATGTTCATAATAAAATACATAGACTATGTATACTTTACTTTAGCTTCCCCGCCCAATTCCGTTCCAATTTTGAGCAAACATCCTTGAGCATAAATACACATGTTTTGTCATGATCTGGGTTGCGAAAACGTCATTAAGAATTTTAAATAACTCTTCATTTTTCAGCATATCTCTTGAAATAAACAGATCTTTTACCAAAATTTTATACTCATTTGAAAGGTTTAAGGTTTAAATTTCCCATCTAAAAATATACACTCTGAAAAATTCGAAATAGTTTAAACTTTAGTTACAAAATAGTAAAAAATAAAAAAAAAATAGTTTTGTAAAGTTTAAAGGAAATCGGGTGCTGGAACTAAACTAAAATATAGTCGAGGCAAAAAGGAATTATCAATTTCCCCATAAGAATGTCAATAATTTTTATCAATTTATATATCTAGATATAGAGTCTGCTAATTAAACTGATTGAATCCAAACCAAAAACTAAATTTCAGTATCTGTTACATATTCAAAAGAAGGAAAAAAAACCATTAATCTTTATTCGTAAACTAGCACTGAAAAATCTAGTACTTTTATTTAAGCACAGCTTCAATACAAATAAGGCGTCTTATTTTATCAAAAGATATATTGCCAAAATACCTTTCATCAAAATTTATTTTACAAAAATGTCACTTTACAAGTTTACCGTTGTACAAAAAAAAATTACTTACATTTCACAAAACAGCCACTTTGCAAATTTAACGTTTAACAAAAGAGCCACTATGTAAATTCCTCGTTAAAAAAAGCACTTAACAAATTTACCATTTCATAAAACAGCCTCTTCGCAAAATTTGGATTTAACAAAAATATAAAAATCCACAATTTCAAAATCCAAACATTTAAACTTTCTAACAACTATAAAATCCTTCTAAATAATCTTTTTACATATTCCAACAACAAGGAATTTAAAATAGTGGGTGCAGTCATCTTCCAGTGGGGGATCTTTTGTTCAAATATCCATTTTGCAAAGTACATTATTTGGAATTTGTCTGTATGTAAAATGTATTTTAATGGGAAAAGTCTTCTGATGAAATGGCTTTTGTAATTAAAATACTGATTTTTATAATGTGTCGTTTTTCCAAAAATATGTGCTTACTGCCCTCCTTAAAATTATTTTGTTCTTTTAAAGCTTTAAATAATATTTACTATCACCTCTATTTACATAATAATGAAATATTAATTATATACAATAATTTATTTCATTTTTAAATCATTACATATTTAATATGATAAATTTAAAAAAAAAAAACCAGGAAGAGTGCAGTAGAGTAGACTATGTCAACTCTGGGATACCTGTATGAACATAATATATACTCTTTCCATAAAGCTTCATCAAGTTTTAAAAAATTTCAGATGTTTTTTTTAATTAAATATCGAAATATATTTACGTACATTTTCAGTTGTATGACAGTTTCACCTATCTCGTATTTCGTATCTGATACGATCTGTTGGCCACAACCAACCACATTTTACAGAAGTTATTGCCATTAACCTTGATCATCTTTTAAAAGATTTCAGAATTCTACTTACTTTACTTTTTGAGTTATTGTGCGGACCGATGGTCATCTCATAATTCGATTCTGATCCAATCCATACACATGAGTCTTTATCTAGTTCGACTCCTTTAAGATTTCACAAACGTAATGGTAAATTTATTATCCCTGAACATTATGTGCAAAAATTCGAGCAATTTATGATTAAACTATGGTAGCCATTTATACAATACAGTTATCTTCCCTAGAGAAATTTGTAATTTTTAAAATACAATTTAAAGAAAAGATTATCCTTATTTTTCCTTATTTATTAAATTAATTTTAAATTCATTGTTTATTAATGTTTAAAAAAAAACAAAAAACGAATTAAGAATATTTCTCATAATTTTACTTGAGTAATTACTCTATTGATTTACCTGTGAGAGAAATGATAAAAAAATCGATATACCTATACACTATCTATTTATAATTATATATACTGCTGCACGTTATAATCCACTGATGGCGCTGACTCTGTAGTAAAATAATAATAATATTAATAAAAAATATTAATACCAATAATAACAGCCGCTACAGTGACAGTGGGGGTTGCCTTCAATAGTTGCCTCATGTAGTAATATATACTACTACTACATGTTGTAACTATTGTGACGGCTTTAGTCACTGTTAGCAAAATAATAATAATAGGCGGATTCATTGTTTCCTTACAGTCCCACTCCCAATTCAATGTTTCCGTATCCATTTTCCTATCCTTTCCTATCCCTACTCCCTAGCTAATATACTGCGTTTGCGGGTAAGGGTTTCATCCCACTATATTGGCTAAAGGGGGAGGTGGGTTTAGTCAGTAAGAATCTGACACTACCAAGGGGAAATTCTTGGTGTCTTTGGAAGATTCCCACCTCCCTTAGGAAAAAAAAAAAAAAAAAAAATTAATATTTTCAGTTTCATTTTAAACTGTCGGTATTTTTAAATTGCAAAATCTATTTTTCATTACAATCTATTTTTTTTTTTTTTTTGTAAATGATATAAAATTATTTATATGGAAAATTCTATTTAAAATTTAAGCAATCTGAAAGGAACTCTATAAATTTTTTACACCTGAACACTAATAATATAAAAATTTATTGGAATATAATGGCAGTTTAAAATGGTTACAAATGAGAATAAAAAAAAAAATAAACCTTAACTTAATTAAAATGTTAATTAAAATATTGAATTTGAAACAGAAAACAAAAATTTTTAATTTGAATTCTATTCTGAATATTTTTACCAGTTTATTGGGTAAAATTAAAAAATTGTTTTTTTCTTAAAATGGGTACATACATGTATGTATGTATAGAATGGAATATATATTCAAATATTCAATATCAAAGTGACTGTTAATAGACAACTACATAGCATAGAGAGTCATAGACTATAAAGCATAATAATGAATTATAAATTACGTAATAGCATAGAATTGTAAAAAGTAATAGAACATTTTTAAACCAAAATATTATCAATTGCTTTTTAATTAATTTCATTTTAATTTTAACCAAATGTGGAATTCAAATATATGATATTTCAAGTTGATTTATTTTATATTTGAAATGTTTTTAATTAGGTGTATTAAATTTATATTAAAATTAATACAAATCAAAATAACTAGTCCTTGGTAACTATAGGACATACTACTTTTTGTTAAACTATCTATAATTATAATTTAGTAGTTTTCAGCCACACACTACGTATTATGAATTCCGTTTCAAGTTTTGAACATCAGTAACTACATATTTTTTACGATTTTTCTACTATAAAACCTATACGTAATATTAATAATAAAACATAAACAACACATTTCATATTTAAATTGCATTATTACAGATAGTATAGTATGGTACCAAAACGTACACAACAGAATAACAAAAACTAACACAAAATTATAAGAGACATTCTCACTTGCTCTCTTTAAAATTGTTTTTTTTCCTCTCGAGTCGACTCGACCTCAACGGCTCAACTATTCTTGGCTATATTATATGTATGTAAAGTAGTATCTACTTTAACTTATGTATGTATAAAGAAAAAAATTTAAAAATTGATAAAAATCATCATTTATGACAATATTGTATTGAAATTTTAATAATAATGAATGATATTGATTTGATATTAATAATCAATATTGTCAATATGTATCTAAGTATGTACTTATGTATGACCAGCGGGCAGAGTCTCTTTAAAATGCAAATGCATAATTGTTTTGGTTTTGTACTTTTCTATTAAAATGTTGCACTTATGTATGAATGTTTCTATATTATTTGAAGCTATTAGAAAACTTATTGTATTATTTTTTGAATTCAATTTCTTCTCATATAATCACTTAAATTTTAGTATACAGCAGTTCTTACAACCAAAATTAAATTTGAATAATTTTTTATTTTTAAATATTTTGTATGTCAATTTTATGCAGGGTTACCATTTGTAGAATTGTGGTAATATTTGTACGGTTTTCTCGCCCTCTGTACCATGTACAATCTTAAACAAGGATTGTACGCAAAATATACGGTCTTTTTCAGATTTTAAATTTTTTACATTAGGGCAAGGTAAAACGAACAACGGCAATATTGCTACAGACAAAAAAAAATTTAACTGAATTTTGCTCCCAACTTTTTTTGAGCATTTTACGAATGTTTTACGGATACCTATTCTGTTTTCCCCACGTACCTTAAAACATTTATTTCGAACTCGATAAATAAATAGACATAATAGTCCTCACTCACAATAGCAAATAATATAAATATACGTACACCAACTACAGGCTCTTTATACAATTTAATTCTGATTTTAAATATTCTGTTTTGGCGTTATTTTAAAAATAATTTCAGTTAGTGTTTTGACGAATTTGGTTTTGCTTTCTGATTTTTTACGGATTGTACTTTTTCCATAAAACTATTTTTCTAAACTGCAACTGTCTATTATATGAATTGGGATTCAACATAGAATTTGACTACACATTAATAGGGGCCCCTAGTTTTCATATAATCAATAAAAAATTTATTTTTTTTTTATTGTTTTTGTTATTTAATAAGTGTAGATATAGTCTCTACATAGACAACGTGATTTAATTGTCTGAGCAGGAGTATTAAAAATGCACTGAAGAGAACGGCTCAAATATAAAAATGGGTAGTTACTAATACTAATAATATAGTATTTAAATGATTCAAGTGATTCAAGTGATTCAACCTATATAATGATCTTAGTAGCAGATAATAATATTGCATTTTTGCTTTGTAATATGTAATATTAATATACATATATAAATAAACAAATTAAAATAAAATTAGTAATATATCAATTTAGAATATTTTTAGGAAAATTCAGTATTAATTTTTTTAATGAGCCGCTTGTGTGAGAATCTAATCTAATTGAGCTGTGTGAGGAAAATTCAAATTCTAAAATCTAAAAATGAATTAACTTTGTTTAAAATATTATGTTATAAATAAAGACGTTCTATATCAAAATCTAATCTAAATCTAAAAATAAACAACGCAGAATGTAAAACCAAAGAATTTGAAATTCGAACATTTTCTAAAAGACAGTTTAGAATTTGTAATTTGCATCAAATAAAGGGTAAATTTTCCCAGAATTTTATATGTAATAAAAAATTGTGAAAAATGAGCAGACACTTTCTTCAATCAACAGACACTTTCTTCAAATACTATGTACGTAGGGATACATAGTACAAAAAAAACAAAATTATTATTTTTGGGCAATTTTTTAGCACATTTTCAAAATAATTTTAAAAAATGTGCTCATTAGTTTTACTGTCTGTCCGTCCGTCCATCTGGATGTTTACAATACTTCTACACCCTTTAAAATAAAGCAATGAAATTTTAACTAGATTTGTGGAACAACTTTTTTCTGTAGCCCCATCCATTACGGAGCTACAGCCTTACAAAGTTCGAAAAACCTTTATCTTTAAATTATTATAACACAGATTCTATAAGGCATATTTTCAATCTGGAAACGCCAAACGATAGCTGGTACTTTTATGTACTTTATAAATATATATAAAATGAATATGTTGCTTTTTCATAAGGTATTTTAATATACCGTTTGCTGGAGAAAATTAAAAATTTTCGGAATAATTTTTTTTCTTTTTTGTAGTTTTAGGAAAAAAAAATTTTTTTTTGAATTTTGAAGAAATCCGAAACAGGATTTTTGTTTATGAAGGTAACCGTATTAATTTGATTATGATCTATTAAGTCATTATATAAAATTCGTATAAATCCTAATTTTCTGCATTCCTACACCACTTATAATCCATAAAATTTTTGGGGAAAATAAATAGTTGACAAAATAGTTGACAAAATATGCAAAAATAATAAGTATTAAGATATGAAACACTTTTTTCATAATAAGAAACAAAAAAAATATCAATAGGTTCTTATGCTTGGTTATCTAATGCTAATCCTAGCTAATAGATCTATTCAGATAATTTCTTTAGAAAGTACAGCATTTCCTTTAATTCATCCTTTCCCCCAAAACCAAACTATATATATTATATTATTATATATTAAAGGCTTTTGTGTTGGAACTGGTTATGAAATCTTAAAATCTTAAAATTATTTTTGATAAGCACTTGCGACCGAACACTCTAACGAAGCTTAAATAATAAGATAAATTCCACCTGGAAAATTAGAGAAAAATCGTTGAAAAAGAATTTTTAAAGCTGATCGAAGGGAGGCTGAAACAGAATATTGGATTGTAACAAAATTAATTCAGTAAACTTATTTGTGAAGAACTTACTTCTCACTTGTGCCAATGTTGGATTTTATCAATATAACAGTTAAATTAGCGCAACAAAAAAAATATGAAAAAAGTTTATAAAAGTAATTTGTTTTAAATTTAAAATACTTTACTATATTCATTATTAATTTCAAATAATTAAAAAATTTTTACTATTTCAAGGGAGTCTCATTTTTAAAAAAAATATTTCATCAGTATGGAAAGTAAAATTTTTATTTTTTTAACATTTAAGGACATTTTGTTTTTTTATTTTTTTTTGGGAGCTATTTGTTTTAATAGTTAGATCATTTTTTAATCGAATTTTTCCATCTTCTTCAGTATTCCAAGAATACTTAATGTTAGCATCATTCACTTATAATTTAATTATTATTTCATTAAGGTTTAGCATGGTAAAATAATCAATTTATATTTTATATATATTTCAATTACAAAATCGATCTTTGTGGGCCTTCACCTCTTTTTAAATAGTATCTATAGCCTGTCTTTTGTCCATCCTTAATAGAAATCCTTTAAGCAAGAGTACAAAATCATATATAAGTATTTTTATTATTACATACCTATACCTATTTATTTCTATTAAATAATTGCTATATTAATCTCAAAAATTATAAATTTTAAAGAATCATATGAACAATTTTTTATTTTTTATCAAATTTACTTACCAAAAAAAGAAGAAAACATAATACCAAGACAACAAACCATAATTTTGTATAACATTTTTTTTTTGAGTATTAAAATTAAAAAAATCTATAAACAAATTTATATAAAGTTCTCGATAATTCAATATTCATAAGAAACTCTTTGAATATAAAACATTTAATTTATATTTACATTTTACATACATATGTACATATTAAATTTATTGACTAAAAAATCTTTAATTATTTCAAAATATTTCTCAAAAAAAAAAAAAAGAAAACACACAAAATTAAAATAAATGTTCTTTTTATGATGTTTTGAAAAACAATTTCAAATATATTTTTAATCTAATTAATATATAAATAAAATATTTTCCAAATATTTAAAAAATTTGAAAAATTATTTCTATTTTATTTACTTTGAAAATATTTATATACATATTATTTTTTTAATTAAATTCTTTTTTTTGTGAATTTAATCCTTAAGAAATTTTTAATATACTAATCTGACCCGATAGTTTTTATAAATTGAAACATTACTAAATAAATTTATATTATAAATATACGGTGCCATGTAATAATGTCAAATGCAATAATGTAAAATCAATTATATATATCGAAAAAGTTGAATTGAAACATAAATAATAATGTAAAAAAAAAAAAAAAATTTTTGAAATAATATACGCCTTTTATCAAAACGACAGACTAAATAAACTATACAGACGATCAGATTCATATAAAAAATTTTATTTTTTTTTTGGAGCCAGACTAAGCAGTTTTTGGAGACTAAATATTTTAGAATATTTAAATTACAAAAAATAGAAAATACAAAAGAATATTCTATAAATTTTTATTTTTGCTATTTAAATATCCAAAATACTTAGTCTGGCTCCAGAAAAATTTTCATGCTGGCTCCTAAAAAAGACTTAAAATTTTTATATGAAACTATTCATCTGTAATATGTAGTTTATTTAGTCTGTGATCAAAACAAAATCAACGCCTTTAAAAGTATATAGAAAATAAAATTGGTAGTAAATCTTGAGCAACTTAAATCGTTTTAAGATAATAAAAGAAGCTTGGAAATTATTGAGGTTAGGATCAAATAACAATCATTAAAATAAGCTTAATTTTTTCTTACATTCATGTTGTATAATCGTGTAAATGTATTATCTACTACACGTTAAAAATTATTGAAAAAGTTTTGAAAGCTATAAATAAAAAATACAAAAATTAGTTCATAAATTCGACAAAATACATAAAGAATACGTTTTTTTTTTTGTTTTCTTCTGAGGGTGGTTGACATTCATCGAAAGACACAATAGAGATAAATAGAACGAATAGAAAGAGTAGAATGTCTTTTGACATTTATACTTAAAGCATATGATAAAATATGATAAACAGGTTTCATAATGACAATATTACTTAAACTATTTTTTTCATTTTTATAATAATTCATTTTGTTGTATTCGACTTAAAAGACAATATCTTAAAAAGTATGATTTTAAACATCAATAAATCGTTAGATTACTAATAAAATTAGCTGAATATAAGAAGCTGAATCTAAGACACAAAATTTTTTTTTTTTTTTTTGTTTAGAAAATGTTTGTTTTCACTTGTATAACTAATTTTTTTAAAAGCCATTAAACTGTTAAAAATTTACCCACCTACTCACCCAACAAACTTACTGTATACAGGAAAGTATATAAGTATACAAAATATCATTAAAAAATTAACTATACTTAAGAGTATTCAAAATAGTAAACAATTTGATAAAACATAACTTCATTCTTAACAGAATGATACATATTGACGGTTACAATACAAGAAATAGGTCGAATTTTTATCTAACCCTTTTCAGGACAAATAATCAGAAAACAAAAATTGCCTTTATACTTGTTTGAAAACATTTAACCAATTACTACCGATCTAAAAGAAATAACCAGCTTTTCGAGAATTTCCGCTTTCAACGACAAAATAATTAAATACATTTTAAATAATTAACAAAAGAAATTTTCGATTAACCTCATTATCTCATTATCAATACCTTTAATGCAATTTAAAAAAAAAGAAGAAAAAAATATTAAATGTCAAATTAATGAAATGAAAAAATGTCAAATTAATAAATTTTTTCGTTAATTTTTCCTTTTTTTTGTTTTTTTTTATTTCATATAAGTAATATAATTGCATCTAATACAACACTTTGTTATATGCTAAATTATAAGATCACCCTGCTTAGGCTAAGATCAATAAAAAAACAAGAATTTATAATATAATATAAGAAATTGTAATATTGAAGTTTTCTAAATAAATAAAGAAAAAAAAAAATCAAAATTAAATATCTACTATTTTCAATATGAAATTTTATAAAAAAAAAAAAAAAGGTAGCCTAATGAATATACATACAAAAACACAGGCAGATGAATACACAGACAAAGTTGAAATAAAAGAATGCTAATTTTTCTATACTGTATAAGAGAAGAGTGCGTATCAAACAGATAAGCGAACACCGATAGGTTAATATAAAACCATATGAAAAAGTTAAAAATCCACTTTACCTATAAAAAATTGTACAAAATAAATTAAGATATTTTTAATAAAACTTCTGAAAAAAGGAAATTCTTGGTGTGTTTTTTGGTGGTGTGCTGAAATTCTTGTGTAAAAAAAGGTGTGTTTTGTCAAATTTTAAATGGTCATATTAATCTTAAAGTATTTTTCAAGTATTTTAATTTTGAAAAACTTGAAAAATTTGCTTATTAGTTTTATTTTATCTATTCTTCTACACCAGGCCTGGGCATTTCGTAGATCTATTTCGAGTAGACCGACTTCGTGTTCCTTCAAAAAATGTTTTTCTAGAAAAAATAATTTTAAAAAAAATTTGAAAATTTCATTTTAAAAATTCGATGTAGATTGCCATGAAATTTTATAATTTGCACATTTTAGTTTTCGCTGTTTACTAGTTTTAGTTTTCGATGTTCAGTATTTAATTCAAAAGTGAACGGTTCGGTTATATACTTATTTAAAATGGGTGATGGTAAAAGAAGCTCAAAAAAGAAAAAAGTTTACCATTTCAACTCGGATTGGGAAGAAGAGTTTTTCTTTGTGATGATGAAATCTAAATGCATGTGCATCATATGTCACTCGAGTGTTGCGCTTTCAAAAAGAACAAATGTTGAAAGACATTTTAAAACCATGCATAGTAGTTATGACACTGATTATCCTTTCAAGAGTGAAATTCGTAAACGAAAACTAGAATCATTGAAGTCACAACTAGCTGGACAACAGTCGTTTTTTACAAAACCCTTGCTTCAATCTAAGGCGGCAACTGAGGCATCGTATCGAATTACGCATGTATTAGCTAAACATAAGAAACCTTTTACGGATGGCGAGATGATAAAAGAAGCGTTTCTAGATGGAAGCGATGCATTGTTTCAATCTTTTAAAAATAAGAGTGAAATAATTTCTGCAATCAAAGATATGCCTCTTTCTCGGAGAACTGTCACGCGTCGCATCGAAGTGTTAAACTTCAATTTAATTGACCAACTAACTCAGGACATCAATGACTGTGTCTTTTTTTCACTCCAATTCGATGAATCGGTAGACATTGTTGGTATTTCTCAGCTTTGTATTTTTATAAGAATGGTGTTTAAGGATATGAGTGCAAAAGAAGATATATTGACAATATTGCCTTTGAAAGAGAGAACTCGAGGTGAAGATGTGTATAATATTTTTAAAAAATATATAGAAGAAAAAAAAATTCCTATCTACAAACTTGCATCAATTACAACTGATGGAGCGCCATCTATGACTGGAAAAAATAGAGGATTTATTTCTCTTTGCATAAATGATGACAAATTTCCAAAATTTCTACAATACCATTGTATTATTCACCAACAGGCCCTTTGTTGTAAAATCTTGAAAATGAACCATATTATGGATATTTGTATGAAAATTGTGAATTCTATTCGAGGAAAAAGTCTTCAGAGAAGAATGTTTAAATCACATTTAGAAACTACTGATTCTGAATACGGAGAACTTTTATATCACGCAGATGTGCGTTGTCTAAGTAGAGCTATATTTTTACAAAGGTTCAGAGATCTACTGTATGAAGTTAAAGAGTTTTTGAAATCAAGAGGTGAAGTTTATTTTGAACTTAGTGATCATAACTGGTTAATAGATCTAGCTTTCATTGCGGATATAACTAAGCACGTGAACGAGTTAAACTTAAATTTGCAAGGAAAAAACAAATCAATAATTAAAATGATTGGGTATATTAATTATTTTAAAAATAAATTGAAGCTATTATCATCTCAGATAATGGAGAATAATTTGAAAAATTTTGGAAATCTGTCTGATGAAGTTCTGAAAACTGGAAGAGAAATGGACAAAAATAAGTATTGTGAGAATATATTAGCACTTTCCTCTGAATTTCAAGAGTTTACCCAACTAGAATCTGTCGTTACATTTATGTGCAATCCATTTTGAATTTTTCATCTTAAAGAAGTTGTAGGCCGAATAAATACTTTATTTTCATTGGATATTGAAGATGAGGCCCTTCTTATACAAAGCGACTTAACCTTAAAAGCACATAGCAATGAAAAGGATTTCTGGAATTTGATAAGCTATGAAAAATATCCTAATTTAAAAAAGGTTGCGTTGTATTTGACATGCTTTTTTGGCTCAACTTATTTATGTGAGTCTGCATTTTCGACGATGAATATAGTTAAGTCGAAATATCGCACATCTCTTACAGATGAACACTTATGTGCATGTTTACGACTGGCAGTTAGTAACTACACACCGAAATTTTCAAAATCAGTTGAGGCCACGCAATGATTTTCATGATATGAATTTTTTATATGTGCTATTTTTGAATAAAAATAAAAAATGTTTTTTTCTATATAAAAATTATGTAACTTTTGTTATTCATATATTTTCCACTATATGAGCATTTTAAGGTATTTATATTGTTGAGTTTAATTACTATTTAAAATAATGTGGTAGATCGTTAGATTCTGTAAAAATTCAGAGTAGCTCCTAAGGTCCAAATGTCTGCCCAGTCCTGTTCTACACCGTTTAAGATAGAGTAATACCATGGGTAGGATTTTTAAAATAATTAATGTTGTAAAACAACTTTTTATGTGTCTCCTTCAAAGTTTGAAAAATCACTATTTTTAAATGTGTATATATAGAGATTGATTTTGAGATAAAAAAAAAATTGGAAAATGTTTGTTTTTAAAAATCTTTTGTTTTACATCTTATGCTTTGTTTGAGTTATAATAAGTTTAAGTAGATTTTTTTTTTATATATAGTTAAATTAGTCATACTTCCCAAATCTCAAATCAAGTCATTGAGGTGAGTTTATTTTGTTCTCATTTATTTTTTAGTAATTTATTTTAAAACAAAGTAGATTTTTTAAAAAACCTTTTATTCGATGTACGACCTATGGTACGATCTATTCGACCTATGGTAATCTAACCGAATGATTTAAATGCTCTTTAAATGATTTATTTACTGAATTTATAAAGTTGATTCGAATTTATTTCTTTTACATTACTTTTCGTTTAAATTTTTGATATTTATTTGGGGAATAAGATTTAATTTTAATTTTACTTTATATAATTTGAAATTATTACACTGCACCTAAATATATATTTAAACATAAATTGGATAAATCATATTTTTTTTTTAAATAAACCTCAAAAACAAAATCAAATAGTATCTATAAATATTTAAATTTAGATATATTACCTATACCAGCCTATACCATAGAACTAAGAAATTTTTTTTTTCTTTTAATATATACAGTATCAGATATAATAGGTGGTCAGTTAATTAAAAATCAGTTAAAAGATTAATTTGAAAAATTATTGATAAAAGCATCTTTAACTAAACATACCTGATTGTTTTGTATATAATATTTTAATTAACTCCATAAACCGTTTCAGATCTTTATCAGATTTCTTTAGCAAAAAATTTCTATCAAATTTTTATTGATGATATAAGTTTTTCAAAGTAAATTTCTGACACTAAATTATGTATGTTTACGATGAAAAGAAAATACTACCTACCTTATACTTTCATGTAAGCGGGCGATAACAATCACTATGAAACAAACATTCTGCATTTAAAATGAAATATTTTCACAGTTTTGCCTTTAAATCGTCGACTCATTTTTATGGAACAAAATGGGAATACTATTCTAAAAAGTTTTTCTGTCTTTAATAATGTTAAAAATCAAATCATCAGATGAAGATAACGATATATATCCAAAAGCTGCGATTTGACAAAATTTATCCCAGAAATGATTACTACAACATTTTCCACTTTTAATTTTTATTATTTTAATCCCCTTGTCCACTCTGATTTTTTTTTACTCTACGCTTGTCCATTTGAATGAATAAAGGTAAAGTCACATGGGATGCATGCATTTGGATGCAAAAATTTAATTAAATATATATATGATATATATTCATGACATGCTCTCCCTTTTGCCTATTTTAGATACAAAATTTTTTGAATCTCTATAAGAAGCATACAAAATGCAAATTTGTTTTAACGCCAAATACAGAGGTAAAATCAAGCGTCAAACATTTTAAACGTTAAATATTTTGAAATATTTTTAAAATGGATTTATGTAATTTTAATAATTATGTAATTTTATTATAATTTTATTAATTAATTTTATATGTATATTAATAAATTATAAATATTTAGTTTATATTAAATAAAAATTTTTCTTTCGTAAACAATTTTCTCTGGTTTAACCATTTTGTATTTTATAAATAAAAAATGTTTTCATTAAATGTCAAAACAATATACACATACTAACCTACTAAGTAATTTCAAATAAAACTTTCAAAATAAAAATGTTTGCCGTTTTGCAGCTCACGAACGAGTGGATGCAAAATATTACCGAAGAATACAAGAAATGTAACCGAAATAATCCCATGTGAACTTACCCTAATGATTGACATTTTTTATGTTTTTTACATTTTTTTTTTTGTTATGTTGCCTGATTTTTCAGGGTAAAAATTATGAACCGTCAAAAATTTAGATGCCGAAAATGTTACATTTAGATGCAGAATGAGGGTAACATTTTTTGAGAAAAGAATTTCTCCTTAGTTTGTTATTACTATAAACATCGAAAAACTAATTTTTTAACTGTTTTAGCATGATTATATTGTTTTTTTTTTTTTTATAATTTATTGATCTAATTTTATACGCGACTGTATATAAATATACATAATATAAATTTAAATTTTATTTATTACATTAAACTGACACTTAAGATAAGTTATGTTATACATATTTTTTTAAAGTTTTTAATAGAAAAGAAAGTGATATATTATTATTCTAATGGAATTTTTTTTTTTAAATCCTTAAAATAATATTCATTTTAAATAAATGTCCTACATAATATAATGTGTATTTTAATTGATTCATATTAAAAACTTAATTGAAAATTTTTTTATGCATACATATTTACCAAAATTAAAATAATTAATTAAAAAAATCTAAAAAAAAAAGTCTCTAAAAAGAGAAAAATAAATTTATCAATTTTAAAAACCAGAAAAGAATTTAATAAAAAAATTTATGATTTAATTTGAATAATATATAATCTATAGATTTCAATTAATATTAAAAAGTAAATTTATATTCATGATTATTTTTATTAAAATTTATAACATAATGAATCGTTATTTTTGAATCAACTATATACAACTCATGTGGAATATCAGTAGATGCATGCATACTCAGTATATATTTTCCAATGATCTTTTGAAGCACTAGCATAAAAATGAACTTTAAACTAAAATCTCACCTCTTCAAACAAAAAATACGAGTTCAAAATGTAGTTTTTGTTTGAAAAAATGAGATTTGAGTTTCAGTTCAGTTTTATACATTTGACGCAATATTAAGGATATTGTACAATTGAGAAAATATAATTTGAATTTGCGCCATCTGATTTCTGGCTTACTTTGTATATTGTCGTTTATTTATTTGGCAGTGTTTACTACTTACTATGTTAACATGTACAAAAACCCATAAAGTATTTTAATTATTCATTTATAATTACAGCTCATACAGATTATCTTTTTAAGAAAACATATATAAGTTTCGATTATTTGACTAAAAATTGTTTCCTTATTAGACTGCAGCTATAACTGGGCTTGAAATGCTTCCTTATATGATAACTTTTAATTTTTTTTTCTTTTTTACTTATTAATTGTTCAAGTGTTTGTTTTAATAAGCCTGTCCGCTGCATTGGTATATGTTGAAACCAAAGAGAAAATTATTTATAAAACTTGAGTCAATAATCACATTGGATAAAGGAAGTTGAAATATTTTTTGGAATATACTATTATTTATTAGTAGAATTGATCTTAATTTTTAGTAAATTACAACATGAAACAGTATGAAACCTTATCACATATCCAATATTGTTTAAGTTGAAATCGATACAATTCCCTTTGTTTATAATATTTTGTTATAATTTTATTTATATTTGAATTTTGAAGTATATTAAAAATAATTTGTTTATATTTCGGTATTCGAATATTAGTTTCTTAAAATTAGAATATTTAGTTATCTGCGATTTATAAGATATAAGTTAAAATTATTAATTTAAACTAGATATTTATTTTCAAGAACATGCCGGATCTTTTTTTGTCATTTTACTTGACAGTTTATTATTGAAATTTGATTTTTTCAAGTGTATATTCTTAGAATAATGTTAGCATTCCTTACATACGTATTCCTTATTATAGGTACGATCCAACTTATGATAACCATGTTGTAAAGAATATTCACCTAATATTTATCACGATATTTTGTTTTAGATGTTTCCTAATACAAAAAATAACCTTTTGCAAGAGATCATTTTTAAAAATTCTGTCATTTAATTATTACGTTATATCTCACTCCCCATATTATGATATTTTAATTTTTATTTTGAAAGTGTACAATATTTTCAATTTTACTATAGTTTTGACTAAATTGTTTTCTTTTCTCAAAGAACATCTTTCATTTGATGGAAACTTCCCGTTTTAAAATCATGATCATTAACTTTTTAATCTTCTTTTGTGAAATTTTTTAATTTTCTCAATATTTGCATTTCATTTTTCTATTTTAATAAAAACTTTTAGATTAAAAGATTAAATCTGAACAGAATCTTTTCAATATTGTAAGGTAACTTAATATGTATAAAGAATTTTAATTTTATATAATTTTTGAGTAACGAAAATTGGTACCTAATTCTTTAAAATTTTTTTTTTAAATATTTTTCTTTAAAATTTATAAAATTTATATTAATTAAAGAATTTTTACAATACATAACAATTTTACTGAAATTTAAAATTTAATTTAATTTAAGATTTATTTATTATTAACAGATTAATATTATGTTTTTATATTATAATTTATCAAAAATAAACTTAAAATTGTAAATTGTTAAGTAAATAAAAATAATAATATTATCTTATAAAGTAAATATCTTGAAATTGCAAGTATCTAAAAAGGAAAATGTTTGAATAATTTAAAGTTGAATAATTATTTTATAATTATATAAAATATTTTTTTTTTTAAATAATTTTAATCTAAAAATTTATTTTTTTATTTATACTTAGGGCGGATCTTTCGCACTTTCATTTCATACTTGCACTTCGGACTTGCATTTTCCGAAAATACTAATTTATCGCACTATTTTTTGCACTAAATTTTTATCCGGATTCAAAAATTTATGACAGTACTATATTTTTAAAAGTAGAATCAGTATTACCTTAATGCATATTTTTTTTTGACATTTTTATGTCAAATTTATTTTGAAAGCAGTAGAAAAGCACCTAATTTCGGCTTTATTTTCCAATATTTAAAATGATTATGGCAATATTGCAATATTTGATTATGCCAATACTATTTCTATTTGTCAAATTTTTAAATTAAAAAAAAAAAAACAATATTTCAAATTATTTATTTACAAGAGAAAAAAATTAGTTCTGTAAAAATTAAATGAAACATTGTTTCGTAATATTGTGCTTAAATTTATGACCGAATTTCACCTTTTTCTTTGAATATTCTTTTTAATTTTTTTTACAAACTTTAACTTTTATCTTTTGCTCTTTCAGTGCGATATTTAGTGTCGGAAAAAAAAAACACTAAATTTTGACAGGTAATAAAGTATTTTGGTTTAGTGCGAATACCTTGCAACACATAACAAATTTTTAATAAATTTAATGTGATTTGACAGATTTAATATTTCTAAAATATTTGAGTTGAGTACTAACGCTTTGATCTCATAATGAAATTTTTTATAAATTCCAATTATTTTTAAATCACGTTTTTTTTAGATTTCGTTTTATCAACATCTCGTTTTACCAACATTCATAATTATTTACCAAAAATAATTTAACCAACAAAAACATAGATTTTGAAACCAAATATAAAATCCCTCCTAATTATGATTTTACATTTCGAGTTGTGTAAGAATTTCCTATACTTACGACATTTTCATTTCGAATTCAAATCTGTAAACACTTTTATTTTATTTTTATTTGTATTACCTATCTTTTAAAAAAAAAAAGATTTAGTGGAATTTAAAAAAAAAAATAAGATTTTAAAAAACGACACCATAATATTTTCATAATTGTTAATATAAATTTGTCATTAATTTTAAAAAATACATACATTTTAATTTTCGATAGTTGAATTTCTTTAATTATATTAAACAAAAAAAATTCTTTAAAGAAACTTTAATATAACAATTTTATATAAAATTAAATTAAAAAAATATTTATTTAAATTTCTTGAATATTCCAACAAAAATAAAATTGTAAATTTGTACTCCTAATTGGTAAAATTTCACCCTTATCTAAATCGAAAATCAATTCTGCAATTTTCCATCCATACCATTACAATATCCATATATCCAATATCCATCCATACAATATACAGTATAAAAAATAAAAAAATATTAATATTTGATTAGTATAACTTCTTAAAGCCAATGTAAAGCAAAGGATTTTTAAAAAGGGGGATCATTTACATATTTATTTATAAAAGAATAATTTACATTTTCATTTTAATGTTTTAAATATTTTTTAAGATCTTAACGAATACAGTCTGTTAAATTTTTTTAATGGCAGTGATTTTGCAGTATTTTTGTGCATATAGGTAATCTTAAATTTAAGAAAATTAACATATAGTCAAAAAATTTTACGGAGCCTCCGTGACCTAGTGGGTAAAAGCGTATAAAAAACGTACAAACCTCGAAGGAGCGTGGGTTCGAATACCACACACGTCATAAGAATAATTCGGAATAAGCTTAAAAAAAAAAAATTTTTTATATGAAAAGTTTACCAAAAACATAACAATGGCTTAAAATAAAAGATATTCGAGGCAATTTTAAACAAAATTTATTAAAACATAAAATCTTTGTAGAACGTGAAAAGTAAAGAGTTATAATGAAGGAATGCAAAAAAAGCAAAGGGTAATAACAAATTATTAGCAGCGATAAAAAATGAAGAATCTGATAGAGAGTTGCTCTAAGGAAAAAAATGTATTCTTTTCTAAGAATTTAAAAAAGCTACCTTTAGTCAATATGATAATGCATACAACATTTGTTGAGAATAATATCTTATCTTCGCTAATTGCCATTTTAGCTGTGTGGACTTATCCATTTTAAATAATAAACTGAACTGTTCTTAAATAATAAACTTCTTTAGATACAGCCGATAAGAAAATAAGAATTCTTCTACAAAACTGAACTTTGTGAATATAAATTTTATCATGCAGGAAGGTGAATCCACTGATGACCCTGACTCAGTAGGAAATAATAATAATATTAATAACTAATACCAATACCAATACCAATAATAATTGTTGCTGCAGGTGCAGTGGGGTTGCCTTCAATTATTATTTCATGCAGCAAGGTATTATATAATACTACATGTTGTAACTGTTGTTGGCTATAGTCACTAGTTAACAAAGTAGTCATATTTCCGCATCCTTGTCATAACCTTTCTCATTCCTATTTCATAACCAATATACTTCGTTAGCAAATGGGAGTACCCCTATTCCCGTTTCATTCCATTATATTAGTCAAGGGGGGGAGGCGGGAGGATTTAGTTAGTAAGAATCTAACATTAGCAAGAGGGGATTCTTGGTGTTTTTGGAAGATACCTACTTCCTTTAGGAAAAACAAATTTGTTTTTCTAAAAACAACTATCAAAATAAATGAACAAAAAAACTGAATAAAAGCACAAAACATATAGGTGACCCTTTATTCTTCAATAACAATAATTTATTAACTTAATAAATTTAATGAAAAGCAAAAACTGTTTGGATTGGTATTTATATAACCTCTATAAGCTAAATTCCAAAACTTTTTAATTAATTTCTATGACTTACAGTTATTTTAATCTTCTTAAGATAGATATTTTAAAACCCATCCTTAAATACGTCCTTCACACTTTATAAGATAAAATAGAAACTAAGTATCAAAGAAATATAAAAAAGGAACTTTGCAACAAATTTATTTATGTATTTATTTATGCTACTTTATTTTCCATATCCTTTCTTATTTTCTTTTTTTTTTTTGGATTTTTATTGAATAAATATTTTATTTAGAAAAAATGCTACAAAATAAAATCTTAAGAATGCATATTATATAATATAAGTTATTAGAAAGAAATGTAAATCGATATAAGTAAACTTATAGAACAAAGTGTCAAAACAGTATTTTGAATGCATTTAATATGCATTCAAAACAGTGGAAATTCTTTAAAAAAACATAAAAAAATGCATACAGTACTTTTTTCAAATAAAATTAATTTTTTTTTTTTTTAAATAACAATAAAATTGAATTATTTTCTAATACAGAAAACTAAAATTATAAATATATAAAATTAAATATAAAAGAATTTTTAATATTATTACGATTTCAGTGCTCTGCATTAGTCGAAGCATATCTTCTATGAAAAAATCACCAATTCAATTTAATTTTCGACAATAAGGTCTGATAAATACAGAAAATAAACCAAAGGAGTATAGCATAGATTACGTAGTCGGCGATTTTAATTTAATAAGAGTTATCTTCCAACAAAAAAACTTGTTTATATTAATTAATTTCGGTTGAATAATCGCAAATAAATTCATAATTTCGTTCAATTGATTGAATTATTACACTCTTCAGCTAGTTTGGCCATTTTTGTTTATTTTAAATTCAAAAACTTTTCGTTGATTTTTAAACTTCTTCAGGAATACTTGTTTTTTCATTATTAGAGCCATCAATTTTCAATATTGTAAATATCTTTACAGTTTTTATTTCTTTACATTATTTTTAAAGATTTATAGATGGATAATGCAGTTTTTTATTTGAAATTTTTATTCGCGTTATGTATTTAGGATTAAATTTTTTTTATAACTTCACAAGTACAAAATTCACATTTACTATTTTCTCTTTTTTTTTTTTTTTCATCTCAAATTTTTTTGTTTTTTATTTTTAAAATAACAAAATACAAAATATTTAATAAATATAAAGCAATTCATTCCATTTCATTTTATTTTACTTTATATCGTACTCTTTTAATTCGTTCTACATATAAAAGGAAAGAATTATAATCGATTTGAAAAAAAAGTGAACACTTTAAAGCAGTTCAGAAGAAATTCGGTATTTTTTCTATTTGCCTAAAACTTTTCTAAAATATTGTTAGAAACTACAATCATTTAAGACTGCCAAAAAGTATTTAAAAGTTTCATCTCTAACAGATTATTAAGAACTTAATACAATTAGACAGTCCAACTACAGGGTGGTATAAAAGAAAAAAACCATTTTATTTTTGTCTATAATATAGGTGTTACATTTTATTTATATACCGTTAGAAAAATAATTTCAAAAAATTTCTTTTCAGCACAAAATAATTGTAATTGTATGATGTATCAAAATGGAACATATTACATTAATTGGGTATACGAAAAAGTCAAGGTAACAACACTTACGATTTATTTTTGATTTTCTTTGTGAAATAAAAAAAAATAACTGCGAAATATTATTTTTATATAGTTCTGCGTCAGATGTTTTTTATTGCTTCAATTGAACGTGCAACAAAAAGTTTAATCCTTTTGTAAATGGAATAAAAAACCGAAAAGCAAATAATATAAATAAAATTACGAATTGTATAGTTGAACTTATCTTAAAAACGAAAATTTTTATAAAATTTAAAATTTTTTTTTTTTTAAATTAGAAATTTTTGAACTTTTTTATGAAAGCTAAAAGTACTATAATTTTTACTTATAGTTATTTTATTACTTTAACACTTATAAGCTTTCTTTTAGAATTTTTACAGTTCTTATTATCTTTTTAGATTCACTCTGTCAGAAATCCGTTTACGTTTCAGTTTATATACCATTTTGATATTTATAAATATGTTATCCGTTATATAAAATAAATTTATTGAAAATTTAATTTGGCAGTACCTGAATTTCTCGAACTCTAAAAACTAAAAACTTGTAACTTTTCAGTGTAAATGGTATTTTACTATTGCTCTCTTCGAAACGAGATATACACGTGACACAAAAAACAATTAAGAGGAATTTTATAATTGGTTTATAAACCCTTTTTGCGAAATATGTACACATATTAGCGAAATTCTGAAAAATATTTCTTTTAAAGTGAGTTACAAAATTAATGTCCTACCGTTTTTCCAAAATATATGTACATTGTACATATATACCTATATATATGCTATAAGAATATAAATTCTAAATTAGGAAGGATTTCGGAGTTTTATATACAAAATCAGGGCTTCAATAATGCTTGAAGGTGGGTTTGAGGGCGACAATGCATTATTTAAATGCTTTTGCTATAATATTAACAAAATTTGATATTATTATATGGTATACAGGGTGCAAAATAATTTAACTAGTAATAATCTTGCAATAGGTGCAATACAATTTTATAACTAGTGGGAATAGTAGAAACAAGCATAAACAAAATAAAAACTTTTTTGAATATTTAAATAGCTAACGGTATTTCCCTTTCTACAAAAAGTTATTATATAAGATGCCATTAATAAATATTTTATCTTTTTAAAAGTTTCAAACCTTAAAATTGTTAAAATCCTTAAAATTGCATTTGAATGTTTTAGCAACAAGTTTTCCCCGAATATTTAAAAATGAATCTATATACTCTTGTTATAAAACTATTGCATTATTTATAATTGAGAAATATTTTGTTATAAGTTATTCCACAAAGAAAAAAAGACAATGAGATGACAAAGACAACTTAAAAATTTATCCCTCCATCTAAATAAAAGTGAAATATTATTTTTTAATAATCATATGCGAAAGCAGATTCTTGTTTCTATCTAATTTTAAAAAATGTTCATGTTATACTATTATTTACAATAACCACCCCTGTCACTTACATTTTTTTGAAACTTTTCATAGTTTAAAAACCCTGAAACCCTGCTTCATGAACACATTGTATAAAAAATCTTGTAACACCTTGTTTGTCAGGGTTTTTAAGAAATTTTCAAAATAGTAATCCTTAAAATTCAATCATTTAATATATTACAAGCTATACGTTCAAAAATAAATATGAAAGCAAAATAGTAAAGCATTAAAAAAAACTTTATAGTAAAATTTAAATAAGGACATGTTTTACATTCTATAATCATTCTAAAGGTACTCTCTTATTCGTATATAATTAACAATTAATAATAAGCCAAAAAGAAAACAAACAAAAAAAAAAACAGATAAAAAAGCTTATTTGAAACAAAATTATTTATTTGGCATAAAGTTCTAACATTTAATTGATTTTTGATACAAGAATTCTATAATTTACTTCCTATTTGCACTAAAATACAAAATTGTTGTAAATAGATTAAGTCCTTTTATTCATTGCATCTTTTTATTTAATCTTATTAAATACCAGCACACAATAAAATTTTCCTTTATTTGTACATACAATATAGATAGTTACATAATTATGTTATGTATATAATATTATGTATTATGTATATAAAATAAAAGATTAACAAAATAGAATTATTCGATACATTTACAGAACAATACATAAAATCGATCCAAAATAACATATACATATATACATATATATATATACAAAAATAAATTTTATGGTGGTATTAATATCAGTATATTATGTGTTACTATATTTATTTGCATATTACTCTGAACAATTTATTGGGATTTTCCTCTTTAATCATTAATTTAGCATATACATATATGTACATAATACCAAAAGCCAGTTTATTACAAAACAAAGAACATACAGTGAAACTTTTTTAAAGTTTTTTTGTTTTTCTTTGAGTTAGGATGTTGAGAATCATTGAAAGATACTGTACTCAGCACAGTTACGTGAGACTTTAAATCACTAAACATACCAACCCCGTCTCAAAATATTAAAACTAGTCTGAAAGACTAACCATTAATTTTGTGATAACTCTTATAGATCTCCGTGAAGGTGATTTTTAAAGGGTATCCTTAGAGTGAATAAATATAATGAAGTATTTGTATATTTAATAGCTCAAAATCTATTTAACTTCGAAGTTCCATTTTTGCCAATAGGTCTCAAAAAAATTCCAGTGAATATAAAAATATCTTAAATTTCAATCAGTTCCAATTTGATTTTTTAACCAGTTTCTATTTGAGACCAAAAGAATCTTAAATCTTCATTTTAAAAAAAAAATAATTTCCATGTGACCATTGTAAAAAGAAATTTCCTCAGAATGTTCCGTTGGGAAACAAAACAAAAACTGAATTATAAGCTGAAGTTTGAATTAAAGGAAAACTCAAGTATATACTCACAAGAAAGGTCAAGTTAAAAAAAAAAGAAAATGCAAATAGAAAAATAGTTGATGATATTTTATCAAAATGCTGATTTTATCGATCGGAATTAAAAATATGAACGATCTGTGAATTAAATCTATTATGTACTTAAACTTTATTAATCTTTATTAAGAATTGAAAAAAAATATTCAAAGGACTAGTCTTATGCTAGGAACTGAAACATATAAATTTAAAATATCCTTGATATAATACAAAATAATTACAAACAGTTGATTGAAGAACAGAATATTAGAAAATAATGTATAGGAAATCTTAACGCATTTCCTATAGTTAT
This sequence comes from Poecilobothrus nobilitatus, assembly GCA_947095535.1. Classification (NCBI taxonomy): domain Eukaryota; kingdom Metazoa; phylum Arthropoda; class Insecta; order Diptera; family Dolichopodidae; genus Poecilobothrus; species Poecilobothrus nobilitatus. Next base: position 249,069,159 of record OX352773.1, on the reverse strand, counting down.
AGGATATATACCAATATCAGACTGCAGAGACTCTAAGTTAAGCAAACTATTTTATTAGATACAGAAAAGTGACAGACCAAGAAAGAAATTCATAACTGAATAACATAAAAGAAGATCTGAATATAAGATCGTATAATTGGACCGATAAGAGTAAATTGTTGAAATTGAGGTTTATAAAGATGGAAGTACTGATTTATACTCCAATATATTCCAGAGTTGCGTTAAAAGAAAGAGGCGTACCTAAATTTGCAAATTTTCTTAGAATTTTATATGTAGGAAAAAAATTGTGAAAAATCAAGCGGCACTTTCTTCAATCTTAAGAAAATGCTATATAGGTAAAAGCATAATATTGGAACTTTAATTTTAGACTTTTATGTTGGTGAAATTTGAAGAGGTGCCTTAGTAACAGGTGTTTAAATATAGCTAATTTTAAATTATTGGGGATGGTACAAAAGAAATTTTCTGAGCTAACTTATCCTAATTCTGAAAGATCTTTCTTCTCTCAAAATTTTCAATATAACTAGGATAACAAAGCTAAATTTTCAATCTAAAATTATTATTAGTCTTATCTAAAAGCATTACGGAGATATGAAGAAAACTAAATCTTGCAAAATTTCACTTTTACATAATGGTAAATTTAAATAATATATTTGAAAAAATTGTACAATTTTTATTTTAATTTATAAAATCTATCAGTCGTTTTAGGTTTCTGGATTAAAAAAATGTTAAGTAAACCTTGAGATATACACAAAAAATAGCTATAGTTTTAGCTCCATAACGGATTGGACTACATAAAAAACTTATTCTACAACATTATAATTTTTTTAAGAGAAAGAACCTATCCATGTTTAAAATTTCATTGTTCTATTTAAAACAGTAAAGAAATTTTGTAAACAGATGGATGAACGGATAGACTTTCAAAATGAAACTAAAAGACAAAACTTTCAATGAAAAACGTGCTAAAAATCAGTTGTTTTTTAATTTTTCTTTAATTATTTATGTAATAGATAAAAATAAAACTATATATTTTGCTAAAAAAAAGAGTTGGGATTGCACAAGATAACAGTCATATATTATAAAAAACGAAATGAGATTTTTAAAATACTGCGAAAACACTTGTTTATGCATGTACCTATCATTTTAACTTATAACAGATTTATTTTACCAAATGCAATTTTATAAAATTCATTCTCTAAAATGTAAATAATTAAATTTGTGTTACATCTATACATACAAAAAAAAATTAAAAAGGCATTGATATTTTATGTACATCAATAAATAAGCTTATTTAGAGTTTAGCTCTGTAAATTTGAAATCATTTGAAATTACCATAGCATATTAAAAGATATTCAGATCAATTTTTAATTTCTTTCATTTTTTGTTTTATTCTCATTTTTTAGTACATTTTCAAAAAAAATTTCTTTTACTCTATCCGTCCTATTTTGTTTTATGAGATCTAGTTGCAATATTCATTTTTTGAAATGGAGGCTTCTGTGGCCAAGTGGGTAAGAGCGTATAAAATACTCTGTAAACATACCGAGAGAGTGTGTGTTAGAATTCCACACTCGTAAGAGTTCCCCCTTACGACACTTACAGCCACACCTGGATAGGAAAGGCTATATAATTTTCAGTCCACATTTATGTAGCAAAGAAATGCATTAAAAAAAAAAAATTTTTTTGCAATAACTTTTTTTGTTTAACCACCACCTCTACCAATATTTCGTAGAGAATTAAAGTCCTGAAATATCGCAAAGCGCCTATATTGAAATGGCTATTACTCTAAATTTAGGTAACCAATATTTTTTGATCTAAAAACGTCAAATAGCATGACATATTACATGGTTTGAGATTTTGAGTAGTTAAAGAAATGCAGGATATTTTTTTTAAATGACAATACAATTTGTTGTAACATTTCTAATCCCCGGTGTTCTCTAAAATATAACTAAACTCTTATTTGAATAAATGTAAGAATTTCGAAAATATATGTGAATTCCAACAAAATAACAACGGTTTAGAAATTATAAAAATCTGAAGCAGGTGTAGGGTGAAAAGTTTAATTGATAAAACTCCAAAACAAATATGATTTTTTGATGTGAATCAGACTCCCAGTGGTAATATTATTCTGTTTAAAAATAGAAAAATTAATATTGTAAGTACATATTTTTTTTTTGTTTTTTCCTTGCCACTCCTATAAGGAGCATAAGGCATCCATTAAGTCATTTATTATTCATATTTGACTAAGCTTTAGTTTCTGGAATCATTAATTTCACTAAGCCGTTGATTACTCGGCTGTAGCTATTATACACGACTATGAGACGTTTCTTTTATTTCTACCACATCTATTATCTTATACAAGAATTTATGGTTTATTATTATTTTATTATATAGCTATTACAATATGATATTAATTATAATTTATAAGACATATATATACTTATTTTTAATTTAATTATATTTTACTAATTATCTATATTATAAAAAAGAATGTCTATTATTTTTTATTAATCTATATGACTCAGCCGGAGTTTCAACCCGAGACCTTTCGTATGAAAGACCGGTGTCTTAAAAACTGCACCATTGGCTGGATATAATAAAATCCCTTTTAAGTCCGAATAAAATTTTTGAATCTGTGTCCTTAAAAATACTCAATATAAATTATTTAATTTTTTGGTACTTTAGACTAACTTTAACGGGAGCTCTAACGGGTCTTTAGACTAACTTTAGGGAGTCAAACATTTTATTAATATAAATCTAAAAGTAACATTGGGTCAGAACCAGAAATAACAGAAAATGCTCTGACGAGCTTAAGAATATAAGCAGTCAAAACAATGTTACATTACTGTGGGTTCCGGAACATACGAACATCATGACATAAACATGCTGATGAATTAGCAAAGAGGGGTTCCAATCTGAATACTTCACTGGAAGAACAGTTGGATCCACCACTAAACAGCATTAAAAGGGCTATCTTTCTACACTTTTTATCATGAAAGAATTAACATCCTGCCCCATGATCAAGAAAATATGGCCGTCGTACGACAACAACAGAACGGATAACCTATTGAAACTATCTTGGTGGGACTTAGCCAGAGCAATAGGTGGGTTCACGGGACACTGACCAATTGGTGAACATGCGGTCAGATTCGGTATTCCATTCAACACATCATGCCGTAGTTGTGGTGAACAGAATGAGAAAGAAACCATTATACACTTCGCGTGTAAATGCCCAGCGCTGGCCAGGGCCAGAAGAGCATTTCTGAGTAGCCATAAATTTAACGATCGAAACGAATTTAGCGATCTAGCGGCTAAGCAACATGCAGAATTAGTAAGGTTCCTAAATGCCGCGAAATGGATCTGAAATTAAATCCGTTATAGCCTAAACATAAGCCTTGTGGTAACGGTAGTGGTAGTAAAACGGTGCTAACGTGCTAATTGTGGTCTTCTCACGGTTGACAGGACCAGTCACGTATACCAACCAACCAACCAACATTTGCTCTACTGTCTTTAGCACTAAAACAAAATTCCAATAGGACTTTTGATCAATTGAAGGAATATTTAGCTCTATCCCGCTCAAACATTATATTTTAACATCAGTAAAAACTTGAGAAATATTGCACAAATAATACTAGTGTATGTATTCTAATTCAAATTATTTTAAATTCTATTAAAATGCATTATTAGTTACAATATTTTCGATTATATTAACGTTTTGAAAATGGTTTGATTTCACTTACTATAGCTTGTTTTTTTTTTTTGTTTTGTTGTTTGCTTTATTCCAGTTCTTGTTTATGTCATCCACATCATCGTCGTGATCATCGATGCAATTCCCAAACAATAATCCAATAAAATAAATTGAAAAAGTTTTTTGTTATTAATACACTTCTTTATATATAGAAACATATGCCTACATAATATAAACTAACATAACTACATATATAAGTATATGTAACATGTGCTTTTATGTTATTAAGATGTGCATATATTGGAAAACCATTATTAAATAAATTGAATCCCTAAAAATTTATATATGTGCATTGTATATTCATTTTATGCATATTGAGGTTACATAAAGTATTGTATAGAAACTATAAATAAGTATATAATTATTTTTTTATTATCATATTTTGTAATGAAATTATACCATTTATTAACCATCAGAAGATATTCTACTTCCCTTGGGAGAGTAAATTAAATATAAAATGTTAATTAAATAAATTTTATTATCTATATCTTAAAGTTAAAACCAGAAATTCAATGTAAAAAAAAAAGAATGATTTTTACATTTTAGGATAAAATACTTAAATTTATATTTACCATGCAGAAAATAACTCTAATATATTTTTGTTGTTGCAGTTGTCATTAATTCATTAAAAAAATAACTAAGGGTAAGTATATAAAAAAAACCAACAAATTTTAAAGACGTATATTTTAGATTTTTTCTTGTATTGTAAGAAAAAATTTTGTGTCAAAAATTAAAAGAAAATTTCTTTATATTTAAAATTAGACCATAAATTTTTACGTATTATTTAAAAAAAATTTACACAGGTCTTTAGGTTAGACACACAATATGTCTATAGAAATTGAAATTTTTTAATTTTTAACCCGTATAAGTTTTAAATGGAGTGAAAAACAAAAAATGTTTCTAACTGAACCTATGTGCGAATAAGCAACTATCTAGCGAATAAGCAACCTTATCTAGCGAATAAGCAACCTGCAGAAATGGTAAGGTTTCTGAATGCCGCCAAATGGATCTGAAATTAAATCCGTTATAGCCAAATATAAGCCTTGTCGTCACGGTAGTGGTAGCAAAACGGTGCTAAGGCACTAATTGTGGTATTGTCACGGTTGACAGGACCAGCCACCTATACCAACCAACCGAACCTATGTGCTTATATCAAGATTCTGATTTAAAGCATTCCGGGGATATGAAGGGTGGGTTCTTTTTGCCAATTTAAATACCAAATTCTAAAAATTTATATAAATATTTATATTTATACATTAATTTTTAAAGTTTAGGAAATTTCGTATTCTTTCATGTTTAAAAGATTCAGCAGAACTTGAGATATAGGTGAAAATTTGAAAATAGCAACATTTTTGTTAACTTTTTGGGGCTGTAAATTCGTAATTCGGCTGTATTCGTGGATTACATAAAAAAGTTGTTCTACAAATGTTATGTCAAACTTTATAAAAATTTCGTATACAGGGAAACGGACGAACGAACGAACAGAGTAAAAACAATAAGAACTATTTTTTTAAATTTTTTTTTTGAAAATATCTTTATAAAAGAGAATCTAATATGAAGAAAATTTAATTTCTACTCGTAATATCAAACAAAATATCATCTCATCTCAAGTGTCAATCTTTTTCAAATCAGTTAAAAGTTTTTACAAGTATGAAATTTTTACTGTTGTTATTATATCATAATAAATGTCTAATATAATTATTTTGTTAAATTTTTTTAGACTCTACTGTTGCTCCGTTGCGCTGTATAACTTTATCCACTTTGTTATATTAAAATGTATTAATACTTTTAAACATTTATTCTATTATAAGATCTAAATTAAATAACACTTTGCAAATGAATTAACAAATGAATTAGCGCCCGAATCTGTGTCGTTTTTTAAAAAAACTTAATACAAAGTTGAAACATTTAAATTTTTTATAGAAGAATTTTAAAAGACGAAAAAACAACAAGTCCTAATTTTATAAATTTAAAGAGTTTCGGTTCATGATAAACGTATTTTTAGCACATTTCCAAAAACTTTTGAAAAAATGTCCCTATTAGTTTCACTCTGGCCATCCGTCCGTCCGTCCGTCTCTTTACAAAACTTCTACGTCGTTAAAGATAGAGAAAAGAAATGTTAACCATGGGTAGGTCTTATAAAAAAATTAATTTTGTGGAACAACTTTTTCATGTAGCCCCATCCATCAGGGAATTACAGCCCATCAAACTTTGAAAAAGCCCTATTTTTAAATGCGTATATTTCATGTTTCGCTTAACATTTTTTTAATCTGAAAATGACATTCGACAGGAATCTTTTTTACCTTTGTAAATCAATATCAAAATTATACATTTTTTTTTAAATTGAGTATTTAAATTTACCGTTATGTGAAAACAAAATTTTGCATGATTTTTCTACCTTCCTAACTCCGGCACGCTTTTTGATAAGGGCTTGAAATTTTCAGGCAAGAAAGAACTTTTATAATTAGTATAAGTTTCCTCAGAAATTTTTTTTGGAACACGCAGTGTTTATTAGCTATTACAGCTCAAAAATAGAAAATTTGCTATTTTTAAACATCTGTAACTTATTCACCTGTGCACATTTTTCTTCGACAGGAGAAAAAAATTAAAGTTCCAGTAATATATTTTTACGTGTGTTAATGGTTTCTTTTAATTGTATATGGTTCCAGAGTTATAGCCTTCAAAAATTGCAAAAAATCCCTATTTTGTATATATCTCAGGCTCTGCTTTGTAGTTTTACAATCTAAAAACACTAGAAGACCGGAAACCTCTTTTCTTATCTCTATAAAACAATATCAAAATTATGCAATATTATGTAATTTACTGTTTAAAGTTACCGTTATGTTATGTGAAAACGAAATTTTGCATGATATCTCTTTTTTCATAAAACCGGCACGCTTTGAGATAGGAACTTTAAAAAAAAATAGGAGATAGGAGACAAAAAAAAACTTTTAGAATTAGTATAAGTTTGCTCAGAAAATATTTTGTACCAGCCCCCGTATAAGACCTATTAGGGCTCAAAAATTGAAAATCTGAATACCTGTAAAAATATCTGTAAAAAATTTTCTTCGACAAGATATAAAAATTAAAGCTCCAGTAATATATTTTTACGTATATAAACGATTTTCCTTAGTTATAAAGGGTTTCGGATTTACGCAGCCCTTCAAATTTGCAGAAAAGTCCTATTTTCAAATTTTGGTACAAGTCACAATAAATTGTAAACAGTTTGTGTTATCTTTTGGAAATGTGCACTTTTAAAAACCGTTGATTTACATTCTGTCTTGTTTTGTTAAAGTTCTATAACTGTTGCTGCATTGAATTGAAGGGGATAAAAAACTAATTAATTTAACAATGACTCTATTAATTCTGTTCTTGAACATATTATCTTTACATTAAATAAACAAGAAGTTCAGAAAAATTTTGTAGATCCAAAATCTCTTTCTCATTTAATTTCTATCTTAAAATTTTATTTATTTTATTCATTTAATATAAGCTTTTAAACATATTTTAAAATAATTTTTAACATACACTAACTAACATTTTAAATCTTTATATGCATAATGTACATATAATGTATTTTATATGTACATGTTCGTACTTATGATGTGTTTTAAATGTAATTTAAAACATTTATTTAAAATGTTAAAGTATTATGATTATTTATTAATGTCATTACATCTTTTTATTCAATATTTTATACAATAATTAAAAATTACTCTACTTAACTATGAATATAATAGGGTTTATCATATAGCCAATGCAGAAGATTACTGGAAATACAAAAAAAAAAAAGGAAAACCATTAAAAATTAAACGAAAGAACGATTAATTTTAAAGAATTTTTTTTTTTTTAAATAACTAATTTAGGTAACTTATGTATATAATATAAAAATATGTATATTTAATTACATTATATTTTATCATATATTCTTACATATTCAAAAATTATTTACGTATTCTGAGTATATCATAAATAATATTTAGCAAAACTTTCTACTTAAAAAATTCATTTCAAATAAAGTTTATGCAATATTTTATTTCAATTTATTTTTGTTCTATTAAAAATTAAACAAAAAGGATAAATATTTGGATCATATTATTTTTCATAAATGTAATTTATATATGTACTGCAATAATTAACTAAAAATCTAGACAGTGATGGATAAAGGAAATTTTTTAAAGGATATGTATAACTATATAGTTAAAACGAGGTGTGTATAATTAACTGTATCAATGCTATAGGATACCTGTACGAACATAAGTTATGATGCTGACATAAAACTTGATCTTCTTTCATAAAATTTCAAATGTTAGCTTTACTAAGTAAGTATCAAGACATGAGAATTTAAATTTTGCAACTGTTGCTTAAGACAAATCCAATTTTGCAGAATTCATTGGCAAAAATCTGACTTATGGCGTAGTCGCCAGCCTTTCATTCGGAGGGTCTTGAGGTCAAACCACGGTCAGATCATATAAATAAAAAAATATGTAGTAATTTCATATCGTACACATATTATCGTATAATTAATGTTGTAACGGCTACAGTCACTATCAGCAAAACAGTAATAATATTAGGTGGATTCATTGCTTCCTTACAGTCCCACTCTCAATTCAATGTTGCGGCATCCATTTGCTATCATTTCCTATCCCTACTTTCTAGCCAATATACTGCGTTAGCAGATAAGGGTTTAATCCCATTATATTGGCTAAAGGGAGAGGTGGGTTTAGTCAATAAGAATCTGACACTACCAAGGGGAAATTATTGGTGTTTTTGGGCAATTTTCCAATTCCCTTAGAAAAAAAATAAAATAAAACTTAACTTCTTTTGACAAAATTTTAAATACCTAGCTTATATAGATACTGAGTTATTTTTATAAAAAAAAAAAAAAGTAGTTGTATAGTAACTACTCAAACCCGCCTATCGCTCTTTCTCAATTTTGATAGTGAAACTAAGATTTTTACAAAAGTGAAATGGTAAAAATTCCAGAATCCTGTTCCATTATTTTTTGAGTTATAGTGTGGTCGATCAAACGGAAGTACAGCTGAGAGCTACGTGAGAGCTACGTTCGTACGGATGTAAAAAAGTTAATATCGAGAATACAAATTTAACTGGTTTACGTATTAACGTGTCTATTATAAAACAAAGTATCAAATCTGTCCTAATTAATATAAATTACATATTATAATAATATATAAATACATAGTTTCATAATCATTTCGAGAAATTAGGGTATTAATGATATTTAATTTGGCTTAAAGAAAACAAATTAAATTTAAAAAATCAATTAAATATCAAGAGCTTCTACTATACCTACACCTATGTAGTTCAAAATTTCCAGATTTTGGTACGAATATCGTGGATGTGGACCCATCTACCACTTTAAATGTTCTCCAGAGTGATTTCATATACAATGTGCAAAGATCCAAGATTAATATTAATAACTTTGTTCACAATATGCCTGCCAATTTGAAATCTTTTCATTCCCTAACTCAACTTACTTTGACCATGCAGTACATGAATACTAAGGGTCGTATAACCTGTTGTTTGGTCAAAAAATTATCATCTTTTATTTTTTCAATTAGATCTGCACATAATTTAAAATTTTTTATTTTTAATTCCTTCAGGAAAAACTTCATAATTTTGCACGCCGTTCTTGATCCTCAAAATTGTAGAGTTTATTTACTGATATGTGGCATTTTTTATTTCATTAGAAGAATCTAATTAAATTATCTGGCTACTCGGAAAGGATTTTCTCTTTATACACAATTTCGAAGAATTAATGAAATGTTAAAAGTTTGAATAAAAATTATAGTGAATTATTTATTCAATTTGTACAGGATATGTTAAAAAAAAACTTGAAGAATAAAATACAACATAATAAAAATAAATTTTATTATTTTTTTCACATAATATAATATTATATCGACAAAGTATTTTATTGTATTTAAAAATTTATATTAAATTAATGAAACCATTAAAAAAAACATATTGAAACCATTTGATATCTGAATTATACAAATAAAATAAAGATAAAGGTAAAAGGTTGTCAGTCCTATAAATTTTACAGAATTATTGTTTTATAGCAAAGAAATTCATTCGATTCCGTCAGCTCAATTCGATACTTCACCATATGGCAGATTCATCGGCTGTTAACTGTGTGCCGACATATTCCTTTGAAGAGAAAAACTTAAAAATTTTTTTTCACGGACTTTGTTCCACCATAAAATGTTAACTTACTCCATTTAAGAACTATCATAAGCAGTTTTTATGATACTCCTTAAAGAGGGCAAATTTTTCTTATGTTGGGCAAATTCATTTCATAAAGGGATTTGGTAAAAACATTTCGATACGAAAGTAATTTTTTAAAATTAATCAATTAAAAAATTTTAATAATTTTTCATTCTCTTATAGGCTAATTTTATAATCCTGAATTGTCGTATGTAAAAGTATTTTTCCAATCCATGTGAATTTTAAATTTTCTGGACTGAGAAGTGACTTCGCCTATTAGTCATTCTAAGGAGTTCTTACTCCATGAAGTAAAGAGCAACGACTAATTCTTTGATTGGATTTTTATATAAGATTCTGTAGTTGATATAGAAATCTTTTACTTTATCTTAATCTTTAATGACTTTTATACATTTAAAACATTTTTTTTTCCTTTTCGCTTTGTGACCAATAAATTACAAATTAATTATCCAGACGTTAAGAATCTAGGTTAAAAGTATCCTTTGCTGATTTCAGAGCATTATTATATTAATTTATACCGCAGGTATTTATTCTACAGACTATATCTGACTCTGTAAGTCCAGATACTAATTTAATTTAATTTCAATATTAAATATTATAAAATTTTTAAAAAGAATTTTCTTTATAAATTAAAAATATAAAAAAAAAAAATTGGATTAAAAAAAAAAAAAGAATTTGTTATTAGGAATCTTTTTTTTTTTAAATAAAACCAAAAAAAGGAGGTAAAAATGTTTTTTATTAAAAAAATAAATATTTAAAAAACAATTTTTTTTTTTTTCTTTCAAATTATCAAAGGTAAATAAAAACAAGGCAAACTGTAAAACCAAAAGTTTTCTAAGAAGCAAATTTTCAAAATGATAATACAAAAAAAAAAAATTAAATCTAGCATTTAAAAAATTTTAATCTAGCAAGGAGATTTCTTTTTTAGGTCATTTCTACTTTAAAATCTATTTAATTGAAAAAATTAAATCTCAGTCCATGTTAAAGCTTTTGTATTTTTACCTCATAATTTTGACAGGTTTGAAATTTTTTAATTTTAGTCACCACATAACATCTAATATGTACTGAAGCCATACAGAATTTCGTTTTACGAATAACTTTTGCAATATTTTCAAAAGACTTATATATACTTCTCTTACAATGCAAGGTCCAATCTTTAAGAATTTGATAGATACAAGGATTTAAATTTTAAAAAATATTGTATTAAAAATCCCTAAATTCAAAACATTAATATCAGATTGTAAAAAAAAAATAGAACTTAAGTTATAATCATGTGAATGTTGAAGTTTATCTCAATTTAGAAAGGTCATACTTTCGTAATGATTGCGAAATCGTATTAAAAAATAAACTTGCTAAAATTATACTCAATTTTTATTTTTTTTTTGTTGTACTATTTTAATTATGTACCAAATTAAAATATGTTTTATTATTAATAAAAAAAAAAAACCAAAAACTAAAAAATTGAAATTATTATATTAATTATTAAAAAACTTTTTTATCGATTGAAAAATTATATAAAAATTATAAATGTTTCATAAAAAAAAAAATGAAAAAAAAAGAAATTTCTTCAATGTTTATGAAAGAAAATTTTTCAAAAGAAAATTTTTTTTTTATAAAGATAAAATAAACTTTTAATATTTGACTATATTTTATTAATTAACAAATCTAATTACCATATATATATACATATACATAAAAAAAAAAAAATTTGATAAAAAATTCAATTAGTATTCCACACAAATCCTTGCTCACAAATTGCACAAAGCTAAAAAAAAAAAAAGAAGAATATGAATAATTCAAACTTTAAAATATGATTGTATACTAATTAATAAAAAGATTTTATGTTTTTAATTTTAAATTTGTAGAAAATTACACAACTAAATAAAGCTTATAGTTAAGTAAGTAGGAGTAAAGGTAAGTAAGTAGGCGTAAATAGGATAAGGAACGAAATATTAAAAACAGGACAAATTCCTCTACTAAATAAAATATCTGATAAGTGACGATTAGATTCTAGAACAGTGGAGTACAACGGATCTCAGGATCTCGGCGTAGAGGTAGTTAAAGATCTCCATCAAAATAATATCAACGAATAAATTATCCTTATCTTTAATTGCAGCCTGTGTTAGAACAAAAGGTAATAAAAAACCGAAAAATCCAAAAAACAAGTAAATGTAACAGTAAGTCGATGCAACCGACTTATTAATACCCTACACCTGAATAATTCGAATTAAATTAACAATCCATAAGTGTTTTTGGCAGCTGCTTGAACTTCTTCCCTTTTCTGTCTTATTCAACTCGAATTTCAAGAACGTAAAAGAGGCATCCGCTTGGGATATGCTTGACACCCTTGTATAAAATTTTAAGTTTCTATCTTAATTATTTTCGGAGATTGGTAGTCCTTGGGATGTTTGTGTCAGCTACCCGAATTGCCACTCCAATTCATCGAATCCATCTCAGGAACATAAAGAAAACTTGCCAGAACACCATTCTATTAAATTTAAAGGTTCTACTTTTGTTGGTTTTGGAGATATGCTCGTTGCTCTTGTGCTCGTCCGGAAGTTTCCAAAATACGAACCCATGGTTCAAATTCTTTCAAATGTCAGTTTCCAATTTTACAGAAAAGCAAACATAACAGAACACCTTTGAACTAAAAATAAAAGTTCTATCTTTGTTGGTTGTGGAGATATACTCGTTTGCTCTGGGGCTCGTCCGGAAGCTTCCAAGATTTGAACCCATGGACCAAATCCTCACAAATTTCAGAAACATAAATCAAACATGAAGGAACACCATTCTGCCTAATTTAAAGGTTATATCTTTGTTGCATTTGGAGATAATATCATTTGCTCTGAGGCTCGTTCGGAAGCTTTCAAAATCCGAACCCAAGGACCAAATCCTCTCAAATTTCAGAGGCCTAAATCATACATGAAAGAACACCATTATGCCAAAAGTAAAGGTTATATATTTGTTGTTTTTGGAGATAATCTCATTTGCTCTGGGGCTCGTTCGGAAGCTTCCAAAATCCAAACCCAAGGACCACATCCTCTTAAATTTTAGAGACATAAATCAAACTGGAAGAAACATCATTATAAAAAATTTAAAGGTTCTATCTTTATTGGTTTTGGAGATAATCTCGTTTGCTCTGGGGCTCTTTCGGAAGTTTCCAAAACCCGAACCCATGGACCAAATCTTCTCACATTTCAGAGACTTAAATAAAACATGAAAGAACACCACCCTGCCAAATTTAAAGGTTATATCTTTGTTGGTTTTGGAGATAATCTCATTTGCTCTGGTGCTCGTTCGGAAGCTTCCAAAACCAAACCCATGGACCAAATCCTCTTAAATTTCAGAGACATAAATCAAACACGAAAGAACACCATTGTACCAAATTCAAAGGTTCTACCTTTGTTCGTATTGGATATAATCTCATTTGCTCTGCGGCTCGTTCGGAAGCTTCCAAAATTCGAATCCACGGTTCAAATTCTTTCAAATTTAAACCCATGGCCAAATCCTCTCAAATTTCAGAGACTTAAATCAAACATGAAAAAACACCATTCGGCCAAATTTAAAGGTTATATATATTTGTTGTTTTTGGAGATAATCTCATTTGCTCTGGGGCTCGTTGGGAAGCTTCCAAAATCCAAACCCATGGACCACATCCTCTTAAATTTTAGAGACATAAATCAAACTGGAAGAAACATCATTATAAAAAATTTAAAGGTTCTATCTTTATTGGTTTTGGAGATAATCTCGTTTGCTCTGGGGCTCGTTCGGAAGTTTCCAAAACCCGAACCCATGGACCAAATCTTCTCACATTTCAGAGACTCAAATAAAACATGAAAGAACACCACCCTGCCAAATTTAAAGGTTATATCTTTGTTGGTTTTGGAGATAATCTCATTTGCTCTGGTGCTCGTTCGGAAGCTTCCAAATCCAAACCCATGGACCAAATCCTCTTAAATTTCAGAGACATAAATCGAACGGGAAGAAACATCATTGTACAAAATTTGAAGGTTCTATCTTTGTTGCTTTTGGAGATAATCTCGTTTGCGGAGATTATCTCCAAAAGCCGGAATCATTCGGAAGCTTCCAGAATCCGAACCCATGGACGGATTTTGTCCAGATTCGAACTTAGCCTTTCTTTCGTAATTAGTAACCTACTATATAAATTTCATCAAGATAGCATCATTATTTTTTGAGTTATCGTGCGTACGGACGGACGGACGGACGGACATCGCTAAATCGACTCCGGCGGTGATCCTGATTCAGAATATATATACATGTCTATACCTAACTCGCTTCCTTTTGGTGGTTACAAACACCATACCAAAGTTAATATACCCTATACTTTAGGTGTAGGGTATAAAAAAAAGATGTATTTATTATCCTATTCAATTTTATTTGCATTAAACAATCTTAAGTATACTTTTACTTAATCACATATTTTAAATAAATATCATATACAGTCGTTAAATATGAGAAAATTTAAGTTAATATTTACTTAATTTTTTTTTTATATTTTATATTTAAATTAAAATTGGTACAGGGAAAACAATACTAAGTAAACTATTTCATTAAAATAATAATTTAACGTCTATTATTCCAACATTTTTTTTTAATTTATTTTTAATATTAAATAAAATCATGTTTCATAATAAGATATCATAAAACATCTATATATATATAATGACAAAGGATATCAAAGTATATATAAAGCATATAAAGCAATGAATTTTATTTGCATCTCCTCTATATATATGTATACGTATAAAAATTAAATATTTAAGTAAAACAAAAAAAAAAAAACAAAAAAGTAAAAATAAAAAATTTTCTTGCATTATATTTCAACATTATTTAAAGCTTGTAAATTTTAATTTATTAACTAAATTTATCATAATATTATTTAAAATTTAAACAAAATTATTTAAAATAATTGCCTTAATTTTATACCTTAAGAGAATAATTATTAAAACATTTTCTTTTAAAAAGTATTTAAGGTTATTTTGATTAAGTCAAGATAAATTTCCTCATAATATATTTTTACCAACTGCATACATTATTGTATAAGGTAGGTATTGTTTTCATACTAAAAATTTGTACCCGAGATTTTGGCAAATATGCTTTACTCCGGTGTGGAGAAGGCTGTACAATTTTTTTTAGCATGATGTCTGTCCGTGGGTGTGTGTATCCGTGTGGACTGTGGGTGCGTGTGTGGGTATGTCTGTGGACACGTGTACAGCTTAAACGACTGAGTGGAATTTTTTGCAATTTCATATTTAAGATTTTGACGTAAATATCTCGGATTGATAAGCTTTTGGAGCAAGTGGTAGTTTACTAGTGTACTTTTTAAGTTTTTTACGAATATTTCGTAACAGAAAAATTTTATGAGAAAATTTATTAAGAAAAAGTTGTTACACAAGTAAAGAGTAACAACTTTGCCATAGAACATTTTTTAATCCGACTAACTTTAACTTTTATTTAATTTTTTTTTCTAAGTCCAAATTTGATACATAACACTCCATATGAATTTATAAGAACAATTTTTTTTTCTTTTTTTTTATATCTCTAAAAAATTTATTTACATATGTACTTATATCTATGCATATTATTCTTTTGTTGATGACATAAAATTAAAACGGTAAAATTTTTGTTAGCAGATTCAATATTAATCTAATGTTTGTTTTGCATTTGTTTACAGTTTTTATTATTTTTTACTTCTAATATTTTTGAATGAAAAAAAAATCATGTAGATGCATTACATAATAATGTAAATGGATGTATGAATGAATGCACATATGATGTATGTACATATATTTTTATGATTTCATTGCTTATTATTGTTATTGAATAAAAGAAAATGTTGTTAAATTATTAGTAGTTATTTTCCTTTCATATAAATTATTATGTAAAAAATCTATAAATTTTGGCATTGTACTTTTCGTGTAGTGGCTGTCGGTCCTGTGGTGGAGACAGCTGATTTTTTTTAAAGTTATACCTATATGTATATTTATCATACTTATAAAATAATATATCTAATTTAACATATTTACTTACATGATAACGTTTGGTACATAATATAATATGAATATATGGAAAATATTTTACAAAGAAAAATTATGTATTTTTATCTCAATGTAATGTTATTATAAATTATATAGGTCTATTAATAGGTACCCCAAAGAAATAATAAAATTGAAATTTTGGTAATTTTGGTCCTGATGGTCCTAATGATTTTACTATTATATTTTTCTTAGAAATTATTGAGTAATAAACAATTAGAAACCACTGAGTTTATATTTCGTATAAACTTACTCTGTTTGGCGCAGTGTTCATTTCTTACTTCCATGCATTGTTAATTGAAGTTCGCTCTTGCAGAATAGTGCTTATCCAAATCTTATCTAGAACGGTTTCATCTTCAGCTTCCTTGTGGATTTTAATTTAGTGATTTTCTTGTAATTTATTTTGTAATTTTCTAAGTGTGTCCCTTTCCTTATCCAGCTATATTTTTTTCTAATAATTGGCAAGAAGCTCAATTGATTTTTCTTTGCAAAGGTGGCGAAGATATCCGTTGCTTATTGTATTTGACCAATATAATCCATACATAATCCTTAGAGATTTATTAATGGGATATGCATAGTTTATGCGTGACATTATTCATGGCTAATCTGGGTTTCACTTCCATATATCAATATTATCTTTACACTTATGTTGAATATTGTAATTTTAGTTGGTCTGAACATTTGTGCAATTTATTGCGTTGGTTTGTGCAATTGGTGAAGCGTTGTTACCTATGCATAGGATTTAAATCCGTACTCCCTGGTTTAATAAACTACATCTCTGGCTTAACCATCGAGGCGCCGGTTTCGAAATTAATTTTATTATTTATTTATTTATTTATTTATATTAATATTACAAACCACATAGAATATTGAAATATTACAAAACCATCAGCTACTAAGACCATTATAATAGGTCAAAATACTATTATATATTAAAATTAATTATTTTGTTTATATTATATATTTACACTATATTTGGTAGTAAGGGGGATTTGTTTTCAATTAATAAAACTTGGTCGGTTAGTAATCCACGTGCTTAATCACTAGGCCACTGAGGCCCCTATTAATTTTATAAAAAACCGAAAATTAACAAATTTCATTGCATACTTTTAGGATTATGGAAAGCAGTTTATTTGTTTTGACTAAATATTTATTTATTTATAAACAGTTACCGTGGTACATAAATGTGCCAGGTAGCTATAATAACCCCTGTTTCCTGGTAGTAATGTGGGGTGTACGAGATATTATGTGATATTTTTAAGTATTTATATATTGCGATATATGAATATTTTTTTTTTATATTATAATTATTGTACCCAGTCGGGAATCGAACCCGAGACCTCTCATTCCCTTATGAATGAGAAGCGGTGCGTCAACCACTGCACCAATGACTAGATATTTTATATTATTAATCTGAGGTGATGCCTATGAAATAAATTATTTAATTGTATTGGAAACATATATTTGCGTACATGTGTTGCATTTCATTTAAGAAAATTAATTTTTTAAGTTGTGAGTCCAAATAGATGGAAATAGATGGTTTCCATATTAAATAAAGAAGCAAATAAAAATCATATGATGTATTATAGAATTATATAAATTAACCATTATCTGACGTAACGTGTATTCTAAATGTTAAAACCTAGTAATCGTGTTTATAATTAGTTTATTATATTGTATTTGTGATATTTTACAGTTTCAAAATAAATTCAATAAAAAATTAATTATTTTTCCCAGATATTTGAGGAATTATCAAAAAATTTATTTTTTATTTTCTTGAATTTTTTATGCATTTAACTTTATTTTGGTTTTAAAATCGTAAACCATGATATATTACATTTGAGTCGTAAATAATTTATATTTATTATATTATATATTTTGAATTCCTTTAAAAATTTATACTCTGCAGTGTTTATTCATATCTAGTCAAAACTTTTAGCTAGTACTCAATTGTTTCAGCAAAATTTATTCAACTAAAATTAAAACTAAATATTTTAATTTAAAAAAAAGGAAATTTTTACAAAAATAAATAATAGCATCTGTACAGGGTCATAACCTTACTATCTTTTTTCAATTATACTTAAAGAACAGGTAAAAATAGATTTTTTAAACTGTATCAAATATACAAAAAAGTAATTTCCAAAAAAAAAAAAAACGTCCTTTCGTCATGAAAATATTTTCAAAACTAAAATCATTACCACATAATTATTTCAATTTAAAAAGTTCAATATTAAAAAATGTAGTTTTTATGTAATAAAAAAAAATGTTTTTTAAAAATTGGTTTTTATTAAAAAAAAAACAAAGTTGTCAATAGGCATTTTATTCAAATAATCATTTTAAATATATTTTTTCATTAATGTTGTTGTAAAGTTTCAAAGAAAATTATTCTCAAAATTCAAAATCATTTATTTGCGGTCCAATTAAATTCACCATTATCGAATGACATTTAAGGTTTTTTTTTTGTTTTTTTTTTTTTTTTTGAAATGAAATAATCATTAAATCTATTCACCTTTTACAATATATGTATGTATACAAGAATATAGCATTGAAATAAGAGTAAAATATTTTGTATTTTACACGAATTTCATTCAAAATTTAAACAATCCACTTCAATTACTTGTATATGTAGTCGTAGTCGTATATGATTACTTTCTTTTGCGTTCATAATACTTAAAATTTTAATAGTTTTTAAATACTATAAAAAAAAAAGTTATTTTTTAAACGCATAATTGTCTGTGCTTTTAACAAATTAAGGACAGGGTCAATTCATTGTAGAACAAGTAAGTAAATTCTTAAAAATATTAAAGGTAAAAAAACTTAAATAACCATTAAAAAAATCCTTAAAATTTATGAAGAAACACTTGTTCGTATGTGCTTTAGTTTAATTTGTAGTATTAAGTAAGTTTCCATAATGGACTGCATAAACCACAAAATGAATTTCATAATATGTGAAATTTCAATTTTTCTGTAGCAAATGTGTAGCAATAAATTTTACACTGGTATAAATTTGGGGTTTTGTTCTTCAAGAAAAACTTGATTTTTTTAATTTAGTGGAAAACAAACGTAATTACATATTATTTTTGTAAAGATAGTACTGTTCCATTTTTTTTTTAGAAAACCAAAGTAAAATGAGATATTTCTTCACTCACGGATTTACAATACTTTTACAATTTTATTGTTATTATATTATATTATATTATATTTTGTGTTCTCGCACCACATACATATACTGTTATGAGGAAATAAGATAACGTTTCTTTTTGCATGTGTAGTTCCGGTACATGTATCAAATTATAATTGTAACTATTCTTTATTTTTTTTGTTTACATACCTATATTATTATTATTATATTTCATATATATATTTTGACCTGATCGGGACCTGATTTGACCGATTCGCACTAGAGATTTGTCGCCAAAAACACCGCAACTTACGCATTGCTTCATTGGTTAAATTTTTAAGATATTTTTATGGTTTTTTTTTTATTTTATTGCTAATCTATAAAAGTTTGCGGAGACAGTTTGATTACGACCTTAAAGTCGTTTTTAAACTACTACTACTACTTTAAACTTCAGAGTGTCAGATGCTCAGATGTATAAAAACAAATAGTGTGAATGTAATAAAAACGAATTTTTGACATGTCAATAGACAAATGTAAAATTTTATTTTAGAACCGGTGCTAATTCTTTCTGACATTTTCTATGTATTTTCTTACATTCATATAAAGTATAAGTGTTTGGTTGCAGATAATTCGTGTAATTACCAAAGAGGCATGCAAAACGGTTTTTTCTCCATTATGCATATTATTCATGATTAATTTTCAAATTTTTTCTAAAATAAATTTGAAAAATTAAAACAATTTTTTTTTTTTGTTTATAAAATTTAATTAAAACAACTGTCAAAACAACTTATCATATAGGAGTGAACGCAGAAAATAAAAACGATATGGAAAAATCTACATCTTTTATTATCTGTTTTTCTTCTGTTTTTTACTAAGCCATTCAAATATAAAATACATACTTATATATAGTCTGAAGCATTTAGTACCTGAGTTAGAATAGTTGTTCACCATACTTTATTTTTTTCGCATTAAATTGTATAAAACAATACGAGAGCTCATATCATAATTCAAGCTAGGAAGGGAGTATAGTTAAGCGGCTTAAAATGCCATACATCAAGAGATCTATGATTTTTAATGCCGTTTTGAAGGCTAATACTGTTATAAAAAAAAATAAATAAAACAAAAATAATATTATAGATTTGTTTAAATCGTAAATAAAAAGGGAAAAAAAATTTAATTATTTTCGTTTTAATCTACAACTGAATACAAACTTAAGTTACAATTAACGAAATTCTATCAATTTTAAAATATTATAGTTAGATTGCTGCACCGTATATAAAAAATTATTGTATAAATACCATCAGTATTTGGTTCACTTAGAGATAAGTGATAAGTTACTTTACATTATATGATTGTGTATATTTTCAAAAAATATTTTTATTTTTTGATTGATTCATTTGGTTACCATCATTTTCATTTTAATGATATGATAATAATATTTTATCCACATATACATGCATATGTAGGTACGTAAAATTATATACATACATATACATATAACATACATGTATGTAGGTATAAAAAATTTCTTTTAAAAATTAATTTTAGAAAGTAAAACAAAGTTTTTTTTTAATTATTAACTTTTAATATTAGAAATAGGTGCCCAAAAATAATGCCCCAGGCAATATAGCCGTATTGAATTTATTTCTCTTGTGATAAGAAAATAAAGTCGAAATCGCGAATTTTGAAAATTCGGCTTTATTGCTTTAAAAAGGAAATAAATCGAATCGACCTTATTTCCATTTTCCAAATATTTGCATTTTTTCTGTTGATATTGACATCAGTGGTATATATGAGGAATTTTTGATGAAACCAACTCGTTTTGTAACCATCTCTAAAATCTCTTCTAATTTCAGAAAGTGAAAAAAGTATATGCAAAATGTGTTCTTTAATTGGTTTTATTTATTGTGTTTACATATTCCTAATGTAATTTCTAATAACTTGTATATTATATTTTTTTTTGATATTAAAATCACATATGGTCAGAACATGAAAATTAAATGTACTTGTTAAAGATATTCGAATTTTATAATCGGTTACAAAATCAATGTTATTCGATTTTTACAGAATATATTGCGAATAAATGCAAGATTCTGAATTAGGAGAGATTTTATAGCTGGTTACAAAATTAAGGTTTTAATAATTGATTTAGCAAGTGTTTGGGGGGTCGTAGGCTCGTAGGTCAGTAGGCTCGCCAACACTATTTTATATTGTTTTTCGCAACGTCATTTGGCAACTTATTTCACCGATCCTCCTTAAAAATAACCCGACGAGCGTTATGTATATCTAAATTCCACATTAAAACTATATGTATA
Organism: Poecilobothrus nobilitatus; assembly: GCA_947095535.1. NCBI lineage: Eukaryota > Metazoa > Arthropoda > Insecta > Diptera > Dolichopodidae > Poecilobothrus > Poecilobothrus nobilitatus. The sequence continues at coordinate 249,047,679 of OX352773.1, read as the reverse complement.
TATAATAATAAAGATCTTTAAATACATATTATTCATGTCAATCCATAAAATTACCAATTATTTAACTATAATGACAGAGATTCATTTTTATTAACTTTATTGCACCTTAATTTACCTACTCATAATTTTGTTTTTAATAAACTATTTTAATACCATCATTTCATATTCATAAAGACTATTTTGACTTGAAATAAATGATTATATCCTAGAATTGATAAAGTTAACTATATAGAAATTTATTTTGCATTAATTTTTTCGTTATGTGAAAAGTTTATAAAAACGCGATGTCAAACTAATTATTTACATTCATTTTAAAAATTGCGATTTGTATTGCGACCCATGAACATAAAATGTACACTGTGTTCATTGAATTATATGGTGTATATAAATATATATATATACATATATATATATATATATATATATAAATGTTGTAAATAAATAGATTGGAATATATGTTTTATAAAACCAAAGGCTTTTTGAGATCTTATGTGTCCTGAATATTAAAAATGTGCATTTGTATCAAGAATACTAAAAATTTTTGTGGTTATGCTTAATTTGACGGTTCACATAGTCCAAAAAATTCGAATAATGTGAATTTTTGTTCTTTTTTTTTTCCTTTTGTAAAATTTAAATTTAAAATCAAATCAAATTAACAGAAATGTTGGAAAATAGTTTTTTTTTCTATATACATATGTACATACATACATATATGTATGTTTCATAGGTTTAAAAATAAAATTTGCTTTGATAATTTAATGGAATGTATATTGCTATTATAGGAACAAGGATTATTTATGCCTGTATCAACATAGACATAAGTGTTTGTTTTTTTTAATTTTGTACTTTGTTGAGATTTTAGGTTTCGAAATTATTTCTAAGATGATAAAGAAAAACTTTAATCAGGACCTTCACATGTCTTCGCCTATTTTAAAAATTATAGGTGTACCTATATTGATAAATTCTAAATAAAATTGCAATTTCATTAGCTATAACGTGATAATTTTACCAATTTATTTAAAACATTTTAAACCTTTTTAACATTTTAAACAAAATTAATTTTATAGACTTTTTGTTTTAATTGTTGTGAATTGTGATACGTGTAATATTTAAGGTTAACCTCGAAATTTAAAGTACATACTTACATTATTATATGCTTAAAGTAGTATGATGCATATCTAAATGTTTACTACAGTATTAATAGAATTTAAATTTAACATGATTTTCTTTAATGGTTATTCATCTATAAGTTCTAATTATTTTGTAAACAAAAACTGTACACAAAATTATGTTATATAATATACACTAATACAGGTCAAAGACTCAAAGGTAATTTAGGGTGTACCTACATATACATAAAAACATAAAAAAAGCAAATCCTATATAATATTATTAAGATAAAACGTTAACCGTTAACAGTTAACGCAAAATATAATATTGGAGCCTTAATTTTTGTGCTAAAAAAAATTTGCTTAGATGTGTAGGTATAATTTAAATGTTCTGATGAAAAATGTCGCGGAACTAAGAAGGAACCAAAAATTTTATAAAAATTTTTATTTTACATAAAGTAAATTTTATTATTGAACAACATTACAGAAAAACTACCGGTACTCATTAATTAGTGTCTAAGGTGGCTTATATTGGCCAAATACTATAAGTAATGGGAACCTTTGGCAATTTTCAAAAACTAACCTTGGCAACTTCTGGCAAATTTCAAAAAAATTATATACCTAATGTTTTAGATTGAAAAAATATTAAGCAGAATTTGAAATAAATTTTTCATAAACCATTGAAAATTAGACTACTTTCAAATTTGAGGAACTGTATTTTGCCAATGAGTTCCATCTCCATGTGCTCCATCTTTGATGGTTTTATAAAAACAAAAGTAAATTAATATTCTAATAATGGTAAAGAATAATAGTCTATAAAGAATCTCTTTAAGTTTAAATAAATACATATGTATATAGCTTATATTGTTTATAGTTATAGTCAACGAGTTAACTAAAAATTGAAAAGTTCTAAAATTGAATTTCCGATTTTTAAAAAGTATTTTAAAAGTATTTTCGATTTTTCGATTTTTAAAATCTTATATTTTTTAAAAAAAATAATCTACTCACGGTTACAAAAAGTAATCATTTCCCGTTCCGAGATTGGGAAAATTAATAGTATACAGAAAAACAAGTTTTTGATAGAAAACACATAGGGGGGATCTCGGTGGACTAGTAGGTAAGAGCGTATAAATACACTGTATACATCGAGAGAGTGTGGGTTCGAATGCAACACATGTCGTAAAAAAAAATTCCCGCTTACGACATTTATAGCCACGTCTGAAAAGGAAAGGCTGTCTTAATTCCTTATCAAAGGAAGGGAATAAACTAAAAAAAAAAAACTAAAAAACACACATATGTAGGTATAATAAAGGTTGAATTTTATTAACCTTGACAAAATTTTTAGTGTTACCACATTTTGGAACATTTATATAAAATTATGCCGTCACTTTGAGTTATCATATTTATCCTAAAATTCCAAAATAAACCCAACTCTTTAACACAAAACAATTATGCTAAATTTTATAATTTGTGTATATAACTAATTTTTTGATATGTCCTAAATCTTTTTTTTTTTTAAATATTTTATTTTCAGTCAAAAAATTTTTAATTTATCCTACTTTTACATACTATACAAAGATGTTTCCAAAATAGTCATTTTCCGACTTAAGAGCATCTAAAACTGAAAATCTGTAAACTGATTTGTTTGTTTTTTTTACGTTTACAATACTTTCTACATATTAAGAATTGAGAAAGTAAAATTTTATAAGACCTTAATAAATACAAAAAATAGGTCACTTAAGTTTTAAGGCTCAGAATATTAATACAATATGTTTTTGTTTTTATATACAATATTATATGGTCCATTATTTAAAATAAATGAAAAGCTAATTAAAAATTTTTTTCCTTAATGAAATATAAATATTTCCTCTTTGTTCATACTTTTTTCTCTTTTTTTTTTTTTTTCTTTCTTTTATCTTTTTAATTTAACGACTACCATTTTTATTTTCTATTAAAAAAAAAAATTTATACTGTATACCAAAACAAAAAAAAAAAATCAAAAATATTTTACGACATTCCCCATAAAAAAATTTATCTATTTTTACTCATTGATCTTTCAAAAGGACGATATATAATTCAAGCACTATTATGCATATTCGAGCTACATACATACATATATACATTTCATTATTTTAACAAAAAAGAAAAAAACATGAAATACCTGACCATTAAGAGAAAATTAATTAGGAACATTTTTTGTTTTGTTAAAATAAAATAATTTGCATAATATATTCCTTAAAAGTACTAAATTATAAAGACTAAAATCAGTGCACTCAAATATTTAAAAAAAAAAAAAAAAAGACAAGCTTAAAATCAAAAAACATTAAAATGCTATAAATAAATATGTGTATGCAGATACTAATCTTAAAATTATATGTATACGTTTGGTTGATACACGATATCTGATACATCGACATATTATAATTATTTGTCGATTTAAATTGATTAGATTTAGCACATTTTAATAAATAATTTTAAGGATAATTTTAGGCACCTGGAAGATAGAAATTTTTGCAAATTTTTCGAAGATGACATGAAAAATTTATATTTTTATAAAAATTATGTTTTGACACAGACATTATATATTTATAAATATATTATATATTTAAGAACAGGACCAACGTGTAGTGGTAGACAGGTTGTGCACAGCACAAGGGCGGTTTGCTAAAGAGGGCGGAATTTCGATTAATTTAGTATTAAAAAAAAACAAAATATTTAAGAGACATAAAAAAGAATGTTATTCTATTTAACATTTTATTTTAAATTGTTCTCCTTTAAAATTCAATTTCAAAATCTCACAAAAGTAAGAGATTAGATTGCTATTTACTTTCTTTCTATTTTTCTTAAAAAATTTATCTTACCACTACCAATTTCAGTCGCTTCAGGAAAAAGGAGTTTTCTCTAAACTTAAAATAAATAAATAAAAAATTATTTAAGATTCACCACAATCCAAAAACCTTTGACAAATTTGTCTATAATAATATCTATATAAAATGAGATCAATGATATCTTAGACTTTAATTAATTATTAAATAAAAAAAATTAAGTTTCGTTTACAGTTTATTAATATATTTTTTCATAAATTTTTAAAATTTAACAAAGTTTTTTAAAATTTTGATTTAAAATAAATTATCAATTAATTAAAAGTTCTGATTTTGTCTTGAATACAATGTAATGGAATCGAGTTTTTATATATTTCTTCATGATAGCTTTAATCAGCAAACTAGAATTTTCGTGATTTTTTAAATCTACAAAGATATTTCGTTCTAGTATTATTCTTTGTACATTGATACATATTTTTGTAGCTAGCTCTTCGGCCAATATTAGGTTATTTTTTCGTTTGTTTGAGCCATTTATTTACAAATTTCTCTTTCTAGTAAACACTGTTACATGAAAGTTTTGCTCCTATATTTAAAATTTTTTTTTTTTAAATATTTTCATTACCTAGAAAATTGGGAGTGTATTTTGCTGTATTGGCTAAATAGAGCAAATCTAGATTAAATTTGGTGTGAAAACAATACCTATCATATACATTCATGTAAGCGGCCAGTAAAAAAAAAGAATCTAAATTTACTTTAGATCAGTTTTATTTTCGAGTACCGCAGAAAAAATCATTTTATTTTGTTCTCGAATTTTTTAGATCAAATCTACAGCAAGAAGACCTATTTAAAAGAATGAACATTTTTTGATATAAGGACCAGAATTCCTTTAGTTCGTGCAAATTTTCCTTTTATTTTATTTTATTTTCATTCCAGCTATTATCACTTCATTTGTTTTACCCTTTTTTTTTAAATTTACATACATACATATGTTTGTGTACTTACTACTTATATATTTTATTAATATGCTTTTCCTTTTATATAAATGCTGCACAGTTGCTCTTTCTGCGAATTCAAATTTATTTTAAAAATGAAGCTAAAAAAAAACGACAAGATACCAACACATTTTTATTGGAAAAAACGCAAAATTCATATTTATTTTTCTTTATTTCTTCGCAAAATTTCATATTAACTTTTCTTTTTGTTATTAAGAAGGATTAAAATATTTTTTGTATGGAGAAAAATACACCGATTAATTATTATGATTATGATAATTTATTAAAATTGTTATAAAATTAATTTAATTGAATTTCAATTCTTTTTATTATAAGTTACCTCACCTACCGTTTAATTTGTAAATAATCAAATTGAGATGTCATAGATTACTCCTAACGATAAACTGTAGACCCATAATTTTGTTATTTATATCAAAAGTTTACCAAATTTAATTTAAATAAAAAAACATACCAAACAATTCTAAAAAAGAATGAAATATGAAAATTTTGTCAATGTAAAAATTTCTAATCATAACTTTCAATAAAAATTTTAAACGATCCCTAAAGAACAATAAAAAATAATATAAAATTAAATAATTTTTTTTTTCATAAATTATACAGCAAATTTTAATTTTTTTTTCTGCAAAAAAAAAAATAGATAAATTTCTTTCTAATATGTTGGTATGTATAACTAATTTCTAGTAGAAATATTTAAATTAAGTTATAAGATTTTAAAACAAACCTTAAGACTCATATTAAGACTAATACGCCCCTGCATTTTATACTATTCCGTGTAAACAATATATCGCGATTCTGAGCTGAATGTCGATTGCCAAAATGGCGACTTTTTTTAGTGAAATTTCGATTCCTAAAATACCACCAAAATATTGATTTTTTAATTTTATGTAGAAAATTGTGTATTATTTTTAGATATATTTGTAAATTACTGAAAAAATGTTCTCCTAATTATTTATTTTAATTAACTCATAACTTTCTTAAACACAAATAAAAAGATGCTTGAAATTTTTCGATAGTTAATTATTCGATTGGTATGTCTTACACCTTTTATTATACATTCAACGATCCAAAAGGTAAGATATAGATTTTGTATTTATTTTACATATCTTAATAAAATTATTAAAAAATCCTAAATTAAACTCCTAACAAAATTAATGAAACTGTACATTCATTATATTATTTTTTGCTAGAAAAAAAAATATTTAGTTTATAATTTTTGTTCAATTAAGTATATATACATGTGGGAATGCAGAAATCATAAATTACACCACTCTACATTTCACATTAAATTATTACATATGGCACATTCGGACGGTGATCCTAACATTTAGAAAACAACATTTATTTCATATAAAAAAAAACAACATATTATGACCTTTTTATTTACTGTTCTTTTTCTAAATCATTATATAAAAAGAAAGAAGTTGATCATTAAGAACGTGGCCGTTGAAGACGAAGAAGTAAAAAGTCGATTCTAAAATATATAATTAATACATATTATACATAATATTATAATAATTTTTATTATATTAAGTACGTAGTGTTGGATATAATTTTAGATTAAGAAAAAACATTATTTTGAACTTTTTTTTAAAAATACATTAATATTAAATCTTGAAGAATAATTTTTATTTAATATCAATCAAAGTTTTGCTTATTTAAATTGGAACAGTTGAATAATTTAATATTGAATTCTTTCATTTTGTCAATTAAAACAAATTATCCTTTAATATATACTATTTTGTTATTAATATAGAATAGAAATTGTGTTTAATTTTGTTAAGGATTCAACATACATATGTATCAATGTATGTATGTATATGTAAAAAAATTAGAAGAGATTTTATAGTTGGTTATTATCAAAATCAACATCAATCAAATCAAAATCAGTTTCAATAATTAGTTCAGTGAGGATTTTTGGTTGGTAGACTGGACGTAGTCCTTACTATTTTAGGTGCTTTGTTGCTGAAATTTATATTAAACAACAATAATTAGGTGGGATTTTAGAGTTGGTTAATCGTTGGAGGGAAGTCGGGGGGAATCGTTACAAAAATTCACTCTTTAAAAAATATAAACCTTCTTCTGAATTTCAATGTAGATTTGTTCTGAAAGATTAGCTAGCTACTTTAGATTAGCTACGTTACGAACAAACATTTTTAGTTATTCTAAATTCCGTCCAATACAAATACAATTGAAAATCTATACCGGCAACTTTTCCAGATATCCTGTTTAATTTTTATTTTTTTATTTTTTGTAAAAAGTATTGAAGTTTATTAATGGAAGAGTTTTAAATTATAAATAAAAAAAACACTATAGTGTATCTATATACATAAGTAGGTAATAATTTACAAATATTTTTCTTTTCAATTATAAAATAAAAAGTATTTTTAAATTTTAGAAGAAATGAATTCAGTTGTCTACTTGAGCATTATATTTTTAATAGCTAAAAGAATTTTCCATTATGAAATTTTTAATATTAATATTTTTTAATTTAATTTGTTTTGTACCGAAAAAATGAATTATTTACCACAATTTACTAATTACATATTATGTATGTATGTACTATGAAGTACGAAGTAGAAATTAGTATTTCTTTCGCTATTTTGACGTTTTTACATTTACGCAGGAATTGAGAATTGCTATTTACGAAACTTCGAAAAAAAATTTAGTACGTCGAAATTAAGAATTAAGGTTTCGTAATATCTACGAAACTTAGCACTTCTATGGAATTTGTATGTTGTATACTTGTATATGTATGTTTATAATGTATAAGTGAGATTCTGAATTTAGAGAAATTTTATAGTTGATTAGTTATTATTTTCATTTCTAAGGATTTATTTACAATTATATGTGGACCTACCAACTGCAACATAATTTTCAGTCCATTTTTTCTTTAAATATGTGTGTTTAATATTTCAGTTTTTAAGTTTTTCTTAACTTAAGAATAAATTATAAACATTGAAAACTTTAAGATTAAATTCTTTCTTTAAATTAAATTAAGTTTCTAGAAGAATAAAATTAATTTTTAGAATTAAATTCATCATCGTTCATCTTCGAGAACTTCACGAGCTAATTTATCATCATCAAAAGATGATAAATTTAATTTTCTTCTTTCGCATTTAAGTCTTTTCTGGAATAAAATTTGATTAACTTCGTACATAGCTTCACACCTCTCAAGACTCGGTAAACCACGAAATTGGTCTTCCAAGCTCCTACAATAATTCTGGATTTCATCCGGTTCTTTATTTAATATGTTTGTAACTGCACTTAACGCTTCGTCGAAAATATTTTCGTACCGAGTTTGTTTATTTGAATATTTTAGCTGTTTCATTTCGTGTTTTTCAATTTTTGAAATTGATGATTTACGATTTGAAGTTGTCTTTGATCTTGATATGTGTTTGGTTGATTCTATAAAACTCAATGCGTCATACCAGTAAATTGTAGACTTACCTACATATCCGCTGGCTTTGGAACTATCTATCTAAAAAAAAAATGCACATAATAAAAAAAATTCTAATTGGAAGTAAAAAGGATAACTTTTAATATTTATTGCAGTTACAACTTACCAGTAATTTTTGTTCTTTAAAAAAATTACTTCTCAATTGATTAATTTTTTTCTTAACATTTAAAACAGTAGTTTTAAATATAGTACTTAATTCCTCATATGATTTATTTCGTAAAGCAAGATTTTTGTAACATTTCGCTTTACTATTCCATAGGCAAACTCTTTTCCGATATTCGTCTATGAAATTTAATGTATCAATGCCTATAATAAAACGTTATATGTATTTGTAATCCTTGATCAACATTATGTATTAGTTCTAAAACAAAACTAATTTAAATAATATAAAAATTACATTTTAATTCCAATTCCATTGTTGATTTAGTAAATAATTTAGATTTCAGCAGATAGATAATGGTAAAATGATGATAAAGTAATACTATAAATCAAAATTACATTGACATTTTTGTTATAAAAATATATTATTTCCTCTTACCTATAAAACAGTATAATATAAATATTTAATTATGTATAATAATCATATATATATATATGTATGTACATACTGGGTTCCTTTTTTTCACGTCAATGTTCATCAATTATTTTCATAAATAGTGTTTGTTATGTAGACAAAAAGTTTCTCTTTTATCATGTATCATATCAAAAATATAACGACTTTAATCTGTTCGTCAATAATTATCAATAGTTATAATTATTTGCTGTCAAAAACATTTTGCGACATTTAAAACAATTTTATGGGAGCGTTCATGCCCATGTATACTTAATATATGTATATATATATATGTATATGTCTACAGATTTCCCAAAATTGATTAAAATTGATCGGAAATCAGTAAAAATATCTTTTGTAATATATAAATTTAATATATAACTTCTATATTATAAAATACAAAAAAAAATTACATGAATACTTCACTTTTAAATTTTTAAACATTATTTGTTATAAAGAACGCTACCAAAAAATTGATACAAATTCCGATTATTGCAAAAATTGTTTGTTTATAATTTATATTTTTATACATAATTATAGTGTTAGAACTTTTTTATATTTTTGTTTCACTTTTATATGAAAATAACTTTATAAATCCACAGGATAGTAATCAGTATTAATTTAATTTAAAGATACATAGGCTGCGTTCAGTTGAATGAAGGAATGATGAATTGCAGCGCTTAAAAACTTGTTGCTGCAAAAATTTTACTGAACGTTTTGCAGAAAAATTTAAATAATGATTAAAAATTATTTTAAATTTTAATAAACTAAAAATAAATAAAGAAATAAATTGCCGTTTTTCGATTGCATAGTTTTTCTTTGCTGCAAAATTTGTAATGCGATTTTTTTAAGCACTTAAAAAAAGTAAAAATAAGCGCTCAATAAACAATTGCTTAAAGCGATTTAATAAAGTTAACTGTATGTATTACATTTGTAACAATAATTGTTTGGCTTGTTCCTGCTCTGAAAGACTTATAAAGAAACGACTCTTCTCGTTAGGTTCGTATATGAATATGAGTAATAATACCCATACCCACCTATTTCTAGTTAGTTTCCTATTTATAATTAATGATAATAATAAGATCTTATTTAAATATTTGTTTATATAAAATAAAGGCAAAAATGTATAATATATCATAAATTTATTTATAAAATTTTTAGAACATTGATATGGAATATCTCAAAAGAATATTTTGAAAACTCATGTCGCAATTTCTTGAAATTAAAGAACCTTTCCAACATTGCCACATTTGCAATATTGTAATAAATTATAGTTAACGGTAACACTTAATAAAAACTAAACTTCATTTTTGACTTTTGTAAAATTTTCTCAAAATATACGTCAAAAGCAAATGATGTGCCGTCGGTTGGAGATTATCGCAGGTTAAAAAAAAATATAAATTGTTGATTAATTTATTATTGGATTATCATATTATCAATTGTTAGTAACATAATTTCAAAATGGGAATACTGGAAAAAATAGCTGAAATAGAAAAAGAAATTGCTCGTACACAAAAAAATAAAGGTAATTTAAAATAAGGTTAAAAATTGATGGAAGTAATACGAGTATATTAAAATATTTTTTATCGTTTTTAGCTACGGAGTATCATTTAGGTTTATTAAAAGCGAAATTAGCTAAATATAGATCGCAACTTTTAGAACCAGCAAAAAAAGGTGACAAAGGCGAAGGTTTTGATGTATTAAAAAGTGGGGATGCCCGTGTTGCTCTTATTGGATTTCCTTCAGTTGGTAAATCTACACTATTATCAACGCTTACAAAAACACAATCTGAAGCGGCTAATTATGAGTTCACAACTCTAACATGTATTCCTGGTGTTATTGAATATAAGGGAGCTAATATACAACTACTTGATTTACCTGGTATCATTGAAGGTGCTGCACAGGTACGAAATATGTTTATAATTTTATTTTGTTAATGGTACTAATATATCAAATATCCTAATACAAGCATTAGCTGCTTGGATATGTTAGGTTAAATTAACAAGTCAGGTTAACGAGCTGGTTAAATTTAACATTGCCAAAAGTTTAGAATTATATGTACATATATTATGTATGAATGAATTATATTATATAAGTAAAATAAAATAATATATATATATTCACTTTTATATAATTGTATATATTTTTTTAGGGAAAAGGTAGAGGAAGACAAGTAATTGCTGTTGCTCGAACAGCTGATTTAGTTATAATGATGCTAGATGCAACAAAACCAAATGTTCATCGTGATTTATTAGAAGCTGAATTAGAATCTGTCGGTATCCGATTAAATAAACGAAAACCTAATATATACTATAAAGTTAAAAAAGGTGGTGGAATTAGTTTTAATTCAACTTGTACATTGACAAAATGTAGTGAAAAAATGGTACAGATGATTTTACATTCATATAAAATATTTAATGCTGAAATACTTTTCCGTGAAGATTGTACTACAGATGAATTTATTGATGTTATTAGTGCCAATCGTGTTTATTTACCGTGCTTATATGTTTATAATAAAATTGATCAAATATCTATTGAAGAAGTTGATCGTTTAGCAAGACAATCGAGTAGTGTTGTTGTTAGCTGTAATATGAATTTAAATTTAGATTATTTACTTGAAGCAATATGGGAAGATTTACAATTGATTCGAGTATATACTAAAAAACCAGGAGCACCGCCAGATTTTGATGATGGTTTAATTTTAAGAAAAGTATTATGATGTTTAATAAATATATATTTGTTTTTAATAGTGATATATTTTAGGGTGTAACTGTTGAGCATGTATGTCATGCAATTCATAGAACTTTAGCTGCTCAATTTAAATATGCTTTGGTGTGGGGTACTTCTACAAAATATTCACCTCAACGTGTAGGAATTGCACATACAATGGCTGACGAAGATGTTATTCAAATTGTTAAAAAATGAATAAATAGATTAATTTATTTTTTACTAGGCATTGTGGCAGAATTTCTAACAACAATTTTTTATACATTAATGATAAAAAAGAAATAATAGCATATTATTGAAAACTGTATCATAATACTATGAAAATATTTCCAAAACTGAGTTATAAGTTAATAAAAAACGATTAAAATTAATTTTCCATACATCTTTTTTTTGAACCGAAAAATTATTTCAGGATAATAAAAACCTATTTTACAATTCTTATAAAAAAATGAATACCTATGTATATAAAGATATTTTTTGATGAAATATTCACTTTTGTTATAAACATTGCCATTGTTTTTAGTGTTATATAATATGTATATTACGTTTTACCGTTTAATTTCTTCAATTTTATACAAAAACAAAAAAAGTCGAAAAAAAAAAAATGTTTATATAAATATATATAATTATTTTACAGTAAATGTTTTATGTTACACAACTTACAGACATACATTATCAGATCTTCTCAAAATATTTATTACAATTTTATTTTTAAAAAGCTATAGATTTTTATATTGAACTTATAGTTATAAATAAACGTAATTAAAGTTAAATTGGCAAATTAAATAGATAAAATAAAATATAAATCACTTATATTAAATTAAGTACATGATTGGTAAAAATTTTTAAATAAACATCAGTCAATACTAGTTTTTGTAAAAACCATTTTCATAATTTCCCATAAATTGTGTCCATTTTTGTTGATTTTCTTTTTCTAACTTAGAACAAATTTCACCAGGTTGCAAATTATGACAGTTGCAAACAATAGATATTTTAATTATAACAACTTGTGATTCATAACGTGGTACACCAGGTTGAATGTTTTCAACACCAAGTCTGGATTTGAGACATTGTTCTAAAATTTGTTTTTGAATTTGTGGCAAATCTGCATTTGAAATACCTAAAAAAAATATTTTAATAATTCAAATTTCATTTAATAAAAGTAACTCAACTATTATATGCACTCATTTTTTCTTCAATGCAATTTATGTCTTCTTGAAGTAGTAATGGGGGATAAGTTTCAGATTCTCTTATATTAATAACAAAAGCATAATCTATACTAGAATTAGAAGTTGTATCTAATGAATCGACTAAAACTCCAGTCGATGAAATTGATGCTAAAAACAGGTCACTATCATCTTTTTGTGGAGTTGTAACTGTTGTTATACTTTCAGATTCAATTTCTTCACGCCTTTCACGAACATTGTATTCATATTTATTATGAGATTCTTTTAACGCTTCTTCTTCTTCTTTTTCTAATTCTATATCCCAGAGATTTATAGGTTCATCATTTTTATTATTTAAAATTGTAGGTTGAAGAGTTATTAACTTCTCATTTTTAATATGATTTACATAACTTGAATTATCAATTTCAACATTTGGAGGTAGTTCAATTTCACTTCGAACATCTCGATTTCCTGGATATTTAGTTCGTAAACGAATTGGACGTTCAGGTGGCACTTGTTGTTGTTCGATATCATTGTATAAAATTTCTGGGTATTCATCTTGATTACGAGGTTGAGTTTCTACATCATATTCTTTCTAAAAGTTGAAAAATATGTTAGTTTACATACTTACATTACAGATAAATATATAAAACAATTTAAAAAATTTAATGTACATACATATCCTGCTCTTTGCTCCGCCAAATTATTATAAGAAGCTGGATATATATAAGGCTTAACATTTTCAAAATTTGAACTATCTTCATCATCGATAGGAGGTAAATCTTCTGAAACTAGTGGTTTTGAAACATAAATTGGTTTTCTATATCTTTCCCTTAATTTTTCTCTTTGCTCTGGTAAAATAGGATTAATAGGAGCAACCCTACTTTCCTGTTTATTTTCTTGATATATTTTTTTCTGTCCTTTATGCGGTAAACTATTCGCCAATTCACTTTCCGTTTGTGAGTACTCCTTTGCAAGTAATTTTTTTAACATTTTTGGATGCTTTAAAGGTGAAACTGTATTTTGTTTTATTTTGTGCAATTCAGTTTTATTCAATTTTACTCCAATGTCATCTGAAAAATGTATTTAATTAGTTCAATAAAAAATAAATATCAATAAAATAAATAAATAAATATCTTTTCAAACCTGAGCTAAAAATTACAGCACCCGGTGGCTCAATATGTCTTGTAATCGCATAAAGTTTTAAAACTGTTGATGTATTATATCTTAAAAGGCATGTATCAGCTCTAGCCTGTAATATAACGTCACTATCTGGTATAAATTCATACGAATCCTTTACGTTTAATTTATCACGACATTGAACTTGCCAATGTAAAAAGAAATCACCACCAGATGTTTGAGATATTGATACACCACCCAATAAACTATTTGGACCACCAGAGTCTAACATCATTGAACCCATTATTGGTTGACCATCAATACCATTCAATATTGTTGTTTGTGAATAATAATAAACAGGAAATCCAGGTCCCGTATTATATTTAATCATAAAATCTGTAATATTGTCATGATTAAAATGACCGGGTACAATTGCACTAACACTTTCACTTCCATCAAATGTATAATTCCATATCATAGAAAAATTTCTACCATCAAATGCAAATATTGTCGAATTGAATGATGCAACAATTATATCATTTATTTGATCACCTGTAACATCTGTAATAACAGCTGGTGTCATAAAACCAGAAAAATCTGTCTGATAAATAGGATAAAATTCTTTTTCACTACGATATTCCATTAATGTATGCAATCGAATTGTATAAATTCCTCCAGGACTATTTTGGCCACCAGTTATTATTAAAAGTAATTCAGTACCATCTTGTTGTACCAAAGTTTGTATTGGAACAAATACCTCTTCTTTAAATGGTGTTGGTATACTTCTTATTACTTTACCAGATCGTCCTGAAATTAATTTTATATGACCTGATTTAGATGTTTTACGTTCTTCCAAATGAACAGCTATAATTTCTTGTATATCATCACCATCTAAATCTCTTATCAAATTTATTGTGTACAAATCTATGATAATGGGTGAATTCGTTTCAATTTCTAATTCTCGTAGATTCCAAATTATTTCTCCATTTCGTCCATTTATTGCAACAATAATCTAAAATTTAAATTTTATTGTAACAATTTTTGTTTTTTTTTTTTATTTTTAAAAGAAAATTACTCCTCCACGACCCGCTGCAATACAATCATTATAACCATCATGATCAATGTCAACAGAACAAAGTATTGAAAATATATTTGCTGCAAGCCATCTTTGCCATATTAATTCACCAGTTTTTCCATTTAATGCAGTAACACCACCTTCACAGGATACTTCTTCATCCTGACGTGCTGATGCACATTTTTTTAAAGGCAAATTTTCGTATATTATACTATCATCTAATGAAAATGAAATAAAATGAAAATTGACCTTAAAAAATTTTAAAAATATAGGGACAAAACTCTAAAGGGTTCTAAGGCCTGTTAAAATATTACATAAACAGTACAAGATTTTAAAATTTACTACAACTAACAAGAATAAAAAACCATTAATAATACAAAACCAATAACATCTTACCAATACCAAAACCAAATACAATATCATCAATTTTATCATCATTTAAATCAACTTTACGTACAGGACTTTCACTAATCATTCTTGGAAATATTTTCATCCATACTCTTTGTACAGCAATATGAGTACATGGTACAAATTCTGGACCTATAACACCAAAATCATCCGTTTTAAAATTACCATTACTATTATATAACAATCCAGTTGTATCTTTTTTTAACCATACTTTTAATTTTTGTAATGGTATTGGAAACATTGTCAAAATCAATGCTGCTAAAAATATTAATATACTTAATATTGTAACAGCAGCTAATCCATAACAAAATGGTTCACAACATTTCCAACAACGACGACGATTTTTTTTCATAATTGGTACTTGATTTGATGATTTACCATTTGTTGTTTTACCATTACGACGTGGTGCCATTAATGGTCTTTTTAAACCATTCTCTTCACTTATCTGAAATTAAAATAAAGTTTTTTTTTTGTTTTTACAAATTTAGATTTGCTTAATAATAATTAAAAGAGATATTATATTTTTATAAAAAAAAATACTGGCTCTAATTTAAATACATAGTTACGTATATTTCTAATAATTTTTGATTCGCTGCATGCATCATGCTGTAAATGTATTTGGCATATAATACTGAATTATTAAAAGGAGTCTAAAACAGGTGTCTTATTTCAATTAATTAAAAAATTCAGCATAAAGAATACATTTAAATCTTTACACTCAAAAGCTAATTTTAAATATATTCTATACTTTATTTAAATTTAAATTTACTTAAATTTAGTATAAAATTTTTTAATTTTATATCCAAAAATTCCTTATGCCCTTAATGGGTTAATTTTTTTATTTTTATCTACGTTAAAATATCTTCTGCTTTAAGTTTTAAAAAAGGTAAAAATTATATATTCAGCAATTTTAATTTTAATTAATGAAATTTTTATCTAGTTGATTTAGTGTAAAAAAAAAAAGTATTTAAATATCGTATATCAAATATTTAAAGAATTTTGTGAGTGTAAGTGAATATAAATTAAAAGAAAAAGAGATAATATAAATTTTTAATGAAAAAAATGTTACGAAAATAAAATAAATGTTATAAAAAAAATGATATTAAAACAAAAAATGTTTTGTTGACTTCTATTATAGTCTAAATCTCTTTATTTCGCATAAAAAATAACAAACATATACAGTGATGAGCAAAAGATTTCCCATAACAAAAAAAAATAAAAAAAATTTAAAAATTGTATTAATTTACTTCTCTTATACTACTTATTTTTGCATAAATTCACTCACATTCAAGCCTTAACTGAATTTTCTTATAGAATTTCATTTTAATCTCTAATCAAATTAGTTTGTGAGTTGAAAACTTGATTTTTATAAGAGAAAATTAGCGATTTTAGATAATTTAAGAAATTTTAGCTATAATTTTTGAAGTAAATTTTTGATTCTTTTTACGTTGGAATAATACGATATTATTCTTTTAAGGGATTTCATTTATCATTTCATATTTTATATAATTTAAAGACGTAAATTGTAAAACTTTAATTAATGCAATTCAGCCAAATTACACATTACACTAGTTTCTCATAAATACATTTTACTCTTCATTTCGTACCCTCTTTCCATAAAACCACTTTTCATAGAAAATTATAGGTTTATTGGAAAGAGGATATGAAATAAAGAGTAGAACGTTTCTTCTAAATACTCTGTGACTGAATGGACCGATAAGCTATAACTGGCTCAATTTTAATTTTTAATACTTAATTCGTTTTTTTTTGTAGATTAAAAATAAATTAAGTTTTGCTCCTTAATGTACAAAAAAATATATATCAGCATTACCAGGCTATATAAATAAATATCACCATTACCAGGCTATATAAAATAAATAAATACATACTAACATACATACATACATAAATATGTACATTTTCTTTATTAAGAAATAATAATATAAAAATCTTTATACAAGATATAAATAAAAACAAAAAAAAAAACAATTTTCTTTATCCATATATACCTTTCCTGTCCGACCATCACGAATAAAAACGTCATCTTCTATATCTGAAGTTTCTTCATCTATACTATCTGCTCGAATAGCGACCCTTTCTGAGGGGGCATAAGGTCGCATTTTTATCATATTTGTTTATAAAAAAACTAAAACTATCTATATTTTATAGGATAATATATTTATGTTTTTTTTTTTTTTTTTTTGTTAAATTACATATGGCACGATTTAATTTATTTATTTTTATTTATTATTTAATTTTTATTTAATGATTAATTATATTATATTTATTTAAAAAAAGATTTTTTATATTTTTTATATTTGATTATTTTGAATTGGCGATTTAAAAAAAAAAAAATAAATAAAATGAAAAAGGATTCAAACTTGAAAGAAATTTTTTTTTTTTAATATTTTTTATGATTTCTTAATTTTTATTTTAAAACTTTAATTATTTCAATTTCTATAAAATTATTTATCTTATTCTTGAAATTAATTTATTATATTTATTTTTATTTTTGATTAGATTTTTGTTTTTTTAAATAATAATTGGAAATAAAAGTTTTTTAGTAGTTTACTTGGCAAAATGAAAACTTTTTATGAAAATATTGATTTTTTTTTCCCTAAAATTAGCTGAACAGCTAAATTGCTGAATTGCAATGGCGTTGGAATATGCGTAATGAATTGCATTTTAAGATTTTGTTTTTCTCTAATTTCACACTTGTATGCTTCTAATAAAGCACGTGTTTGATATAATGTTTATGTTTTTGTTTACATTTTATTTTTAATAGCATTATTTTTTTTTACAGTTATCTGAAATAACTGTGTATATTGTATATAGATAACATATGTGTATTAAAACTTGTTGTTGAAATTTTTGAGGTTAGAATTGTCAGTTGTCAATATTATGTATTATGGTCACAATAATTTTTTTTTATATATGTATATGTATGTACATATTTTATTTTTAATAACTGTTGCATTTTATTATGACAGTTAAATTGTACTTTTATTTTACTTTATGTTTTCTTTCTAATTTTTTGCCAGCAAGTTTTATAAAGAAAAATAAAATATATACATACATACATATAGGTATTTATATTTTATATGCATGTACATATATAAAGATATATGTACACACATATGTATGCATGATTTTATATAACAAAAGTAAATGTTTCCAAATTTATACGCGATAACAAATTAATATATATACATACATATATACAAACATACAAATATAATAAATCAATTTTATAATAATATACATATACATATTATGTATTTTGATTATTATTATTATTTATACATGTTTGTCAACTATAGTTATTGTACGTTATACGTGATTAAATTGTAATAATATGTATATTGAGCAAAAAATATTAATGAAAAAAATCTTTTGTAATATAATAATATAAAAACAATTATAAAGTATACCTAATATGAGTACGTATCGACCAGAGATGAAATAATTAGAACCATGACAAAAATTTTTTCTTTAGTTAAAAAGTATTTAATGTATTTTTTTATCTTTTTATCTTTTTATATTAATTCTTTATTATTAAATGAAATGTTTTTATACTACATACATACATACATATACATACATACATATGTATATCGGCTCAAATGTTAAAAAGATTTTTTTTTTAATATTCAATTTAAAAGAATGTTTTAAATTATAATATAAGTACCTATGTAGATTGGTAAAAAAGAAAATTAACTCCTGTACTGAGCATCAAAAGTCATCAAATCAAATTAAAAATGTAGATCTTCTAGGTAATGCACAATCAATTCCAACGCAACACCAGGGAGGCTTCAAGTGCTCATTTCTACACAGTGGAAATCTCTAGATGATTTAAAACTGGTTATGGAAACCGATTTATTGCGAGAACTGCTAAACTGTGGAACATGCTTCAAAGAACCTGTACAGGTCTATTTCTAATTTACCTTCCAATTCTCCCCTTACATCATATTTCCTTGAAAATCCTTTTTCTTTTATCCAAACCTACAATAATGTATAAATAAATCCGTTCCTAGTGTTTGGATAGCGTATAAAAAAATAAAGAAAAAAACTTCTGAGTGTTCAAAATTTGAAAAGAACTCGATTTGCCAATTCAAGTATGTATCCCAAATTTTATTTATTCGTAAAATATGGACGATAATTTTTAATGTTATTAGCTAAAGAATATTTAATTTGGTACTGAAGAGGTAGTTATAAATAGTATTGAAGAACGAAACAACTGCTATATTTGTAATTTATCATATATAAAATAACTACATCGGGCATTTTGTTAGGACACAACTTGTTAGTATGGTACCATACCTAAGTGACTGTAACATTCTATCTATTTATTTAAAAAAGGTTAAACCATATATAGGATGAAATATTGATTTAGTTTTTCAAATCAAAAGATAAAATAAAACATTTTTTAATTTTATTTTTTTTTTAAATACATATATATGTTTTAAATATGCAAAAGCATTACAAAGAGAACCAAAGCATTCCAAAGAGAAACAAGGAGAGCCTCTGCTGTCAATTTTTATGTAATTCAAATTCCCAGATGGCATAATTCGGGTTATGGAAATTCGTTTGTATTACGAACAGCGCGAATGTGGAAACATCTTCCACTTCATGTGTTCCCCAGAATTGGTGATGATTACATTTACAACGTGCAAAGATCCAAAGTGAATATTAATAACTTTGTTTACAATATGTCTGCCAATTTGAAATCCTTTCATTCCCTAACTCAACTTCCTCTGACCATCAGGCAGTACATTATAGTACTAAACGTCGTATAACCTATTGTTTGGTCAAAAAAGGGAGATGGTGTTTAGTGGGTTAAAGTCCCATACATTCATTAGAGGACCTGTGCTCGTTTTCACTCTTCTATAGTGTCTTTCGATGATTCCCACATACCCTTACAAAAAAAAAAAGTTTTGATTTTACGTAAATTACATAAAAAATTTTTTTATTATTTAAATTATGTTATATTAAAACAAAATTTTGTAAGATTTTGCTTCCATTATATCTTCGCAACGCTTTTAGATATAAGATCTTTTAAAGCTATCTGCAGTTTTTTTTTAATTACATAATTAAAGGTTCAATACTATATTTTCAGATGTGTTAATAGCTTATTTTAGTTATATAGGGTTTTGGTGCTGCGATTCCTTAAATTTGGAAAAAAGTGTTATTTTCAAATGTTAATATTTCAAGTTCTGCTTAATATTTTTCAATCTATAGTGGTCAAACAATAGGATATTTTCTTAACATTATAAAACAATGATATTATGATATTATACTTTATTTTCCAATTTAGTAGTTAAATTTACCGTAATGTGAAAAAAAGTGAGAATCATGAAATTTTGAGAGAAGTATAATATCTTTTGCAATTAACATAACTTAATAAAACTCCAACGTTATATTATGTTTACATGTGTGTTAATAGCTTTTTTTAATTATAAAGGATTCCTATGAAACTGAAGAATCAAGAAAGTGTCTCTTGATTTTACATAATTTTTCGTATACGTATAAAATTCTAAGAAAACTTAAAATTTTAGCTGCAAGTCACAATTCTAAACTGTGTCTATTGCTTTTTGTAAAATGTGCGTCCTTAAAAACCTTTAGATTACATTTTGGCTTGTTATTTATGGATTTAGAGCTTAAATAGACTGACATTCATAATCCATAAGTTTAATTTAAGCTTAATAAATTAAATTAAGCTTAATTTGACGTATTCCTATACTGCTCCTATAGGTCTCTAATATATACTTACATTTTTTAGAGCGTCGAAGGTAGGTATATATATATAGTTTTCAATATTCAAGTTTTGATTCATAAAAAATTCAAAAAGTAAAATAAAATTATAAGTAGCTATAACTTGTATAATAGAAAATAAATAATTAATTGTTATATTAATAGTAAGTAATTGGTTAGAAAAAAAATAATTTAATGTACTTAATTCAAATACCATCTGTGCCATCTGTGCACATACCATCTGCAGCAAAACCTGGCTGGTAACACGAAACAATATACAAAAGCTACAGGTTTTCACTAACAAATGCCTAAGAATAATATGCCGAATATTATTCTTAGGCATTTGTTGGTCAAGAAGAATTCTGAATCAGGAATTATGGATACTATCCAGCCAAGAGCCGATTGAAACACAAATATGTAGAAGAAAATGGAGATGGTTCGGCCATATCCTCAGACGCCCAAAAACATCAGTAGTGCGTCAGGCATTGGACTGGAACCCTCAAGGTAGAAGAAACGTGGAAAGACCTAAAGCTTCTTGAACAAGAAGCGTTCAGGTTGAAGTAATAAAAAGTAGGAAGTCTTCTGCAGAAATTAAAAGACTAGCCCAAAATAGAGTGGAGGGAATTTGTGGAAGCCCTATGTTCCCAAAGGGAATAAAACAGCAGAAAAAAAATTTAAATACCATAGAATATTTCTCAAAAAATTTTAGGTTCGTCATGTCTACTATGTAAAAGTTTATTTATCTTGCCTAGAAGCTTAAATTATGGTTTCATTGTATTAGCACACTATAAAATAATCATTCAAAAATAACCAGTTTTAAACAAATATCTATTAATTTTAAGAATCTTCTGTTATAGATAATATATGTTAAAAAGAAAGATCTATAGACTAGATCCGATTTTATGAAAAAATGAATCTTTTCATGGAATAATTCATTTTGTGATAAATCATTTGTATACATATATCGTGAAGGTAATGCCCATTCCCCACAAATTATTAATAATAATAATAATTTTCTTTTAAAAATTTACAACTGAAAGGAAATATCGCATTTCATTTTACAATGGATATCTTTACATTATCTATATTTTAACTATATATTATATGTGTGATTCATTATTATAAATTTTAACAATGACTAGGTATTCGTTTTCCATAATTTCTAAACCTAATTAGTCAGATAAAAATTAAATTTATTTAAATAAAAGGTTTTAGGTTATAGAGAAAGGAAGAAGGTGTAAAATATGTAGAAGTATATATCTAAAATTGATAATCATTATAGTTTATATAATTTTAAAATTTAATAAGAACTTTAGCATCTATTTTTTTTTTCAAAAAAACATTTTTTCGAGTATTCATTTCTTCCCAATGTTTTCTTAAAAACTTTGTAGTGTTCCAATGTGTTAAAGACATGTTTTAGCACACAAGTATGATTACGTATGAGATAAAATATAATTGAGTGCATTAATGACCGAAGTAATTGAGTGGACTAAGTTACGGATAATAATTAATAAACAAGCACACAAACACACATATACATCAATATCATATATAATCATATATAATCATACATGCAAATTATTAAATAAAACTTAGAGTTTAGTAGAAAAAAGATTAGTTTTTAAGTAGAAGTTAAACAATAAAGTCACGCATTAATTAAAAGTATTTAAATTTTTTATTAAGTATTTTTTCATTTTTTAAATTATTGTGAACCTTAAGCACGAGGTTCGACAACTTCATCCCGCAATATTTTTTTAACTTTTACCACTGTACATTACTTTAATCGTAATACATTTTCCAAGAACCGCTTTCATACATACATATTTCAAACACAACAATAATATTCTTGACAAAAAAGTTAACTTCATGCTTACTTTACAAGAGAAATTTTATTTAATTCATTTAGTGCTAAAGGACTAGCAAAGATAATTCGTATATGTCCTTTTTATTAACGTTAGCTTCCCTGTCAAAAAACAAACAACTAGACGGACACAAGATATAATAATTTTTTTAAAGAAAAAACAATTTAAGGAAATTTAAAAAAAAATATAAAATGAATTTATTTTTTCTCTAATCACTTATAAAATACATGTTATGATTTTATTTGATTTTATCCAAGTTGATTTCAGTTCTTGTCATAAATTAAACCACTTTCACTGTTAAAACTATAAAAAAAAAAAAAAACAAAAACAAAAACAAAACATAGACTATTATAACATGTTACCAGATATTACTATAAATTTATAATATAACAGCAAATACATACATAAAAAAAATTACTTTTAAATATTGAAAGAATAAAAAGATTCCAATATAAGGCAGAATCATAAAGAAAATAATTTAATTTTTTTTTTTTTTTTGTATTCATATTTTACTTTTATTTTTATTTTTAAAAATAAATTATTTAAAAATAAAATTTTATATTAAGGAATGAAATAAAGAAAATTTTTTTTTTATATATATATATACATATGTATATACAATGTACTTCTATTTTTACATAAATATATAGACTTACTTTCTTTTATAAAAAAAAAAAAAAAAACTAAAAAAAACTAAAAAAAGGTAATAACAAAAATTTCCGCATTAAGCATCTTAACATTTTTTAGCGTCAACGCTAACGACATACGATTGAAAATTAAAATCCTTGAACAAAAAAAAAAAAAAAACTCAAGAAGTCCTTCTCAGAAGCTCAAGTGTTTTTGATGTTGAACAAAAAAAAAAACAAAAAATAACAAAAAAAAAAAGAAAAAGGAAAAGGAAAAAAGAAAAATTCGTATAAATAGATAAGATGCAAAAATTAAAATGTATATAGGAAAGGAAAAATATCAACTCTTTTTCTTTTCTTTTTTATCCTCTAACCCTCCTTTTTTTATTTTCCTCCTATAGAATCTTTTATGTGTTTTGTCATACTCTTAAATAGATATGAAGTACTATACCTATACTATAAACCGCAAAAAATTGCAATAAAATTTTAAAGTAAGGATGGTGGATAGTGTATAGTTCTCTGTGACCCATAATTTATATAGTATTCAATGATTTAATTTTTTAATATAATATGTAGTATGTATATATACATTTTTAAAAATTATATGCATCTAATATATATGTATATAGCAAATAAAAAATTTTTTTTTTACATGTATATACAGTACAGAGGTTTCTATATTTGAAGATTGTATAAAATTAGTTCTTTGATTTTATTTTGATGCATTTTCTCAATTTAGTGGCAAAAAAATCTATTATTTAGTAGAATAACTTAAATATATTTTATTCTATTTATTTTAATCATTTACTTTTTCTGGCAATCGTATTTGCCATTTACCATCTTTATTTATGGAACATTCATATTTAGCGAAAATCTAAATATTGTGTAAAAAATATGATAAAACATAAAACTGTATGAAAAAGTTCAAAATTCAAGTTTTTTTTTACTTTATTCATATTTTTTTAATTTATAATTTAATCTGAATTTTTTAATAGAATTACGATATGAATAAATCACATTCATTTTTAAGTAATTTTAAATAGATGATCTCTTAAAACAAAATTCATTAATTTATAGGAGAAAATAGTCCAGCTAAAAATCAAAGTTGAACACTTAGAACAGAAACCGTATGAATAAAAACAATACTTGAGCTCCACTGAATTCTTTTTGGATGAAAAACAACAAGAAGTCAATAAAAATAACACGATCCTTCGCCAAAATAAATAATCCAATAAAGGTTGTCCTTATGGTAAAAAAATTCAGTTTACAATTTCCAAGAAGGACATTGGTTCCCCGCAATCTGGGGATAATTTCAATTTAAAAAAAAAAATAATCAAAACAATAATCCGCCATTTTTCTTAGTGGCGAATTTTCCATCAAATGAAGCAAAAAGCCAATTAATATTAAAACAAAAATACTTGTCAGCATCAGTTTACAACTGAAATAGAGTAACAGACGCCTGCTATAGTGAAATCTTTTTTCGCCATTATCGCCTACTCTAACCTACAAAATAAACAAAATGGATGATACAAATCTGTATAAAAGAATTGGATTCTATGAGTTTTTTTTTTGGATTCTATGAATTAAAACGATATTCAACTGCAAGTACCTGTGGATTTATAACAGTCTAACAAATGTAAAATTTAATTTTGAAACTAATTATAATAATTAACGTTCGGATTAAAAGTTTTAACTCATTTTACAATTTGATAGGGCTCGAAATTTTAAAATGAAATTTTCATAACAGTCATAAAAAATGAAAACGTTCACTCGTGCGACATCCTATACACTTATAATTTTATATGAAGAGTCATTTTCTAAAAGTGAATAGAGTACATTAAAGATATTTTAAATAAAAAACAAAAAACCAAAAAAATAAATTGAAAAAAAAAAAAATTAA
Source organism: Poecilobothrus nobilitatus (assembly GCA_947095535.1). Classification (NCBI taxonomy): domain Eukaryota; kingdom Metazoa; phylum Arthropoda; class Insecta; order Diptera; family Dolichopodidae; genus Poecilobothrus; species Poecilobothrus nobilitatus. The sequence goes on along the minus strand of OX352773.1, from coordinate 249,022,091 downwards.
AAATTGTTTTTATAAAATTATTATAATTTTAAGTTTACGTCAAACGTTAAACTAGGGTATAAAAAAAAAAAATTATCTACTTGTAACATAATACATAAATTAATGTATTAGTTAAAAAGAATTAACCATTTTAATCCATCATAATATATTATATATAAATATATATTTGCATATAGATACGTTATACATATAATAGGATATTAATAATATTGTAGTACTCTAATTCAAAAATTAAATTATTCTTTTATTTTTTTAATATAACAACTATATTTTAAAGATATATTAATATTATATTTTAAAAATATTCAAATAAAGTAGATATTATCATTTAAACAGATACTTTTTATTATTAATTTTGTTAATTTGTTCTATCAAATAATTAAGAATTAAGTAGAATAAAGTGACGTAAATATTTAAGTATAAAGGGTCTTTCAAATTGAGTTTTCAAAAGTAAATAATTAAAAGACATAGAATTTAAATTGAAACTGGAAAAGTTTTTATTTATTTTTGAAGTATAATGTTTGCCATTTATATACTCTGAAAATGATATCTCCCATGTGACCATCTCTTGCGTCTCTACAGTACCTGATTCTTTTATCAAAATTTTCGGTCACACTCTGGCATAGTTGCGGCTCTATCTCACCAATAACTCGAAAATTTCTGCTTTCAATGCTTCAACGTCTCGAGGATCATCCTTGTAGACCTGTCCTTTCACATAGCCCCAGAGAAAGAAGTCTAACGGTGTCAAATCGCGACATCTTGAACGTCAATTCACGTCAGCGAATCGGGAAATAACACGGTGTGGAAACTTTGGCTTCTTTGAATTCTTGAATTCTTGTGTCAATGGAACTTTGTAGGTCTTCAATGCTAAATCTTTGTGCATAATAAGCCATACAGTTGACTCAGAAAGTCCCAATTGTTGTGAACATCGGGAAATTGAAATGATGGGGTCAGCGGTAACACTATATCACTCACAGCACCAATATTTTCTTGTGAACGACCGGCACCAGCATACTGATGTCTTTCTTGATCTTGTACTACACCAGTTTCTTGAAATTTTCGCTTAATATTACCAATTTGTTGCTCAGTTGGACGATTATGTCGGCCATAAACATTGCGTAATTTACGAAATACATTTCTTACAGAACGACCCTTTCCATAAAACAATTCAATAATTTCAACACGTTGTTGTAATATATACGACTCCATTTTTATAAATGGCAAACCTTCAACTGTCAAAATAACATATAATATGGCTGCGTTCAATGAAGTGCGTTACACAGGCGCCTACTGAAAACTCTTTTTGAAAGACCCTTTATATCCAAATGAAGAATTCTTCCCCTTTTTTTTTAATAATATAAAATATAAGTATATATAACAAATTGTTAAACTTATAATTAACTGATATATATATATATATGACATGACAATAATTTCTTCGTAAATTTTTGAATTTTGTTATCCTCAATATTATACCTTTTTTTTTTGTATCCATAATAGATTATCATTAGAAATAAATATTTCAATATAAAGAAAAACGTTTAATTATTAATCAAAAGTCTTAACTGTAGTTAAAAAATCAACAGAAATAACTTGGTATTTAAAAATTATATTCAAAGAAAAGCCGGTAGCTCAATAGTTCAACCGCTAACAGTTGAATACTTAGAGTAATAAAAAGTTGTAAAAAGCAAATGTTTAAATATAAAAACATTTAGTTATTAATATTAAAGCGGGAATATCTAGAGATAGTATGCTGTAATTAGAAAAGCTGTAGAAAGAAGTTGGTATAAAAATAATACTAAAAGAGAAAACGCTAGCTTAATAGCAGTGGAACCCTTAAAGAAATAAAAATTCGCGGTTAAAGAACACATTAGGTGATAATTTCGCGGTAAATGTCAAATATAGCACTTAAGCGAATTCATCGCTTTTTTGGCTAAAATTGTAAGATCTAAGTAAGCATAATTTTTGATTGAAGTATTTAAGCTGTTTTTTCTAGTTAATCTTAAAATAATATTTTATCCGACTCATGGTGTAGTGGTTAAGTCGCCAGCCTTTAAATCGGAGGATCTTGGGTTCAAACCCCGGTTATAGGTCATATAAATAAAAAGCAAAATATGTAGTAATTTTATATAGTAATAATGTATCGTATAATTAATAGTAATAATAGTAACGGCTACAGTGAAGCTATATTTGGTTATATCATGCAGAAAGGTGATATATATACTACTGCACGTTGTAATATACTGATGGCCGTGACTTTGCAGTAAATAATAATAATATTATAATAAGTAATACTAATACCAATAATAATAGCTGCTACAGTTGACAGTGGGGATTGTCTTCAATTATTACCTCATGCAGGAAGGACTTATATACTACTACATGTTGTAACGGTTGTAACGGCTATTGTCGCTGTTATTTAAATTGTAATAATAATAGTCGGTTTCATTGTTTACTTACAATCCCACTCCCAATCAAATGTTTCCGCATTCTACTATCGTACCCTTTCCTCACTCTACTCCCTAGCTAATATACTGCGTTAGCAGGTAGGGGTTATGTTGGCTAAAGGTGGAGATGAGTTTAGTCAGTAAGAATCTGACAATACCAAGGCAGAATTGTTGGTGTCTTTGGAAGATTTCCACTTCTTTTAGCAAAAACAAAAATATTAAAAATATGAAACTTTTCTAGTTATACTGTTCAATTTAATTTTTCAATAATTTTGTAATTATATCTTCACATTTTCATATTACATATATTTAAAAACAATAAAAAGTTTTCCTTCATTTATTTGCAGTAAATTTTCTCTATTGCAGCTAACATTAACAAAACAAAAAAAAAATATATATATATATAACACATTAAATCTATTGAGGCTTCTTTAAAAATAATAATTATTATTATCGATTTCCCAATAGTGTCAGGATATACATAAAGTACATCTAATATAACGAAATATACACATACAGATACAAACAAACAAAAAAAAAATCTATTTTTAAATTTTTTTTTTTTATATTATTTTTAAGAATATTTTTTTTTTTTTTGTTGATTGGCTCTTAAAATTTGAAGGATATGATAAAAAAATTGAACATTTTTTTTTCTTTTTTTCAAAAGATTGATTTACACCAATTCACACCAAATTTTCTTTAGAGATACATCCAATAGATGCATGTTATAAATTGTTTATTCAATATATAAATTTTTATTATTGATGATATAATTGAAACAATATTCTTTTTATGTACAAACATACATATGTATATGTATATTCATTGGATTTTTTCTTTTGTTTTTTTTTAAAATTGTCTCCCTCTTTTGTTTTGTTTTTAATTTAAGTGATTATATGAAGGACAAATCAGTGTCTGATGTCAGGATTATAAAATAAATAAAGTGCAAAAATGTATATAAAAAAATATAAATACTCATATGTAAAATTATATATTTTAAATGCAGATGTAAAACTGAAAAAAAAATAAAAACAAATATAAAATAGGAGTGGAAAAATAATATCAACTAATTATTAAGCAAAAGAATATAAAAATAAAAAGAATAAAAAAAAATATATATACAATTACATATAAATAAAAAAGGATTAAGATATTATATTGTTTCAATCTAGGTTTATGTACCAAGTTCGTTACAAGTTTAAAAAATTTAAATTTTTTTTTTAGTTCTTTTTTTGATTTTTTTTTTGTTTATTTTTTTCAATAAGTAAGTCAAGTAATTTACAGCACAGTTAAAGATAATTTACATACACAAATATAAAAAATGATTTTAACTATATACATATTACATATAAATATTTAAAATTTTAATCGAAATAAATGAAATGAATGAAAGGATTTATTTCTTCTATATATATCTATTATATATAGAAGAAATAAATTTTATATTGAAAACAATACTATTTAAGGTTATATTTTAAAATTCAAAACCATAAATTTGCTCACCAAAAATATACATCTTTACTTTTAGTTTTAAGTAAGTTAAAAAAATTATTAATATAGAGTAAAAACGTGATGTTTAAAGTTTTTTTTCCTAACGTTATTTTAAATATTTTTTTTATGATTAATATAATATTAAAAATCTTAAATATACATAAATATAAAGTTTTTAATATTAGAACTAAAAGCTGATAAAAGCTTATTTAAAAGCCATCGACTACTTATAAGTCAAATACTACCATGAAATATATTATTAATTTATGTACAAAAATATTATTTATTTTATTAATATTATAAATTATTATTGCACAAGCAGGATTTGTTAAAAAAAAAAATCACTTTTTTAAACACGGCAATCGATGCTACAATTTTTTCTTTTTATTTATTTATTTAACTCTAACATTATACAATTAATTGTTATAATATCAGTAGAGCCCTCGGCTACTAAGGCCATTTTGGGCTTGACAGTGCTATTTACAGTTTAATGTTTTATATTTATTATATTATATTATACTATAAGTGTTATCTTAAGTTAATTTTTTCTTTTGTATTTACATTATATTTGATTAGTTCAATAATTTTGCTAGGATTCGTTAGGTTTGTTGTTTTGTGGTTACAATTAGAATTTAAGATTTATTTACATTTATTTACTTTATTTACAATATTTTGTTTAATAACACATTAACATAGCAATTATATTACAGTTTATACAGAATTGAGAATAGGTAAAAATTAAATGTTGTCCCAGATTTTAAATATTGTACAAATTTTATGGATTTTGTTTGCATTTTCTAATGTTGGAACTAAGATATTCTTTAGATCTATTGAATTACTCTGCGCAAAATTTTTTGTAATATAGCATTCATGGAACATATGTTTGACTGTTAGTTGACTCTGACAATAGGGGCATATTGGCGGGTTACTATTTTCAAATAAATGTCTTTTAGTAAAAAAAGTGTGTCCTAAACGAATTCTGCAAATTTTTCTTTCTAGAACTCTTTTGTTACCCACACTATAAGTGGGAGGTACAACTTGAGGCCAATGACATTTTAGGAAGCTGTTGGAAGTATTCCATTTCAGTTGCCTGGGAAGTAACAAGTTTCTTTCTAATTCATTGGTCTTTTCTTTTAAAAAGAAAGTAAGTTGAAGAGTAGATGGTGATTTTATGGCTCGTTTTGCTTCTTCGTCGGCTTTTTCATTTCCGGCTATGCCCTGGTGACTTGGTACCCATATTAGTTTGATGTTTTTTCTGGAGTTCTCTAATGCATTTCTGATAAACCTGACAATGGGTTGTTTATTGTTAAGATTTTTTATTGCGTTCAAGGCGCTTAAACTGTCAGAAAAGATTATTATGGATTCTTGGGCGCTGCCAATTGAGAATAATAGCGCTTCGTAGATAGCCACTATTTCAGCATTGTAAATTTGAAAGCTATTCGGCAATTGTTTTTTTAAAATTAAATTACTCTCATCCACTACGGCTAGTGCGACACCCTCCGTTGTTTTACTTGCATCAGTGAAGATTTTATAAGCCGTTGTGTATTTTTGGGTTAGATTTTGATAAAGCTGAAAGAAAGTTTCACTATTTGTTTGTGATTTGAGATTGTTAGATATTGTCGTGTCTATGTATTTTCTGTGATTAAATGACCAAGGTGGAGTATGTTCACTAGTATTTAAAGCTTCGTCAAAGCGGATCCCTAAACTTGTATTTATGCTCGTGGTTTTGACTAAAGATGACCTTGTTGGTGCTATAATTTTTTCATTTATCAAAGCATTAACAAGCCTATTTAGAGGTTGGGATCTATCACTGTATTGTTTGTGCAGATTTTTCGTAGCTACCATGTCACGTCTCTCCTCGAATGTTACAAAACCCGACTCTATCATGAGACTGTCCACATTCGTTGTTCTTAACGCTCCTAGAGCGAGTCTAGCACCTTGGTTTAATTGCGCTTGAATTTTTCCTATATGCGTTTTGGTACAAAAGCCGTAAATAGAGACTGCATAGTCAATTTTACCAATAAGCAACGCTTTCGCTATTTGTAGGGCTATTTTAATTTGAGGTCCACATTTGCTTCGAAAAATGAGTTTAAGAAGATTGTTTGTATTTTTTAATTTTTTCAGAAGTTTGTTCACATGTGGATCGTATTTGAACTTATTAGTGAAGCTAAGTCCCAGTATTGTGATATCCTTTACTAATTTTATGTCACTATTGCAATATGAGTAATGTTCTACTACACATCTTCTCTTACTGCATATATGAATTGCTTCCATTTTACTGATAGGGAAGTTAACCCCATGTGAATCCGCCCACATCTTTAGTTTATTAAGCCCTAGTTGCAGAATATTGTTATGTTCGCTATTTCTGTCTATGCTATATAAGAGTATATTGTCTGCGTATATTAGATATCTTAGGCCATTTATCTCTTTTATAGCTGTTGTCAAAGAAGATATGAAGATGTTGAATAGGTGTACTGATAGCGGGGATCCTTGGGGAATACCATTATAAAGGTTTTTCACACTAGAAATTGTACCATTAAGTTTTACTAGAATTTTCCTATTTGTCAGAAAACTCTGAATAGTTTTAATGAATTTTAAACCTAATTTCCACTCTACAAGCTGTTCTAATATTTTATGTCGCGCTATTTTATCGAAGGCTTTCTCAATATCGCATGAAATAATTGTACCGTGTTCTTTATTGTTCAGTGCCATAGAGAAATCGAATTCCAGGGTTTGCAGCAGTGTGGTAGTACTCCTATTTGGCCTAAAACCGTGTATTTTGGCAGAGAGCTTTTTTTCTAAAAACCAGCTTAACCTGTTTCCCAATATTTTTTCTAGAAGCTTAGACATAGTAGCAAGTAAAGATATAAATCTATAGCTCGAAGGGTCGTTTGGGTTTTTACGTCCTTTAGGAATAGGTATGAGCTCAGCAGTTTTCCAGGCTTGTGGAAAATTACATGAGCTGAGTATGTTGTTATAGAGATCTACAAGTCTTTTTTTGAAGTTTAATGTTGTATGATTCAGCATACAATAAGAAACTCCGTCTAGGCCTGGAGTTGTTCCTTTGAATTTTGACAGTATTTGTTGAGTTTCGTTCAATGTTATTAAGCTATCAATTTCCTCCGAGTTTGCTATTATGTTTGGGAGGGTAAAGTCTTCTATTTCCTTTCTGAATTCCGCTGTATAGATGTAATTTTCTGAGTTTTTATAGCACATTTCCGCAAAGAATTCAGCATTCTCTTCGGAATCTATGACTAGTTCCCCATTTGGACTGTGCTTAATCGCTATTATTCCATTACTCCTATTTCCTAATACCCTCATAGCCTTTTTCCAATAGTCAGTATTGCAGTCTCCAATACTATTCGCAAAGTTTTCCCATGATTTGGATCTCGCTAATTTAATTTCCCTCTTTAGTGCTGCATTCGCTTTTCTAACTCTAACTAAATTCTGACTGTTTGTGTCGTTTTTGTAGATTCTCCAAGCTACATTACGTATCGTGATAAGGTTTTTAATGTTTTGATTGAACCAAGGAGGATGGTTTCCTTTGATTGGTTTGGAGGTTTGCATGGATTGGCTTGCCGCGAATCGTATACTTTTTGTAAGAGTGGCTGCTTCTCTGTTAATATTTGTGGATTGTGGTTTTTCACGAAGATAGTGTTCTAATAGATTTTCGAACTTGGTCCAATCGGCTGTTCGCTCCAAAAATTTTACTTTACGCTTATATGTAATTCTGTCGTACTCGGTGCATAAAAAAATGGCGAAATGATCACTCCCTTTAGGGTTTGGCTCAGTTTGCCACTGAAATTTGTGAGCTAATTCAGGAGAGCATATGGTTAAGTCAATGCAGGTCAGAGTACTATGTGTACTGAATAAGGTTGGAGAGCCGTCGTTCAAAAGAATTAACTCGTCATTTGCTTCGAGCCATTGCTCTACTATTCTCCCTTTACAATTTGATACTCGGTCTCCCCACTTGCAATTTCTTGCATTGAAGTCGCCCGTGATTATAAAAGGTTTTTGAATTTGCAGGACTAAGGCTTCCAAGTCTTCCTTTCTATATTCTTTTGAATGTTCCAAATACAAATTTAGAATAGTGATTGGAATGGAATATTTTGGAAAGTTAACCTTTATTGCACTTGCTTGAATGGTCGTATTTAGGTGAATCGCTTTATAACTAAGACCTTTATTTATTAGGAAACCTAAACCTCCTGTTGATGAAAAATGATCAAAATAACAATTGTAGTTAAGAAATTCACTTGGAGCCAAGTTTTTTTTAATATGAGTTTCTTGAAGAGCTATTATAAGAGGTTTGTGTTTTTTAATTAATATTTCTAAAAAACCTTTATTGGTGTGGTAGCCTTGTATGTTCCATTGAATTAAGTTACTTTTTTTGTAGCGGTTGGCTGTATTATTATTATTCATATCGGAAGGTTTTTTAATTTATTAATATTTTTAAGATTAATTTAGAGCTACTGATATAAATTTAATTTAATTTATAAGAACTAATTATAAAAATTTAATTTAATTTCTAACTAATATTAAGAATTTAATTGAATACTGATAAGAATTTAATGTAATTTAATTTATAAGAACTAATTATAAAAATTTAATTTGTAACAAATAATAAGAATTTAATTGAATATAATTTAACTTTTACCTATAACTGAATGTTATTTTTTTTTTTTTTTTTTATGAATTTGTAATGCTATATTGTTATTCTATTATAATTGGACTGCTGTCAGAGCTGTACAAACTGTTATTATTACTACTAATAGTATTATTTATATTGCTATTACTATCATGCAAGTTATTGTTGCTGTTAGTTAATGTGTTATCTAATAGTAAAGGTGTAATTGAAATTTCATTATTGTTAGTATTTTTATTGTTGAAAATTATATTATTAGAATTATTATTATAATTATTTTGTGTGTTAATTATGTTATGGTTTGTGTCTATGGTACTTATCGTTTTTTGTTTGGTGTGATTTTTCTCTACAGAAATTGTTGTGTTGATTTGTGGTGAGTGCTCTTGATGAAAGCTTGAGTTCAGGCTTGTTGAAGGTGAGTTCAGACTTGTTGAAGGTGAGTTGATTGGTAAATTAAGTGGTGATAAATTGTTTGTAGAATTAGTTGATCTTTTTGTTGGAAGCTCGTTTTTATTGATTGTTTGCAGGTTATTTTGCTCATGTTGAGTTTTGAACAACTGGGAGAAAGTTTGACTTTGATTTTTTTGATTTGACATATAGCTTAATTCATAATGTTTATATGCATCACGTTTAGTGCAATGTAAATCGGTTTTTATTTTTAAAACTTCCTTTTCTCGTGTGTACGATGGGCACGTGTTTGATGCTGCACTATGGGCTGCACCTTTACAATTTATACAGCTGACAATCTTGCACATCGATATATGTGATTTATCACCTTCAGGTCGTTCCAAACCGCAATCAGCACATCTTGGTGAGTTTTGGCAATATTTTTGCAAATGACCCAACTTTTGGCATTTTCTGCATCTCATAGGATTAGGATACCATTTCTTTACCGCAACGATTGTAAAGCCACTCTTGATGTACTCAGGAGGCTCAAAGGAATCGAACGTGACAATGATGGCACCAGTAAAAATTTTTTGGCCATTTTGCATTTTGGATAATTTGAAAACTTCAACCACAGTTGGATTTTTTTCTTTCAATCCGGCAAGTATTTCATTCGTTTCAACATTTGTTAAATCTTTATCGTAAATTAAGCCTTTTGAAAAATTTAAGCCTTTATTTAGCTCAACATTGATATCAATTTTGCCCAGTTTATCTTGTTTAAGAAATAAGTCTGCAATTCTTTTACTTGGAACTTCGAGCACGATGTTGCCTGTTCTGTCCCAGGAGGCCTTGAATTTTGGATAAATATCTTCAAGCATCTTGTTCAAGACAAATTTATTTTGCATCCTAAGTGGAACGTTGGTATCAGTTGATTTTATATTTAAAAATTTTTTGAACTCTTCATTTGCATTTGTTATATAGGTTGGAACATTTGCAATGTTTTTTGATTTTTTCCTTTTTTTAGATGTACTTTCCTCCAACAGTTGGAAACTGTTTGAGCTCCCCGAAGGAAGCATTTCTTCTTTGTTTTCTCAGCTGTGCAAAGGGATCAGCTACTACTTTTTCTTTATTTTTAGAAACTATGTATATGTAAGTATCTTTTGCTTAGTGACAAGTTTATACAAAAAAAGCAACAATTAATAGAGATAATACAAATACAAATATTAGTTGAAAAAAGTTCAATTAGTGCGATCCTTACTCCTTGAACTAATGCGAAGGAATGCAAATTTTTTCTTCATATTTTAATTTACAAAATTATACAAAATTGCATACTTTTAGGGCTAATAGAATTTTCCATTAACCTCGAATCAAAGAAATTATATACTTAATATCAAAAATTAATATTAATTTATTTAATAATATTAAACTACATATTTATAATTTATTTTTTTTTTACCAAATTAAAAGAAGATTTTCAGGTTATTGGAGAATTGAAAAGCGACATTTAATTTTCCAACTTAATTATCAATTTTGTTTTTTATTTTCCTTTTTTTTTGTATTAGAAGATCATTGAAATATACATTAATGTAAATTTTAAAATATAAATTTAAATTAAATTATTCGAAATTAAGATAAAAATTGCATTATAATTATCATTTACCCTTTTTATATTAACAAGATAAAGTTTATAAATGATGGTATCCTTCCAAAAAGTATTTTTGTGTTCAGTTCTTATTGTCTTTTGAGAATGTCATTGGAAAGCTGTACTTGTATTTATATTTTACAATTTTTCATAGTTAACTGTTTAAAAATTTCTTTTTTAAGCAACAGTTTCTGTATTAAATGTTTTTTATTCTAATCGTTTTTTTTTTTTTTTTTTTGATTATATTGATTTAAAGAACAATATAAAAGAGATATTCTAATAAAGTGCTTATTACACCTTATAACAACGGTTGATCAACGGCGATCAATCAATTTGTAAAAATCAAGCAACCGTTGAATAACCGTTGTGTTGTATATTGGCTATTGTTAACTGTTGAAACAATATTGAGCGGAAACAATATTTGAATGAATTGAATGTTCAACCTTCGAATAGAAATAGTATCGTATATTTTGAATTGTTCAACTATTGAATGAATTTTAATTTAATTTAAAATTTTCAATATAAACATCGATGTGGATATAGGTCGATTTGTTGAAAAAAATGTTGGAAAACAAAATCTCGAAAAAAAAAATTTATTTGCAATACAAAAAATGAAAAAATAAAAAATGTTGAAAAAAAAAATGTTCAATGCAAAAAATATTCAAAAAAAAAATGTTAATTTTCGAACCAACTCCTAATTATTTGTTCAAAGCATTTAAAATAGTAGGGGTTACCACCACCCCAAACCACCTCTAAACAAATTTTTAAAGCCATGATTTTATATCCTATTCTAAAATCCCCCATCATTATATTTTTAACATACATTTTTCGTGAATGATAAAAGCTGCGATCTCTGTTAATTAACTCTAATAAATATATACTATACTTTTAAAAAACATATCGAAAAAATAAAAAGGCCAGCATCCATATTGATATTATATTTTTATATAATTAAATACTGTAATAATATTGTACATAAAGAAACAACATTTACTCCACTGTTATAGACGTTTTTAATTAAACTATGTTGTCCGTCCATAGGTACATGTAAAAGAGAGTTTTCAGAGTTACATGCGTAAATAATGTTTATGTTTATAATGTTTAATGTTTATAATGTTTAATGTTTATAGCAACATTTTTAGAATATTTTATTTTTATTTTTCTTTTTAATGTTAAAAGTAAATTTTTGTGAAAATGAAAAATGTAAAATAATAAATAAAAATAAAGTATAATGTTCACGTTTCTATCATTTTAAATGTATTTAATTAAAAAAAAAAATGTCGATGATGTCAAAAGTTCAATCGTATATTTTCTGGATCATTAATTATATGAATTACCACTTAACATTTGAAATTAAATATGAAATAAGGCTATGAATTAAAAAAAAAAAATTATTTTTTTTTTTGTTTTTTGTAGTAAAGGCAAAATAATATTATAAAATGGCCTTTTTTTTTTCTTTTTAGTACTATATTCATTTTAAGCTTGTCCTTTGTGAAAATTTTGTATGTTTGATTTTACCATATGTACACATAATATTTAGAATAAGGAATAAAATATATATTAATAATTATATAATTAATTTACGATTACAAAATATTAAAGACTGATTCAGTTGGTTTTTTTTTTCTTTATCTTTATAATTAAAGAAATACTTATCCTTGATTCAAAATATATATATAGTTAATGAATAAAATTTTTGAATGTTTTATTCCTTTTTTTTTTTTTTTATCGCAATAAGTTTTTAATTCATTTTTGCACAGGTGAGTGTATTATAATGTTAATGAATAATACTAATAATTTTTTTGTTTTTTTTTTTTTTTTTAATTGTAAACACAAAAAATATGGTAATGACGTAAACTTTGACCTTGACTTTTTTTTTTCCCATTTATCTATTTAGTTTTTTAATTGAAATTTTAGTATCATTTTCGAATATAATATATAGGTTAAGATTTTAAAATATAAAAGAAAAAAAGAAAATGCCCATCTATTATATTATATTTATATATTAAATAAAAATTATAAAACCTCCATAAATATTTTTTTTTATTAACTTTTAAATTAACCTTTTCTTAACTTAAATGTTAAAATAACAGCAATAACAAATAACAGCGGTTTTCATTTATATTGAAAAGATATTGAAAGAAAAAAAATACTATGAAAAAGAATTATAAGTTTAATGGTTACTGTATGGCTGGTTGAATGTAGTGAAAAAAAATAAAAAAAATATAATTATAAACTTCTTCATAAAAAGTAATATAAGTTATATTATAAATCTTTAAACAAAATTAATCAAATGTAATTCATTAAATTTAAAAATTTAATTCCCGGTAGGGAAAAAAATTGTAAGGATATTGTAATGAAAAAATTGTAAGGATATTGTAGTGTAGAAAAAAAGATTGATTTTATGAGTATTGTATTCAATAGAAACTGACTGCATAATGAAATAAATGAACACTAAAATAATGTAGGCTTCTACTTAAAGATTATTAATAGAATCGTAAAATAAAAACAAAAAAAAAAAAACAATTTTTAATTAATTTTTTCCTTTCTTTTAGGAAACAAATGAATGTAAGAATTTTATTCTGAAAATTAATTTATATTCTTGTTTAAAAAATAATTTTGTTATAATCATCTTGACTGTTATGTCAAAGTGTTTGTATATCAGTAGATTAGAAGCTATGATAGGTAGATAGGTAGAAAGGGGCTGCAAATGCACATTTAAATTACAAAAATATTAGATTTATATTTATTAGATCATATTATTAATCATATACAAAATACCTTATAATTTGCTCAATATATTATTTATTTATTTGTTTGACAGGATGTGAGTCTGTCAATAGTTATTTTTTTAATACACATATGTTAATATACAGTGTGTTTCCCGATTCGATGATCGTCCTTGAAATGAGTGATCAGCCATATCAACACGAATAAAAAATTGTTTGGAAAGGGGGGGTCTGTTTTCACTGGTTTAGAAGTTATAAGAGCTTAACTATTTTTCAACCATCATTTAGTTTAATTGCGATAAAATTGAAACCAAATAAGACGGAATCATTTTTTATAAAATTTAAGATGTCTTCAACTTTAAGTACAAAGATATATATATGAGAATATAAATTTTGTAGCTATCCAAATCCAAATCTTGCAGAAATCGGTGGCATTTGACTTAACTTTATTTCAGAAAATTTCATATATCTAATTTCAAATTTATTTTACTTTACGAGTTTTTTTTTGCCTTATTCAGCAGTGTCAGTCTACACTCTACAGGTTTTCCACAAAGTTCTTTAGTTTTCATATTAAACAAGGTTTCAGTTCCTTGCATAATAATTTTTTTCTCTATATAGCCGTTGATTATTTAATTGCAGCTATAATTGTAGAATGAAAATAAAAGTTCTTTATAAGGTGTCTATTTGTCGCCATCTATTATCTTTTACAACAATCAATTTTTTTTATTTATTTATTTTTATTTTGTATTGTAGTTTTAGTGTATTATGAATTATTACATAATCTTATGATCAAACGGCAAGATTTGAATTGTTACTCTGATTGTAAATCGATTGCATAGGCAAATATTAACTAATAGGCCATCATTTTGAAACTTTTAATAATTAGATACTTACATTTAAAAATTTCAGTTGTCAAGTTAAATTATGTAATATATATTAATAAACATATGGCTATAAAAATATAAAAAATTTTCGGAGCTTAATTCAAAAAATAAGATACTTGAACTTTATTTTGGAAACACTGTCAAAACCGCTGTCAAAAATTGTTATGTTTTATTTTTAATTACTATAAAACAGTTTGTTTTTTTAGATAGAATGTTTCATTAGTTTGTGAATTTTGTTGCTTTGATTAATAAAATTCTTTTCAGAAAAAGCCTAATTAAAAACCAATACATTACAGTTAATATCGATATGAAAACAAGTTTTCTTGGAAAAGTTAGACTTTTCAACAGCTTTTTATTAACACATTTCGGTGAATATATGTTGAACTCAATAAAAAAGTATTTAAGATACACAAAAATTCCCATTGAGCTAAATCTCGATAACAATTTGATTTATGGCAGCAATACATGATTTTAATATAATTGTACTAAAACATATAGAAGAAGTTGATAAAATTAACGACTTCTATCCCATTACAGAATTAATAACAGAAAAGAATAAAATTATATATACAATTAATAATATAATATATCTACAAAATTATGAAATAAGCGATTTTTTTTTTCTTACCACTTCTCGAAGGAGCATAGGGCATTCACTAAGTCATATATTATTCATATATTTGTCTAAGTTTCAGTTTCTGAAATCATTAATTTCACTAAGCCGTTAATTACTCGACTGTAGCTATTGTATAAGACTATAGATACATTTATTTTATTTCTACCACATCTATTATCTTATACAAGAATTTATGGTTTGTTATTATTTTATTATATAGCTATTACAATATGATATTAATTACATATATACTTATTTTTAATTTAATTATATTCTACTAATTATATTATTATAAGAAAAGTCTATATTATTTTTTATTAATGACCCAGCCGAGGTTTGAACCCGAGACTTTTCGTATGAAAGGACGGTGTCTTAACAACTACACTATTGACTGGACAGGTTCGATTTATATAGTTAATATCTAATTAGATTACTATAATACAAAAAAATTTGTGAATTTTCTAAAAATTTGAAAATCAATCATTTTTAAAATATAAATTGCAACGTTATTATCTTTTTTCGGATACATAAGAATCATTTTACGGCAGCCATTTTAATACAATATAATAATCAATCAACCTAATTACTTAGGGTATTACGTATTAAACTATTTCAACATTAGCTGTGTTTTTAAATTTTTATCATGATTTAATATATTTTATTTGGGGGAAATATTTAAAGGATTTCAATAGTTACCATAAAATAGTAAAGAAACTAAGAAACTAAAATATAAAATAGAAAAAAAAGAAAAATAAAATAAAATTTTTTTTTAATATCAAAAGAAAAGACTTCAAACTTGTGAAAAAATGCTGTAAGGACAAAATTTTTTATACATTTTCTTGAATCTATCAATAATGAGGTTATGATGCTCAAAAGTGGATGATATTCGGTTTTTTTATCATTTTTATACCCGTATGAACTATGTTCAAGGGTATAATAAATTTGCCATTACGTTTGTGACACCTTAAAGGAGTCGAGCTAGATATAGTGTCAAAGGTATGGATCGGCTCAGAATCGAATTCTGAGTCGATTAAGCCATGTACGTCCGTCCGTCCGTCCGTCCGTCCGCACGATAACTCAAAAAATAAAGGAGCTAGGGGGCTGAAATTTTTTTTACGTCACTTTTGCAAAATTGTTAGTTTTGCTATTTAAATGCAACATTTTCGGTCGGCGGGTTCGAGTAGCTGCCATACAACTTCTATCTTTATATAGAAATAACTCAGTATCTATTCAAGCTAGGTTTCTGAAATTTTGCAAATGATGATCAAGTTTTATGGCAACAACTTCTGTAAAATTTGGTTGTGCTGGAGCAGCGGGTTCGGGTAGCTGCCATACAACTTCTCCGTTTAAATGAGAATAACTCAGTGTTTATTGAAGCTAGGAATCTGAAATTTAGTAAAGAGGTGTCGAGTTACATGCCAACAACTTTTGTAAAATTTGGTTGGTCTAGAGCAGCCGGTTCAGACTTCTTGCACCTCTTGGAACCTAATGAAGCTAGGCGTCTGAAATTTTGCAAATGATGATCAAGATTTATGGCAACAACTTTTGTAAAATTTGGTTGTGGTGGTGCGGCGGGTTCGGGTAGCTGCCATACAACTTATCCGGTTAAATGAGAATAACTCAGTGTTTATTGAAGCTAGGAATCTGAAATTTAGTAAAGAAGTGTCGAGTTATATGCCAACAACTTTTGTAAAATTTGTTTGGTCTAGAGCAGCCGGTTCAGACTTCTTGCACCTCTTGGAACCTAATGAAGCTAGGCGTCTGAAATTTTGCAAATGATGATCAAGTTTTATGGCAACAACTTTTGTAAAATTTGGTTGTACTGGTACGACGGGTTCGAGTAGCTGCCATACAAAATCTCTTTTTAAATGAAAAGAACTCAGTGTCCGTCCGCACGATAACTCAAAAAATAGAGGAGCTAGGAGGCTGAAAATTTTTTTACGTCACTTTTGTAAAATTGTCAGTTTTGCTATTTAACTCCAGCATTTTCTGTCCCCGGGTTCGGGTAGCTGCCATACAACTTCTTTCTTTAAATAGAAATAACCCAGTGTCTGTTCAATCTAGGTATCTGAAATTTTACGAATGATGATCAAGTTTTATGGCAACAACTTCTACAAAATTTGGTTGTGCTGGTGCGACGGGTTCGGGTAGCTGCCATACAAAATCTCTTTTTAAATGAAAAGAACTCAGTGTCCGTCCGCACGATAACTCAAAAAATAAAGGAGCTAGGAGGCTGAAATTTTTTTTACGTCACTCTTGCGAAATTGTTAGTTTTGCTATTTAACTCCAGCATTTTCGGCCGCCGGGTTCGAGTAGCTGCCATACAACTTCTTTCTTTAAATAGAAATAACTCAGTGTCTGTTCAATCTAGGTATCTGAAATTTTGCAAATGATGATCAAGTTTTATGGCAACAACTTCTACAAAATTTGGTTGTGCTGGTGCAACAGGTTCGGGTAGCTGCCATACAATTTCTCTTTTTAAATGAAAATAACTCAGTGTCCGTCCGCACGATAACTCAAAAAATAGAGGAGCTAGGAGGCTGAAAATTTTTTTACGTCACTTTTGTAAAATTGTTAGTTTTGCTATTTAACTCCAGCATTTTCTGTCCCCGGGTTCGGGTAGCTGCCATACAACTTCTTTCTTTAAATAGAAATAACCCAGTGTCTGTTCAATCTAGGTATCTGAAATTTTACGAATGATGATCAAGTTTTATGGCAACAACTTCTACAAAATTTGGTTGTGCTGGTGCGACGGGTTCGGGTAGCTGCCATACAAAATCTCTTTTTAAATGAAAAGAACTCAGTGTCCGTCCGCACGATAACTCAAAAAATAAAGGAGCTAGGAGGCTGAAATTTTTTTTACGTCACTCTTGCGAAATTGTTAGTTTTGCTATTTAACTCCAGCATTTTCGGCCGCCGGGTTCGAGTAGCTGCCATACAACTTCTTTCTTTAAATAGAAATAACCCAGTGTCTGTTCAATCTAGGTATCTGAAATTTTGCGAATGATGATCAAGTTTTATGGCAACAACTTCTGCAAAATTTGGTTGTGGTGGTGTGACGGGTTCGGGTAGCTGCCATACAAAATCTCTTTTTAAATGAAAGAACTCAGCGTCCGTCCGCACGATAACTCAAAAAATAAAGGAGTTAGGAGGCTGCAATTTTTTTTACGTCACTTTTACAAAATTGTTAGTTTTGCTATTTAACTCCAGCATTTTCGGCCGCCGGGTTCGAGTAGCTGCCATACAACTTCTTTCTTTAAATGGAAATAACCCAGTGTCTATTCAATCTAGGTATCTGAAATTTTGCAAATGATGATCGAGTTTTATGGCAACAACTTCTGTAAAATTTTGTTGTGATGATATGACAGGTTCGGATAGTTGCCATACAACTTCTCTTTTTAAATGAAAATAACTCAATGTCTATTGAAGCTAGCTATCTGAAATTTAGTGAAAAAGTGTCGAGTTGCATGCCAAAAACTTTTGTAAAATTTGAATGGTCTAAAGCAGCCGGTTCAGGCTTTTTGCATTTCTTGGAACTTAATGAAGCTAGGCGCAATAGATTCGGGTAGCTATCATACAACTCCACAATTTACATAAATATATCTCTGTAGTTCGGTACTAAAACTCTGAATGTTTTTAAAAGATGATCAAGTTTTATAGAAACAGGATATATTACGTTCATACGGGTATCCCAGAGTTGACACAGTCTACTCTACTGCACTCTTCCTCGTTTTTTTATATATCTACTATATTTTTTTTTCTTCTTTTGTTTTTTTTTTTTAAATTTACAGTTACAATGTCATTGAAAACGGGTTAGATTAGAAGTACATAAATTGATGATTATAAGGGGAGAAATTTTTATTTTTAGAAAAGAAAAAAAATAAACAAAAACTTAAATATATTTTACTGATTGTTTGTAAGTTTGATTTAGTTGTTGTTTAAAATATTGGCCATGTTGGTATTAAGGGATCAAATATTTTTAAAATACTGCATTGAAAATTCCCAAAATAATAAATTAAAGGTTTTTTTTTGAACTACATATTTTATAATTATAATTTGTAATATTATAATTCAGATAATTTTAAATATCGAATAATGAACATTAAACGGATATCTAAATTAAATAATAAATTTATAAAAGTACCAGCCAGAACTCAGCTTAATGTTATGACATTTCATAAAAAAATGTTTCCATGTTTCAACAAAAACGGCATGTTTTGGCTTAAAGTAACGATATAAATGTTTAAGTTCTTTAATTGTTAAAATTAATTGACGAAATATACCAAAAATTCCATAGCTATACTTAAGTATGCATTGTAATTAAATAAACAAAAAAAAAACAAAATTCAACAAAAAATTTCTAAAAAATTTCTTTCAGAGGCCACGGTGGACTAGTGGGTAAGAACATATAAAATACGCTGTAAATACCGAGGCAGTGTGGGGTTCGAATCCTACACACGTCGTACGAGTTATTCCCCCTTACGACATTTACAGCTACGCCTGAACAGGAAAGACTGTGTAATTTCCTGTCCACATTTATGTGACAGAGAAATGCATTAAAAACAAAAATATTTCTTAAAAAATCGTTAACTTTTGAACTAAGATTAAAATACATGTAAGAAAATTAATGTCTGACAGGATGTCAAAAAGACTTTATACGAAACTTAAGTAATTCAGTAAAATGACATTTAATTTTAGTTATAGGTGAAGCATAATTAATAAATTCTAACATAACATAAATAATAGCATAAAAATAAATTTTTTAGAAAATCTTTTTTAAATGTTCTTTTGTTTATATTTCAATTTTAAAAATTAAATTAATATTTCTGCTATTAAATTTGTGACTGTCAAATGACTTAACCCGGATAGATTGCTTTAAGTACGGTTAGTCAGATCTTTAATGTACATATATGTGTTGTATGAAATTATTCCAAAATATTAATTATAGAGAAATTTGAGACTTCTTTTAGCCTAGTTTTTATTTTACCGGCTAAACTAGGTTTAATAAAGTTTAATAATTGGAAAACTTTGAAATACTGTTTACCGTTTATATACTCTACTTTGTATAAGTATAAGTAATAAGTTCATATACTCTACATGATATGAGTTTGTACACATAAGAGATTCTACTGTAAAATTGAAAAACTAAATATGAAAAATAAAAAATTAAGAGAAAATGAGAAAGAGACTGATCTTCAATAATATTGAATGAGTTCAGAAACGTTTGGTAAAAATAAATTCAAAAATCTGATACAAAAAAAGGATACATATATTCTAATTATAGTTGTTAGGATTAAAATTTGATAGAACTAATAGCTGATAACCGCATAAAAAGATAGAAAAATAATATCATGAAATAAATATCTTACCATTTTATTTTTCTTACTTATTAACAATTAATTATTTATTACGTATATCAGTTTTTTTTTTTTTTAATCATTTTTAAAATTATTCAATTCAATTCCATTAGGATATATGAAGTATTTTATTGATTTTTCTTCATTTATGGGAAAAATTATAGTATTTTTTTTAGTAAAGATAAGTTTACAAAACAGTAAAATTAATGTGTGTAAATACAAAAAAAAAAAAATAAATAAAAAAATAAAAAATGATAACTACTGCATAAAATGACGTAAACGTAAAATATATTATAGTAAAATAAAAAATTATTTCAAATAAAAAATAAGAATATTTTCATATTAATTACGATAAAAATATTCTATGACGTATATATACATATACTCGTACTACGTTTGTGTTTTTTTTTTTTTTTTTCGTTTTCATTATTTAATAATAGCGCATATATATGAAGTATGCAATTATTGAAAAAAAAAAAAATATTAATTCAAGGATTATTAAGGATATTTTCGTTTATATGATAATTAATCAAGGGGGATTCAATTTTATTTATAGGAAAATAAATTAGTTATTAAACATTTTGTAAATTGTACTACAAAAGAATATATTGAGCGATTTTTAATAATTTAACTATATATAATATTATATAATGTAGGTCAAAACATTTTAATTTTATGCTATTTTAATTATTTAAATTTTTTTTTTTTTTTTTTTTTTTTACGATTAGAATAATTTTTTTTTTTTCTTTAATCACAATTATTATTGTTAAGTGAAATTTAACAATTTTTATAAATTATATACATATGGATATAAGATCGGATAAAAGCAATTTATTATCAATTCAGAATATCAACTTTTTAATAGAAATGTAAAAAAAAAAAAAATAAATGTTTTAATTGGAATTTTCTTATTTACAATATTTTTAATAATTATTATTCTTTTAATTTTGGTTGATTTGTTAATAAATTTATTGAAGATATTTATATTGTTGTTATTTTCATTTCTTTAATTGTTATATATAATATATGGCATTTATTGTATTTAAATGTGGCATTGGAATTGCAAAAAAAGTTATTAGTACTCGATTCAATTATTTTTATAGATTTTGTCTAAACCTTGATTTTCTTCGTAAAAAAAACAAAAAAAAACAAAAAAAAACCAAAGTAGAGATGACTAATTTTTTTTTTCCTTGCCACTCCAAAGAGGAGTATAGGGCATCCACTAAGTTATTTATTATTTATATTTGACTAGGTTTCAGTTTCGTGAATCATTAATTTCGCTAAGCCGTTGATTTCTTTTATTTCTACGCTATTTATTATCTTATACAAGAATTATGGTTTATTATTATTTCATTATATACCTATTACAATATGATATTATAATTATAATTTATAAGACAAATATACTAATTTTTAATTTAATTATATTCTACTAATTATGTATTATAAGAAAAATCTATATTATTTTTTATTAATCTATATGATCTGGCCGGGGTTTGAACCCAAGACCTTTCGTATGAAAGGCCGGTGTCTTAACAACTACACCATTGGCTTGATAGAAATGACTAATTACATTTTTCTTAAATATGTGGTAAAAAGTATTTTAATTTTATAATTTTTTAGTACCTAAGTATTTTATCTAAAATCGTATATTAAAATTTACGAAAATTTACGATTTTAGAATTTTCGGAAAATAATGGGACCCTTCTCGTAAACCAATATTAATGTATGTCAAGTGTACTTCGTAACGTCAAAAATATATACCACTAACCTAGCATTGAAAGGTTCAATTGACATACGCTGACTTTGCCCTACGCGGGGTCCTGTTATCTTCAGAATCTCCCATTCTTATATTATATTACATAATTTTTTTTTTTTTTTTAATCGTATGTTACACTTTATATTTTATTAATAATATAATAATAAATAGTACGTACAGTTTACTTACATAAAATAATATACAGTCATACATTTCAATAATTGTATAGCAAAATATAAATATGTAATACTAAGTAATATTTATAATTTTATAATTTATAACATAAACTGTATACTTAATTGCAATTTCAGTACTTCTTAAAAACAATAATATGAAGACACACCATTTTTTATATTATAATTTGTTAAATATGAGAAAAAGATTAACATATTTCTTCATAATTACCGAATAAATTTTCTAACCATCTTTTATAAACCTAAATTCCTAATAACCTTATTTTCCTAAATATTCTTGCCACATCGTTGTCTTCATTTATATTAATGATCTTATGTTACTAAAGTTTGGTTTTAAAGCGGGTGGTTTCAATTGATTAAAGTCGAAAACAAATTGGAGGCACCATGTGCAATTCCTCTGAGTGATTTTTAAAGTTTCCCATGGACCCTCGTACCATAAAAAAGAAATTATTGAAATGTTGCTGTAATTAATTCTAATATGTGTATAATAATGCAATCATTCTTCATTCCTGAACCATTACACAAGACCATATAAATAAAAGTAATAATAATTGTGGAGTAGGCAGATTTCAATACCTTAACTTTGGGTATGATTGTGCAGCTATACTAATAAGTAGTTTTCAATAAATATACATTTAAATCAATAATGTCCCCAAAAATTAAAAAAAATATTAAATATGTTCATATATGTATGTACGATGGTTAAATTAAACGAATTCATGTGTGTATGAGGGTTAGGTATAACAGCCGGAGACACTTCCAAATAAGGTGGGTGGAGTTACGTAATGATGTCATCATGAAACGGTACTTTATGATGTTATTGTTCCGAATATTTTAGGTAACGCTAAATGGCAACGCTAAATAGTAATAATATTTTTAGGTTCATATTCAGATTAATTTTTGTAATGTTTTCTAGAATGTTAAATATATTCCCACTTATCAAACCATCATCATTTCCATACAACATAAATTATTTACTTCGACTTCTTCTACTTGAACGAATATTAGTACAAACCAAAAATAAAACCTTTAAATTGTCTTACTTAACTTTTATTGACTAAACTTATTTACTATCTATCTGTTATAACTTGCTATCATCGTTTTTTGCGTCTAAGTTAAAATTTTTCGAGTAATAATGTGTTTTTATATGTATTGTATATCAGATGTTTAATTTAAAGTTTCTACTACTATATGCATTAAAATTTTTTTTTAAATCTTCAATTTATTAAAATTGGAAAAATTACCGTTTCATTTAATACTAAAAATATAAAATGTTGCAATTAAAGGATAAAATTAAATAAAATAATACTTCTTTTTGCTTTTATTCATTTTAATAAGAAGTACCTGCACAAATATATATATGTTTTTGTTTTAACTTAAAGGGGTCTGACCTATGTCGTAGTGAGTAAATAGCTATTCAATCGAAAAATCGCGGGTTGAAACCCCGATCCAATCATATCCAATAATAATAACTTATATAGTAATAGTAAATATTGCAATATAGAAATAATTAATAAATAACTACTTTTTGTGTAAAGTATAATAGTAGGCATCCAAACATAGTATTTGTATCTTATAACTTCTATACAATATATAGCTACTGCCGAGTAATCAACTACATAGTAAATAAAAATAATGATTCAATAAACTAAAGCTAAGTGTAATATGAATAATATACCACTCAGTAGATACCCTGTGAGTGAAATATAAAAAAAAAAAATAAACTAAAAAATTAAAGAAAGGAACTTAATTTTTTTTTGTTTTAATTAAATACCGTAAGGATAATTCCCCCTTACGGTATTTAACGCCCCTGCCGTATAAATGTTACAAGAAAATTACCCAGACTTTCATTTTCGGGCGTGGCTGTAAATACCGTAAGGAGAATTATCCTTACGACGTGTGTGGGATTCGAACCCACACTTCCTCAGTATTTACAGCGTACTTTACACGCTCTTACCCACTAGGCCGCCGAGACCCTCGGAACTTAATTTCAGTCAGCTCCTTCTAATGGACTTTTGTTTATATATTAATTTTTTTTTTTTTGGTTTTTTGATGAATTGTAGATATTTTTTTAATGAAATTTTTTTTTTTTCAAGCTGCTTAAAAGCTTTTAGCGTTTACACTATGTTGTCAGTTGCAGTTGCAATTTAATAGGTTTGCGTTAATATTATCACTTATTTTTTTGATCTGATCAAATATTTTATTGCTGTTTTACATGTATTGGTGAGTTCAACTGGTAAAGCAGTTAAATTTCGATTAACAAAAGTGTTAACAACTTTGTCGGGTGTACTGTTGTGTTAATCGCGTTTTCGTAATTTTTTTTCACTTTAAAGTTTTTTTGTAGCCGATGGCAAGAAATAGGAAAGAAAAAGAAGAAGTTGCAACTAATGATTACAACAAAGTGTAAACAAAGGGTTATATTAATATGATTCATCAATATATTTAAGTTCAAAAAAAAAATTCTATAATCTCTATATTAAACATATATACATGTAATAAGACACAGACTAAATAAACTATACAGACGATCAGTTTCATATAAAATTTTTAGTTTTTTTTTTTGGAGCCAGACTAAGCAGTTTATGGAGCTGGATTAAGTATTTTAGAATGTTTAAATTACAGAAATAGAAAATACAAAAGAATATTCTATAAATTTTTATTTGTCCTATTTAAATATTTTAAAATATTTAGTCTGGCTCCAAAAAAATATTCATGCTGGTTCCTAAAAAAGACTTAAAATTTTTATATAAAACGGTTCGTCTGTACAGTTTATTTAGTCTGTGCATTAAGATTAATTCATTTTTTCATAACTTATCAATTATCATTTTTAACATAACTTATCAATTATCATATATAACATTCATAACTATCATAAGTAAATATATTCAATTGAATAAATGAAAGAAATAAATTTAAAATTTATTTATATTAGTATTTAAAATAGAAATCTTTTAAATTTTTTATAAGAATTTCAACAAAAGCAAAAAACAAAAAAAAAATAGAAACAAAACAGTTTATTATTATTTAAACATAATTATAATTTAACCTTGTTTGTTTTTTATTTCTTTTTCATCAATTTTATTTCAAAAATTTAAACAATCAATGACACTAACTAACACTTTCATACGTATAATATTTATGTTATATTTATTTAAAACATCAGTTTATAACTTATAATATTTAATGTAATACTGAAAAGAAAAAATTCAAAAAAAAAAAAAAAACAACTTAAAAATAGATTTTTTTTTTTTTACTCAGTAAAATAACCTGAAAATTTATTAAAAACCTTATCAAAAAATAAAAAAAAAAACCAAAACAAAAATTATGTAAAAAAATTCAACTTTTACTTTTAATTGCAAAAAAAAAAAATTGTTTATCTATGGCACGCATATCCTTTTTTTTTTAGAAAATTCTAGAAGAGAACAAAAACATATATTTTACTCAAAAAATAAAAACAAAAAAAAAAAAAAACTATAGATAACGGAAAAATTTTCTCATCACTCTACACATATACACCCACAAAGACCGTTATAGTTTTTGTATTTTCTGTTTCATTTTAAAACTTAAAACAAAAACCGTTATACTTTCTTCTATTAAAATTACATAAAAATACAGTAATTTTCTCATTTTTATTTGTGTTTGTAAATATATTTGTTTTTTTTTTTTTTTATTGTTGTATATGAGTATGCAACTAAAAATATTTCATAGTTAGTGTACCTATCTCTTAAAGAACAAAATATTGTATAAAATTAAAAAGAATTTTGTTTTTTAAATAAAAGGTTTTAATTTTGTTTTGTTTTTTATTTTGTTTTTGTTTTTGCAATATTAAATCATATTTTTATACTCATCCTTGTATCCTTTTTTTTTTTTTGTTAATAGATGAAAATTTTTGCAAAAATCCTTCAGTATTGTAAAAAAAAAAAAAAAACAAAACGAAAAAGAAAATAAAAATGAACTTACACATTGTAACATTTCTTAAAGTTATAAATATTTTCCCCATAACAAAAAAAAATCTATTTAAGTTTTGCGCGCACTAAGGCAGATTTCAGTTTTAATTTAAAATTTATTGATGACGGACGGTTGACTTTAAAAAAAAAATAAAAATAAATAAATAAATCAAATTAAAATAATTTTTAATTAAAAAAAAAAAAAAATATGGAATACAATGACATTAAAATATTATGAAATAATCTTCTTAAATAATTATAATATAATTATATTTATTTAAAAAATAAAAAATTTTTTTTTTAATATTGTTATATAATTTTTAAATTTTATTATAATTATTGTTATGTAATGAAAATTTTATTAAAAAATTAATAATATTAAAAATTAAAAATAAAAAAAAAAAAAAAATTAAATAATTAATAACGAAAAAAATTATTGCGATTAATTGAAATTTTTTGTCAATTATTCTAATCATGAATATAAGAATATAATAAAATATTTATATAAAATAAAAAAAAAAACACAAAAATGAAGTTTTATTTCTTCTAACAAAGTATATACATTTACTAATAATAATAAAATAAAATAAAATAAAAAATTAATATATTTATATATTATTTATAAAAAATGTAAATTATAATAAAAAAAAATTTTAGTATAACAAATTAACGAAACAAAAAAAAAAAAAAATTATCAAATATAAAAAAACGTAAATTTATTGCAATTTTCTTTTTAAATAAAAAATTTTATCAAATGGAATATTTAGTATAAAAATTATTAGTTATTTTGGTAAGTTTTAAATTTATTAAATATTTTATTTTTTTGAAATATTTATAATACTAAATTACTTTTATTAAATTATAAAATTTAAATGAAATAAAAATTAAAAAGGAAATTATGAAGTAAATTAAAGAAAATTTTATTAAGTTAAAATTGTTTATTTATTTTTTTTTTGTTTTTTAAATAAATGCAAATAAATTTTGAAGGTTGGGTATTAAAAAAAATACTGTTTTAGAAAATTCGGAATTTTAAAATTCTGGATTACAAAACTCTGTGTTTCTGTAAATTTTTTTTGGCAAATTTGCAAAATATTTGCATATAGGCTTTTGCAATAATAAATTTTGTGAAATACATAGACAGTCATGTACGGGTCCCAGTGATGTTATAGAGTCGTATTTATCGTATTTTGTACGAATTTCAAAGGGAAAATACGATGTACGATTTTTAGTCTTATTTTGACAAAAAAATACGATTTTGACCAAAACAAGGAAAAATATGATTTTCATCCAAAACAAAAAAAAATATGTCTATATCTGTAGTTAGAATAATATTGTTACAAGTTACAACTATATAATATAAAAGTTTCATCAATATTCAATAATTCAATATTTTAATATGTCAAAGAAAGTTTATTTTCTAAATTTTAATAAGGATTGGTACGAGTCTATTTTTATTTCCAAATCTAGTCTCGCCATCAGATTTGCAAACTATTGATTCAGGATTTCTGGAAATTAAAAATCTTAATTTTGTTAATATATTTGGCGAATCTCTCGAAAAAATTGAGTTAAAGAGTTTTGGAAGCAAATTTCTAAAATTAAGAGAAATGATGGGCAGTTTTCATTTCCGTTGATGTTAAAATGTTTTCATTTATTATTCTTGTGCCATTCTTCTGCAAATGTAGAACGTACCTTCTCGCCAATAAGGTATGTTGTTCTATTTATGAAATAATTTTTTTGTTTATTATGTTCCTATATTTAATGATATATGTATATTATTTAGTTAAGTTACCAAGCTCAAGTTAAATTATTTTTTGCAATGCCCAAAGTGTAATTATATTTATGAAATAAGGTTTTTGTTGAATTTATGAAGTAATTTTTTTTGTTTATTTTATAAAATACATATTGTTTATTTTTAAAATTATTTTTTCTTTTATTTAAGTATTTTACCAGTTCATAAATACAGCAACAAAAAGTTAGCCCGTTTTCTTAATAAAGTTTTTATTTTGACCGATTTTTTGACAGGATTTTACACTAAAATCTTGTTGACTGAATTTTGTGACCAGATTTCTTAAAAATTTTTCCAGTCAAACGATCAAATTTGACCGGATTGAAAATTTTGAACTGGCAACACTGGTAGCCATTGCAAAATACAAAATACGATAAATACGATTTTGAAACGATTTAGTGTACGATTTGAAAAAAGTTTCTATAACAACACTGACGGGTCCCCGTCTGAGCATAAATATAACGCAAACGTTTCATATCATCTTTTACAAAAAAAAAAAAAATTAAAAAGAAATACAGAATTTCAATAAGATTTAAAAATTGTTTTTTTTTTTTATTTTATTTTACAATATTTACACAATTTTTGAAACTAAAAATTTAATTCGTTTTAATTAATTTAAGATGAGAATTGGATTTTTTAAATTGTTAATTTTATAAAAAGTTATATATTTTTACTTTTCTCTATGTTTTTTTTTTTTTTGTTTTATTTTATTCGCAATTCAATATACATACTAATCGAAAATATAGAATATCGAATCGAATACGATATATTTAATATATTCAATTTATATATCGAATATTATTTGGTATTATATATTATAACAATTTAATTGTTTTATTATATAATATCAAAAAATATTAATTTTTTTTTATTATATTTAAACTATTTTAAAATCCAATTATTGAATATTATTATAATTGGATAATTATATATTTTTGATAATTTGAATTCAACGAACTTTAAAATGGATAATTTTACAATTGAAAAAACAAAAATATTTAAAAAGAAAACAAGAAATCAAATTAAAAGCAGATTGTACTGCAAATTCGCGATACGCGGCAACGCGATAGGTATTAGTATAATGATATATTAGAGGTCTTCACGTAAAAGTGCAAACTCTTGCATTGGAGGATCAGTGGATTTGAGGAAATTTTTCACAGAAATTGTTTTTGTTTCATGTATAAAAAATTTGAACCGATCCTCCGATCCTCGACTAAAATATCCTCTACCTCACTCTACCTTAACCCTATTGCATATTTTATTTGCTCGAGGAAATTTTTTTTGACATTAATCGAGGATATTTTTTTGAAGTTAATTCGATATTTTGCTTTTAGAATTTATTTGGTTTCGATTTTGGAATTTATTGGGAGTGCATCAAATAAAAATAGCACATTCGACTAAATAATTTCTAAAAATGCTTTAAAAATTTTTTTTTAACATTTTTTTTTATTTAAAAATTTATTATTTTTCAAAATCAAAAATTAAAAATTATATTTTAATTTTTATAAATGAAAAATAGATATTTATTCAAATAATAATGTAAATTTACCAACTTACATTTTTTAAAAATACCAATCAACATTTTTTGAAAGATTCCAATAAACGTTTCTCTAGAGACCAATCAACATATCTGTCATCTGTAATTTTTTAGTTTTCAATTTAAATTTTGCATCGGATCGGGTCGTTCACGTAAAGTAGGAAATATTTCTTTCGATGCACTTACACCCCTATTATACATATGTCAAAACCATAGAATAATAAAAGTATTTTAAAATTTTTATTCAGAGAATTAAACACACGGGGATTTAAGAGTCAATTTATATGAAGACAATTTTAAGCGCCTTATTGTTTTTATTTTTATTTAATTTCTAATTAATGTATAAAAATTGTAAAATCTAAGTTGTGTTTATATTTTATATTTTTTAATATGTATATAAGTGCATATTAATTTCATATTTGTGATTAATTTGAATCCAACAACAAATGCTGTCAAGTTAAAAATCATATAAAAGAATTTGTTTTCTTTTCCCTAAAGAGACAAACTGTAGACCGCAAAGTATGTTCGTTCATTCATTTTAATTAATATTAATTGATACTGTTAATAAGCATACAAAAAACCTTCATCATTCCCCTGAAAAAAATCTGGAAATATCAATGTTAAAAAAAAAGAATAAATCAAGAAAATATTTTTTATTAAATATTTATAAATTAATTAATATAATAATATTAGGTTAAATTAATTATTACCAGGATTTCA
Organism: Poecilobothrus nobilitatus; assembly: GCA_947095535.1. Lineage (NCBI taxonomy): Eukaryota > Metazoa > Arthropoda > Insecta > Diptera > Dolichopodidae > Poecilobothrus > Poecilobothrus nobilitatus. Next base: position 248,991,956 of record OX352773.1, on the reverse strand, counting down.
AGAATTCAAAGTTCGATAGCTAGAAATGTGGTATAAGAAATGTTATTTCGCAAAGATCCGGCATCCATCCGCTCGTTTACAGAATTTTTGTACCAGTAGGTCTCATAAACAAATTAATGTTGTAGAAATTATTATTTTTTTAATTTAACCCAAAATAAAAAATAAAAACTACAAAAAATAAATACTTAAAAATATGTTAAATAAATTATTTAACATATTATTTTGATTTATTACAAAATTATTACATACATATATGAACAAGATCAGATGAGATTAAAAACTTTTTTAAATAAAAATCTGAAAATTTGAAGATCACCTTGTATTTTCTGTTAAAAATCTGAAAATCTTCTCATTTCAAAAAAAATCTTATCAAAAATCAAATAATTCTCATAATATTGTAACATTGCTTATGGAAGTGAAACATTGAAAAAAAAATAAATAAAAACTAAAATAATGTTAATGATATATTTAGAATAATTACTAAAAATTTTATATTAAAAGTTTTTTAAGTGATAATTTATGATTCAAATATAAAAAAAATAAATTAAAATTAAATTTAAAATTCAGATTTTTTATATCCTTTAAAAAAAACTGTTAGTGTTTTTTGTAATACAAAGAAAATATATATCTAACTAATGCTTATAACATAAATTAATTGTTTTACAAAAGAAATCTAAGACATATATAGGTATAATATTATAATTTATAATCCAAAAAGATTAAAAATAATCCTTAAAATTCATATATTCTCATATGTATTCATATATGAATTATAATTATGAATCGCTAATTTAATACTAAATATTATAAAGAATATAAAACAAACAAAATAGAAAAAAATAATATTTAAATGTAAATTTAAAAAGTTTTTAACTTTCAATTAAAAATGTTATTTCAGTATCTTGAACACTGTGTCATGTTATTTTAAATTCATTGAATAAAATAGAATTATCAGGAGTATGTTTCTAATTCTGCAGTAGAGTTTATACGTTTCTATAATTAACCAGCATACTCTTATACAGAGTTTGGTTGAGTTCACGTTTCCATATCTTATGAAGTTCTACAAATGCAGATGCAGTTTTTGAGGCAACACTGCAAAAAATTTGATGTTTTCTTTTTAAGAACTTTAAAAGATCTGCTGTCATATTTGTAGAATGGAAATTTATGCTGTCGATAATCAAAAAATAACATAACTTATAAAAATACTTTTTAATTTTTTTTGAAAACTGTGTAACAGTATATTAATTAATATAAAATTGTTTATAATATTAATTTAAATTTTTTTTTTAAATGTCAAAATACAAAAATTTAAATGTCATATAAAATGAAGTGCAGTAAACTGTTTTTAAAGGTAGGGATGCTTTTTTCAGTTTTTTGATTTTCTGTTGCAGAGTGGTGCTGCCTGAATAAAGAATTATGTTTTAAGATTTGCAAACATGAACTCAACCTTTTTTTTTTATTCTGGAATTTCGAAACGACTAAATTTTTTTAAATATGAATTTGAACTGTCGAAATTAGATGGGAACATTTATTTATTTCAATTAACAAATAATGGAGCTTTGGAAAAAAATTGATAAGTTTAATTGCACGATTTCGTTTACAATTATTTTAATACTAGGGACTCTGTATAGCTGGTGTGTAAGTATATTTTACCTTGACATCTAAATTACAAAAAATTCTTATGCGTTACAAAATTTCTTGATTCCAAACACCTTGTTTACATTTGGGGGAAAAACGTACCTTTTTCTACTCTTTTTTCAACCTTCATATTTACAACAGGGTGAAAAAGGTGTTTTTTTTTTGCCAAAATCATGTCAGAACATTGGTACATTAGAAATGAAATGACGATTTCTTTCTTAGCATTTTTTTCTTTGAATTTTGTTCCAAGACGTATGAAATTTTATTTTCTTTTTACCCTTCCCTAAAAATTTTGGAATAACGTACATTTTTTCCCCAAATGTAAACAAGGTCAAAAGAAAATAAAAAAAAAATCATTATTCTAAACATACATACATTATGTATGTTATATGTTAATGTAAGTTTTGTAATAGAAAAATCTTATCCAAATATGTACTTGTATTCAAAACTTAGCGGAATGTCATAATACGTAGTGTGTGGCTAAAAAACTATATAAATTATAATTATAGATGGCAGTTTATAATATTAAAATTTGAAATAAAAAAAACAATAATGACACTTCATACGACTTTGACGTTTGTAATACATACTTGTTATATCTAGTCACGAGTTGAATTATAAAAGTTATATAATTACATGACATATGTCATTATAACTCAATTTTGAATTTCGAACCACTATTTGTGACGTCCCTGGATTCTTTTAAACTTTACTCCGTCATTTCGAAACGTTCTTTTCTTTTATAGAGTAACTCTCCATAGTAAATCAATAAACGAACGCACTCTAGTTTAATAGTAAAAATAAAATTAAAATTTCGTATCTTTTGAGTTCTAACGTGTTTTTCTGTAGGTTTAAAATAAATATGTTAATATTAAATATTATTCCCAATTATTTTGTTTTAATTAATATTGCAATATTCCCTATTCCAATACTACTTTTTCCTTATCCTAAATATATCATTAAATAAGGATACTAATACAATTTATAAAACAATTAAATGTAGTTAATAAATATTTAATTTTCTTTTGACATACATATATGTATACTATTTATTTTATATACAAAAATTTAGAATAAATATTTCTTGAATGCCTTTATTAATAATAAAATATAAATAACTGTGTTATTATAGTGTTGTTTTTTAAAAATTATTTAATTAATTCCGTCCTACTATTTAATTTAATTTCTTTAGAATTCATGGATACACGTTAGAATTGGAAGAACAATCGAATCATATATAGAATTCATTCATAAAATAAATCTTAAGAATTTTTGATTAAGATTTTTAATATTTTATCATTAGTTTATAATGGGTGTTTTTATAAAATAAGTCAGATTATACGCTCCAAGCACCGTCAGACCATATAGAAATAATTTGATCTGAGACTACTCAAAATACTCTGATTTGATATATAAATGAACAACACAGAACTAAATTTGTTATAAATGCTAAAAAAAAGCTCCATTTTATTATTTAAATTATCATCAGCTTTTTATTTAAAAATTTACATCTTCACATTCAACCATAATAATTTAAATAAATTTTAAAATTATTTATTTAATTTTGAAAAATGTCGAATTTTATTCTTTTTAAATTTGGACAGATAGTAATGACAGTGCTCAGAAATCGCTGTCAAAATTTTATAACTTAGCTAATCTGATAGCATAGAGATCGCTTAGAACGATTTTTTAGAAAGTTTTTATTAGCTGTTGAATTTATTTTGAAAAAATTTGAAAAACCAAAAATTTCTAAAATTTAAAAAATCTATCTTTATTTTATTGAAACTACACCTTACACCTTACATCTAACTAACATTAAACTTATTCTAATACAAGAGCATAAGTAGATTTGCTATTCATTTAACCACAAATAGCGATTTTTCTTAAACATGTGAATATGCCATATTTAAATCTATTTGTCTCTATATTATAAAGGTTATATTCTATGCACTAATAATATTGTGGTATAATTAATAGATGACGTGCTAATAGGTTTGAATATAGCACTTAGAGTCGAGATAAATGAAATGTTCAGGTACTATAAATCTCGTTTTTAAAATCTTTATGATTATATATGGGATATTAAACCATTTTCGAAAGTTTTCAGCAAAGTGATTTCGTATTAGTTTTATTAAAAAATTATCGAATCTGACAATATTATATTTACGGCCCAAAGTATTTATTGAAATAAAAATGTTTACAATCTGTTTCAGATTTTCTACGTAGATTTACGCAGGAGCTCTTATGTATTTTCGTTCAAATTTTCTACATTAGATTTGGACTTATGTTGAACCAAATGGATCCAGCATATAACAGCTCCCCTTTTCCAATTTTTTTTAATATTATCAATATAATTTAAATATTGATTCGAAACAACATCTAAGTAGGTATTTGCCTGAACTTTTGCCCATTGCAATTTTTATATATTTGGCTGCCAAGGAGATTTTTGGGCCGTAATTTACTTTTTAGTAATTTTTATTTATTTATTTATTTAATTAATTTGTAATTAATTTTATAAATTTAAATAAATGGGAAAAAAAATCTTTAAATAAACAATTCTCGTTTTAGATTTAACGAAAATTAGATATTTGCGACAATCTTGTGAGACTTAAGTTTCTCACTGAATTTAAAACAACTTCTCGACCAATAAGTACAATTACTTTTCGACCATTTAATATTAAATCTTCAATTTAACATTCTTCGCTAATTTTTTAACTTCTTATTCTGTCTAAAGACTACTAATATGTTTAGGCGCCTTGAAATAATTTCACAATAAAATCTTAATTTACTGAAACTCGATCTTATTATTACTTCGAGGGTTGAATAAGGTTGGTAAGGAGGGAAATATTAGGTTTTTTACCTATTTTTGGTTTTATATTATATTATGTTGTTTGTTGCGCTTATTCCAGAAAGTTTCTTTGTTGTTTGGTTGAAGCTGTTAAATTTACATGTCTAATTTCGGTTTATTCTCCTTTTGAGGAAAGTAAAATAGTTAAGACGGATAATTATTTGCCCAGTTGGCAAAATACATTGTATATAAGAAATACAATTAGGAGTGAGGAAATTTATACATACATACATATGTTTATGGAAGATTCTGAATTAGATTTTATAGTAGAAAATGAGGGTTTTAATCATTTGTTTAGTGGGAGTATGGTGGCATTATTTTAAGAATATGTATATTTTTTTAAGAAGAGTATTAAAACAATGTGTTAATGTATTCATTTTCAATTTCGGAATTATTTCTATTTCATAAGGTAATAGTGTCGAATATAAACAAAAACCGGGATTTCGATTTTATTTTTCTACTTAAAAGGAAATAGGCTTTATTTTTGCGACAATTATTTCTGGGCACCCACTTTTCTGTTGTTTTAAATGATGTTTATTTTTCGAAGTTTTAATGTGATAGCTTTGATACAGTTGAACATATGTTTGTGTTGCTTTGAATTTTTTCTCCATCTCAAAGAAAATAAAAAATTTCTGTTTCAGTATTTCAACTAACTTATACTTTGTTACTTATTTTAATTTACTGTTCATATCAACATAATTAACTTTACATCAGTTTTTGAACCACTAGAATACATCATAGTTTTCATCATCATCTTATAATTCAGAATAATTATTTAGTCCCATCTATTTATTATTTTGAATAGTATTAGATTGTCATTGTCACTTTGTCGAATACCTATAGTAAACAAAATCATCTTGAATGTAGACAGATCATTTGCTATGATGATTTCATTTACTCTAAAACGCCATCTACAATAAACGCTCTCTTGACGCTATCTACACGTAACTATCTGTCAAACTAAAGTTAAATGTACTGAATTGTATGAAAGTATCTACAATAGACGCTCTCTTTACGCAGCCATTTAAAAAGTTAAACAAATTTTAACGTTTTCGCTTCCTTTCGCTTCGCATTCAAATGTCAAATATGAACAGTTTCAAAACAAAAATCTTCATTTTTTTGGAATATATTTAAAATAAATAATTTAAAATTCAATTAACAATATTTAAATAGCAATATATTAAGTAATAATTAATTATTATAAAGAAAAAATCAAAACTATAATTTGAAAAAACGCTGTCATGTAAACTACTTAGACTACGTGTAGAGAGCGTTATGAGCGCTTGTTGTTTATGACAAAAAAATGTTGAGGGTACTTTTTCTAATAATTGGTCAGCTATAAAAACAATTTAAGTTACAATTCAAATTAATTGTTGTTTTAAATTATTTCAAGTATTAAAAACGAAATATCAAAATTACAATATGTCATATTATGTTAAAACAAAAAAAAGAATTCTGTAGCATGCAAATTTAAAAAATAAAGAAAATTTTATTTTTATTTTTTTTTTTAAGAGGAACATCATTCTCATCATTTTTATTATCATTTTTAATGCATATAAGTACCTACCACTTATGTTGGATTATTTATGCATGTAAAAAAATATGTATGTATACATGTGCATATTTTAATTGTTAATGTCAAAGTCAAATAAGATATAACTATAATTACTTGGTTTCCTAAAATATAAAATAAAATAAATAAAACTGCGGAAGAATAATTTCTTTTTTTTGTTAGTATTCTGGGACGTCCTGATAATGTCCTTGTTTTATACTCCCTCTAACAAAATATATTTTGTAGTAAAATGGTTTATTTCAAGGATTAAAATGGAAAAATAATAAGTTGTTTTTTTCTTCATATTAATAGTCTATTTTAAATTTAAAATTGTTAATCAAGGTTTTTAAATAAGGAATCAGTTTTTTATTTAATTTGTTTTTTAAATGAGTCTTGTTTCCTTAAGCAATTATTGAATTTCAAGTGAAATCGAAATAAGCAAATTGTATGATGGAAGGTATATTCTTAACTATTTTCGATCTTAACTTTTAATAAGAGTAACTATACAAGATTTCTCACAAAATGGTCTTTTAAGTTCTATTGTAATAGATATGCTATTTATATACTATGACTTTTTTCAAATAGCATAAGTTGAGCAATTAGTTATTCTACTTAAACTCTTAATTTAAAAATTTGGGTACACTTTACTTTAGGTACATTGTCCGATCTTTTTCAAAGTTTATTGGAGCACATTATGAAATGTTATATGGGCAAAACTAAGAGATGGGGACACTTTAAGCCTTGGTAGGGGTCCGTAATTCCACTAATGTAAGTGCTACACCTCTTTAAGTAACTTTTTGAAACCCTTAAAGTGCCATACAGCGTTTCATCAGGTGATCTTTTGTACCTCTTAGTAAAGTTTGAAAATAATCCAACAATGTACTTAAAGTAAAGTATATCGGAAAATTTTAATGGGATTAATATGGAACTTTTAAAATATCTAACTGTGTTAAAAAACCAAAAAAAAAAATTGCTGTATATTTTTTTTCTTTTTTGTGCTAATAAAAAAATTTTCTTCTTGAATGTTTTTTCTAAATACATTACAGTTTATGGTTAATTTTTCATTTTAAGAGTAATAGAAATTAAAGAAAAATGACTTGGCCCCGAACAGTTACGGCAAAAGATAGTGCTGAAGGAAAAACTTGGAGTGAAGTAAAAGCACTTGTTGAGCAAAGATTTGTTGAAACTTGTTGAGGTAAGATTTGTGATGGATTGACTCGACATGAACTATGATGATGATCAGAAATATCTGGCGACAGAATGTAGTTCAATAAAGATAATAAATTGATTTAGTATTGATATTATCAATTGTCAAGTTAAAACGAAACAAAAAGAATAAAAGAAAAAAGTTTAAGCATTTAATGTGAACTTGGAAGAAATATTTCAAGTTTCCCAATTCTTCCTTTCGAAGCAATTATAGTTTATATCAACATTTATACGGAGTAAATATGCCAAAACAAATTAACGGAAAATAAAAACATGATTCACTCTTAAATTTAAAAAAAAAAAAATTCAAATACTTAAAAAATCACATTTTCAAAATCCAAATTTAGAACAATTGAATTATTGGAAGGGTATCGTTACAAAATTGATTTCCATACAATTTCATTGTTCCAATGATTACTTAAAAAATATAAACAGAACTGATAAACTGCAGTTCTTAAAATTAAATGTAATTCATATTACCCTTACATAGGAAATTTTGGGTTTATGTACTTGTTTATTTATCAATATAAGATTTTTTTTAATTATGAAAAATTATGAAAATTATTTTATTTAATTTATAATATGTTATGATTTATTCCTTGGGGCTTGGGATGTTATATAATATTGTCTATTATTTTGATTTTAAATGTTTGAATTTTGATTTTGATTGATTTGGATTTTGAAAATTTTGATTTTAAATTTTGGGTTTTGTAGCAGATCCAAAAAATAAATGTGAATTAATGACTACTTTATGACAAAAATTAAAATAGATAAGAACAAAATAGCGAAAAATTTGCTTAAATTGCAAAATAAACAACCGTATATTTTTATATTTAAATTAATTTAAATCTGCTACAGTTTTTAGTTTATAAAATTATTTCACCATTTAGGACAATTTAGAAGTGAAACTTTCTTTCCGCTAAAATTAAATTTTTTTTTTTGTTTAATATATTGAATCCTAATCTTTAAAACTTGAGTTCTTACAACACTCGCTGTTAGAACGAAACAAATTTTAGGAATATTGTTTTGTGTTTAGTGGTTCCATCCTATTATTTATTTAAGAGGTTCCAAATTGTTTTTAGTCGAAAATTTTACATAACCAAATCAATGACTCGCCTAACAATCATTTATTTAATATAATTTTCGCCTAATCCAGAAAAAATATCCTATAACTGGAAAAGCGTAGAAGTAAACATCTTATATTTAGTCAATTGACTAAATTTAAAAATTGAAATTTTTGTACTTTAAAATGAGTGAGAAAAATTAATTCAACAACTTTTAATGTTTAATGATCATTTTAATCAAAAAATTTCAAAACATATAGACAAAATCCTACAAATGTGGAAAAAAATTAAATGTCGATGAACATTCTAAAATACTGAAAAACTCTACTTCAGTTATTATATAAATCTTTGAGAACCGTCTGAAATCTCCATTTAATTTTCTTTTTTCCAAGCGCTTCATAAACACATATTCATTTTTTGACCACTTAAAATTTTTGAGAAATTTCCTTATTATTTTCTGTCTGTCTGCCTGTTCGTTTCTGTACAAAATTTCTACACCGTTTAAGATGGAGTAATGTAATTTTAAGTATGAATAGCTCTACACAATATCCGTACCGTTGTAATATGTAATAATTGTAAAAAATATCCACAATTCTAGAATGCTTTAAATTATCTTTTTAAAAAATGAGCATCTTTAAAAACCTTTGGTTTTCCATACTGCCTTATATGATTTTCATCTCTTTCTATAGTATTATAGCAATTATTGCCAATTATGATATTGAAAATCTTGTTAAAAACGACAGGTACCATGGATAGTGGAGAGAGTGTTGATTGATATCCATACGGAACTGATACGATATTGATGTGTGTTTTATTTACAGATAAAAGAAAACAAGGCAGAATGAAAACCAACGGATTTTAAAGGCGCACATTTTCCGAAGACAATACAAACAGTTTAAAATACTACGCCTTGCGCTGAAATTTTCAAATTTTTTTTAAATTTTATAGGAAAAAATTGTGGAAAATAAAAACACTTTCTTCATTTTGAAGGAAACGCTATATAATTTAGAAACCATTAACATAGGTAAAAATATTTTCTATACAACTTTTTCTAATACAACTTATGCTAATTTTAAAAGTTCTTTCTGCTCGCAAATATCAAAGTTGTCGCTAGAAGTGTTGCGGATACATGAAAGAAGTAAAATCTTATAAATAAATTTTTCACCTAACGGTAAATTGAAATACTAAATTTTAGAAAAATTCCATAATTTTGAAATTGATTTAAAATTGTAAAAAAAAAATTCTGATGCCATTTAAAGTTTTTGAATTGAAAAAATACTAAATTAAAACTGATATATACGTATTTAATAATAGAGCTTTTTCAAAATTTGAGGACCTGTAATTTCGTAGCTGGTGGAACTGCATCAAAAAGTTGTGCTATAAAAGTTTTTTGTTTTAATAGATCTATGCATGGTTCAAATTGAGTTACTACCACTAAACTGTATTCCATTTTGTCTGTAAAGGATTTTCATTGCCTGTATTCTTACTTGTTTGTAACTGTATTTCATTTGACTGGATTTCATTTATGATCAACTCTAAAATCCTTCCTAATTATATGTTTAACATACAGTCAAATGACACTACATATAAATAGAATATAGCCGCATATGTTACGCTCTCGTTAAAATTCGATTGAAATTTCATTCTCTATCTTAAACAGTGTAGAAGCTTGTAATTTTACGACGGGACGAATGGACAAACAGATATTGGATTAAACTAATAGTCAAATATTTTGAAATATTTTTGAAAAATGTGCTAAAAAAAAGAAATTATTTTCAAAATTATTATTTTAACTTAAAATTTTGTAGTGCACTATTATAGTTTTCAATATGTAGTAGCGAATATTAAAAAGTTTATTAACTAGAGAGAAAATGTTTACTATTATTATTTAACCATATAGCATTACATACTCTTATCAAATATATATTATAAAATATACTTTATTACTAATTTAGTTCAACTATTTTTAATATTATTAACATTTATTGCTTTAAAAAAATCTTTTTTGAAACTTTAAACAAAAAAGATAATGTGATTAAAGGAAATGCCTCATTATTTGTTTTAAAAGAGAAATGTTAAAGATTTTCTTTTAGGAACTTTTATTCTTACTGTTTTTTTTTTTTGTTTTTCTTTTTTTTGGTTTTTTTACCGTTAGTAAAAACGAGTCATCTTGTTCCGTTAAACTAAAGTAAGTACATCATCATCAACAATATAATTCAATTTAAAAGTTATATTTCCTTAAAAGTTCATTTCACTAAAAAATAAAAAAGAAAATTTACTTTGAAAAATTATTTTTCAGTTTTTTTTTATATATAAATTCTTAGAAAAGTAGTGATTCTCTTCTATGTTTTTTTTTTTTTTGAAAATAACCATGATAAGTTAACAAGAGGTAGACTTCTCCTCTTTAAAAAAGTTTCTTTTAAAAGTGTGATTTATTTAAAAAAAAAAAAGAAATTTTCGTTAGAAATTACCTTATTATTGAGGTTAAGTACATTTGTTATAAAATATAAAATAATTTTATTTTTCTTAGTTTGTATAGATTTTATAAACTATTACATATATACATATATTATATATAAACATGTTCCATATATAAATACGATATATATATATATTATAGTTCTCAAAAGTGAATTCATATAATATAGTGAAGAGTTCAACGTTTTTAAGTGGATAATCGTTGAAATTAAATTAGAATGTAAATGTGTCATCTATTGAATACTTTAAAACTTATACTATAAACTTTTATTAGCACTCAATTCAAAAAAAAAAAAAAAAAAATCAATTTTAATTTTTAAGCAAATTTACTTTTGAGAAATCTTGTGTCATAATTAAAAATATATATTTTAAATAAATAAATATCTTTAAGATAGATGTTCCTATATGTATAGAACAAATTAAAAGTGTTTTCTGTATGGAAATGATTAGAAAATGCTTATAAATATATAGTTAAGAAGATTCATGTAAATTTTAAAATTTCAGGTCAAGGTTTTAACCGTCTAAAGAAATTCAATATAATTCAATTAAGATTTTTGATAAAAAAAAAAACTAAAATAGGACTTAAGAGCTTTGTCGAAAACGTTAACAAAGTAGAAAAAGAAAAATGTTTAACAAAAATTGAAAATATTTAACTAAGTACACAAGAGAGACTACCAAATGATGTTTACACGAAAGTGTAACTCTACAAAAAACTGAAAATTTTGGTATAGCGAAGAAATTTTTCGTAGAGCTGTAGATTTTTTTTCTATAGCGACTGCTTACACAATCTTCGTATTTCTCCTCTATTGTAGTTCTGTGATTCTGTTTTAAATTCGTATAAAAATTTTATTTTATGTATAATTTTATTAATTTTTAAAATTTATTTAAATAATTTATTAAAAAATGTTTTGTTATTGTTTAATTGTAAAAATTGTTTAATTATTTTAAAATTTCTTCTTTATACTAATTAAAGTTAACCATACTTTAACTTTAGTTATTCAAGTCAGACAGAAACAAAGTCAAATTAAATAATTTAATTTTGTTATTTTAAATGTTTAACGGTTTAACCAAATTTTTATAAAATGAAATATTTAGGTACTATTAATTATTTATATACAAACATACATACATACATACACATTTTATATATTAATATAATATGCAAAAATGCTTGAATTTCATGAAAATCTACAGTAGAGTCTCTACAAATCTACAAACATGTTAGTCATCGTTAGTCATGTTACATGTTAGTCATGTGAAAGTATTTAAAGGGTAGAAAAATGTCTAAAAAAAAATATATATGTAGTAGAATCGATGTAGAGCTTAACCGTAAAGCTTTAACAAATGTTTACACACATGAAGATCGCTCTACCAAGATTTTTATCTCAACTCTTCCTATTTTAGTCTTTCGTGTCTACGTACACACGTAGACACGTAGACTTGAAGATTCTGCGAATTAATGTAAAGATTCCGAGAATTAATGTAAAGAAGACATACTGTTGGATTTTATAAAGAATTATTAAACAAATTGAGGATTGAAGATTTAAATTTATCCTTGTATCTACAACTTTGTAATACTTTGTAATAATTATCTTAAATGTCTTTGTATCTACAAAGACGTTTTGTTTGGAAAAACGTTAAACCCATGTTAATATATATTTTGCACTTTTATACTTTAAGAAATTAACAAAGCTGTCAAAATCTCAAGTAATTAAAAATTTTAAATTTTCATTTTTTATCTTTTGCATTTTATTAAAATTATATGTGTAGATTTGCTTGTACCAAAATTACATGTCTTCCACACAAATTTATATGCTTAAAGCGCGTAGATGATAAAAAATTCCAAAATTATTCTGTATTTATTTAAATTTATGAAAAATTTTTTAATTTTAGAACCTGTTAGTAAAAATCTTTGATTGATGTAAATCTTGTTAAATCTAATTTGCAAAGTTGTCTTGTCTAGTTAAAAAGATTTGTTTGTTCAATCGATTTTTTTGGTAAAGTATTATCTATATAAGTTTATAGATATATATAGAAAGCTCAAAAGTTCTTGCTAAAATTGAATTAAATACTTAAAAATTAAAACGTTGAGAAGTAAAAAAATACTTTTATATTAGATATATAGTGATTTATTTTTCATACATATGTATATACAGATCTATATAAATTTTGTTTTATATATATATCACATTTTTTCTTAAAAGATTTGGTTTATATAAAAAATTAACATCAATAAACATCAGTTATAATTAAAACAAAAAAAAAAAAAAAAAAAATGGAAAACAAAAGAAATAAAATAATTATTACGAAATACAAAACAAAATAAATAAAAAATTCTAACACGTTTCTAAATATATTAAAAGTGTGTTCTTATAAATAACTTATTTATATACGAAAAATATTTAATTATTTTAAAAAATTCTGTTTTTGGTTATATTTTGAAAAAATACTTTTACAAATTAGAATATATTAGTTATACATTTTCTAATCATTTATATTATACGTATATGACATGCACATTTAATTTTCTATCAATTTTTTTCTTTTTTTTTATTGATAAACGCTGCTCTAATGTGTTACTAAAAACTAGGTTCATAGTATACCTTCAAAATATAAGAGAAAATATTCGACAAGAGTTGGTGTTAAATTTCCTTAAATGTATGCTATACCATTATACCACGTAAAAAGCTTTGAAAGCTTTTCAGATCCATATTAAGTTTTTTCTAAATCTTAGAGAATGAAATTATCGAGATATTTTCGCCTGAAAACTGATTTTACTATTAAAGAATTAATTAAAAAAAAATTACACTTTTATTTAGGAAATATAAATGGTACTTTCCTTTGAAATTTACTAGCTGTAATTGACGAAATATGTTTTTTAGTTCTGTTTTCTGTTTATTTGTATGCTTTTTAGCAAATTTTTCTAAAATGTTGTGCTTAAACTATACTCATCAATTTCACAATTTTCGTCCTTCCGTTGGCCCTTTTATATTTTAAAAACTACACCTCTTACAATAGAGTAATGAAATTTTTAACGATGAATATAGTTCTCATTAAAAAATTAATTTTATAAAAGAACTTATGTAGCTTCATCCATTTTATGTTACGTCATCCATAAATATTAGGATGCTGTTTAGATCTCAAGCTCTACTAAATTTTTTTTCAATATAAATACAATAAATGTCATTTTTCCACTTTATAGTTTTGTAATACTAAAATTTCGATTCCCCTATGTCTCCTCTGGATCGCCAGAACTTTAAAATTTTAAAGGAAGGATGAACTTTGGAAAGAAGCATACGCTTACCGAGAAAAAAACTATTGTACTTTTTCCGCTTTAACAGCTAGTAGTCAAACATTTAAATTTTGTTACTTTTAGACACCTGTCCAAATTTATTTAAAGTTAAACAGAAATCCTAAAACTCCAAAATTATATTGTTAGATGTGTTAACAAGCTTTCCTAATTATATAACATTTCCTTAAAATTTAAAAAAATATCTCTTAATATTTCACAATTTGTTCTTACAAAAAAGTATTACAACTTTTGATAAAAAAATAGACTAAATACTAAACATGTTTTATAAATTGTATTTCCTAAATTATGTGCCTTCAAAAAATCATACATTTTTTTACTACCTTATTTATATACAATTTTAAAATGGACATTATTAGTAATCTCATACCAAAGAGTTGTGAATACGTATTAATGTCAAAAGATTTGGATAATTTTTTCTTATTGTAAAGAAATTTTTTAAATCTATTCTCAAAATAATTCAATAAAAAACAAAATAAGAATAGAACTGAAGAAGTCATAAAAACATAAATTTAAACATATTTTGAAATTTAAATCAATAAAATAAAACAATTTTTACAATAAAAAACACTTTTACTCTGTTTTTATTTTGTGAATTTTTAAAGATGCAAGCATTTAAATAATAATTTCATTTAAAAAAAAATAAAAAATCGTAGTTACTACTATATATTTTTTTGTTCATTATCCTTTTGTTAAAGATAAAAATGTAAAAAAAAATCACTAACAATAGGTATTTTAAAAACCGTTTTTTTTTTTTTTTTTATTATTAAAGAAAAGGGAAAGCCACAAAATTTATGAAGGAAACAATAAAAAAAAAATAAAAAACCTTCTTAATGCAACAAATGATGTACTTATTGTACGTAATGAGTAAAAAGTGAATATTTCCTATATCAAATGATAACACAAAAATAAAATATTTAACGTTATCTAAGTAATAATATCAATTTTTACAAATTTTGAAACTTTTATTAAATTATAGTACAAATAAAACATGAAATAAAAGGAAGCACCTAAAAATATGCAATTTTTTAAAATACCTATATTTTTTTAAATTTTTGAATTATTTCATTTCTTTTTTAATTAATTATTTCGTACTTTATGATATAAATCATAAAAATTAATAGGGCCTAAGTAGCCGAGTGATTAAACACTTTGCACATATATCATGGGAGAAATAATTTTTAACATACCTAAGAGCAGTAAATTTATATAACCAATATGATCATTTGTGTCCAAAAGATTGGACAGGTTATTGTTTTTTACAAAATAAAATCGATTAATTTTTTTCTTTAACATAAAAAACAAGAGGGACGAATAGACATAATATGACATTTACAGTATAATTTTTTAACAAAATGTTTCGTCTTGTTAAAAAGTTATAAAGTACTTATCCTTGTACATATTTTAATTCTATATTTTTATGTATCAACTATAGTTGTATGTACATATGTACAGAGATAATATTATATGTAAAATTTTTTTTTTTAATATTATGTTACAAAAAAAAAAAAATTGAAGATTAACTTTTAAATTTTTATTTTATTTTTACTTATTTATTTATTTATTTTGTTTTTTTTTTTTGATTCGTGTCCTAGAATTTAACCAGGAAATTTTAAAGAATTTTTTTGTTTTAATAATTGTGGAGGAAAAAAAAATAAAAAAAAAAAATTAAAACATAATTATTAAAATAAAAAGAAGAAGAGTATAGACTAAAAGGAAATGTTTTTTAGCTTTGAATTAAATTTACTAAATAAAATAAGAAAAGAAAATTTTATATAATTTTGATGCAACTCTACATTATATACTATGTATATATGCACAAAATGTAATAATTCAATTAATATATAAATTTAGTCATGCTAACCATAAGGATCAAAATTAAGTGAAATTAATAATATGAGTAATTTTATAACAATTAATATTATATTTTTTATATTTATTGTATCTATTTCATTTAATATTTTTTTTTAAATTTTTATGTAAATATATAATATATATGTATGTATATATAAATTTTCTATCTTACTTCTTTTTGTCATATTATATGTCGCAATTGTGAAAAGTTCAATTATATATACTATAGCTAGTAAATAAGAAAATATTCTATTCTATACTATTTTACATAATATGCAAAAAAAAAAATAAAAGGATTTTATAGCAGGTTACAAAATCAGGATTACAATAATTTGTTAAGCATAAATTTCGGGTCCGCCATCCATACTATTTAAAGTGCTTGTCATTCAATTTTGAGTTTTAGAATTTCTTTTGTGGAATTTTTTATTTTTTAAAATTATGTAAATTATGTATGTTTTGGAAAGTCAAATTTTTTTTTATTTTGGAATTTCCTACCCAACCCCTAATGTATTTATCTTTTTAAGTTTTAAGTGATTATCTACAAGAAACAAAACTTTACTGTGAGTATTAGAGATAGGTCACAAAGTAAAAGTTAGGTTTAGGATCAATAATATGGTTAGCGAAGCTTTAAAGTGCTTTGTTACCATATTTTAATGAATTTTGGCGGAATTCTGAACTTTCTGAGGAATTTTATCCTTAAAAAAAGAAAAACACCAGATTATAAAAACGAAATTAATTTTTAGTGAACTTTGAAAGCTTTTTCCCATTATAAAAGGTCAGATCAATTTATTCCATCTGGTAACATTTTTTATTAATAATTTATTTTAAATTTCTCAAAAAATTGTTCTCAAGACTTTCAAAACTTTTTTAATGCTACTTTAGAATTTTATCTTCTGTACTAGTCGTCAATTATAAATAATTGTAAAAATTAAATGAATTTTTTATTAATTCCAATTTATTCCAACTTTATAATTTTGAAAAAACAAAAACATTCTATATGTTATTTACATGGGTTCGGTTAGATTAAATTGGCTGCCGAAAAGCACACTTACACCGGTTTTTAATCATTGTGATACCTCATAGAAACTTTTCTATCTCATGTTATTTAAATAAAGAATACAAAAATTTAATAAATTTTTTGTTCTTAAATAATTTTTGAAAATTAATCAAAATTAATTCAAAATCAATGAATGACTATTAATAAAAAAAATTTGTCCTATTAATAACGAAAATTAATTTTTACAATACAGAAAAAAAAAAAGTTTTTTTTGTAAAAATAAAATAAAATCGCTTTTCTATGGTTTCTTATTCAATTTGACAAAGTACCCTAAACTGTTGATATCTTTTAAGCATTCAGTTAGGATACTAAAAATGGAGGTTCCACATACAATTACCTGGTGCTTTATAAAAATATATTTTTTATTTATTCCTAATGTAAGTACATATTGAAAAAAAAAAATTATAAAAAAGAAATTTAAATACATGAAAATAAAATTTTTTTTCATTTAATTTCCTATACAATAAATAAGTTAAGTTTTATATCGTACATATAATTGTAGTCGATACGAATTAACCAAATATTATATTTGAATATTTAAATATAATAACATTTGATTTTTATATATATTCTTTTAGTCTAAAACATAATATTATTTAACATTGACTAACGTATAAACTTTTGTTCTCTGCCAAAATGAAAAACCTCGTTTTAAAGAGGATAAATTTTATAAAAATGATTTTTAAATATCTATGTTTTTGTTTGATTAATATTTGTTTTTTTAAGTTTTAAAATACTGTACATTTTATAGAAACATCTTTGATATGAAATCTACAAGTGTTATTAATGATAATAATTCTACTAAACAAACCCTCACATCACATCATATCACATTAAAAGTTTGATTTAAATAAATTTAAGTTTTTTCCTCTTATTTTTACTATTTCCAAGAGCACTATAATAATGTAAAGCTTCAGTTTCATCATTATTTTCAATAAACTGTTCGTAAAGCTATAGTCGTCGTAGCTATTGTGCAAAAAGTAAGAACATTAATATTATATTTGAGCGACATCTATTATCTTATACAAGAATTATTTATTTACTTTTTTTTTTGTATTACGATATTCATTATTACAAAATGACAAAATATAAACTATTACAATATAAATAACTAAAGATGGTTATCTTGACTACTTACTAATCCGTACAAAATTTGAACCCAAATCCCAAGACCGGCAAACCTATATTGTGTAGTTAGTCAGAAATATACCTAATTCATATATTAAAATTAAATTTTATTCAAGAATGACAAAATGTTCATTAAAAACAAAATACTAAAAATTTAAAAAAAAATGTTTAAAATGTAATTTTGTAATTATTTTTCTTTTATTTTTCTAAGCATATTCACGAGAAAGATTAGTTGGCTATAATAAAACAAGAGAAAAAAATTATTTTCTTTATAGATAATCCATTCACGTGAACCCGTTGTGCAATTTATAAAAATAATATATATATGTATATATAAAAAAAGCACCGTGGTCAATTACTAAACTGTGAATTACTGAAGAAAATTTTATTTCAAACTTTTAATAATTTCATATTAATAATTATAATAATTCTTTAAGAAATACAATTATATTGTCATAGTCATAGGAGAGTTTGCTTTTGGATGTTTAGAAACTCAGATCCGGGTACAATGCTCTGGTTTTAGAGTAAGTTGCACTTGTTAACCACCGTCCTCTGGCGAACTCAAAGAAAGAAATTAAAAGGTTATTTGAAGGTTAACTATAGACCAAACACTAAATCCAGCCAACGGTGTCGTGTTTAGATACCGGCCTTTCATTTGAAAGTTATGGAGTTCAAACCCCGGCTGGGTCATATAGATTAATGAATATTAAATGACATACTCCTTTTAGGATTGAGAAAGAGAAAAAAAAACTAGGACAGAGTAGAAGAATTTACAGAAAAGCTTTACAGGAAACAAAAATAAATTTTACATTTCAAATTCAAGATTTATTTTGGTCAATGTCAAATTTTTTTACACTCTAAAGGAATAAACGTTATTCACCTTTGTCCATTTTTAAGTTCATAACTTTTTTTTCATGTTTTCTGAATTTTAACATTATTTTAATTTCCACGTCATCATTTTGTTTTCAGTTTTACTTAATTTTTATTATTAGCCTTGTAAATTTTTATTTTACTTGCTAATGTACATTGTATATAAGTTGCAGTTACTATTTATAATCCGGTCGATATGCACATTCACCAATTATTATAATAGTATATCATAATGACTTAGTTTAGTCCTAAAAATAACTTGCAATAATTTTATACATTTTATTACTATTTTAGCCTGTACTTGTACAATCTTTCAAAATTTGAAGAATTTTAGAATTTGAATTTTTAAAATTTGAATTTTGAGGAAGTTTTGGTTTAACACAGTACCATATTGTCTTGACATTTAATTTATAAAATTTATAATATTATATTAACATAATATTTATTTTAAAAAAATGTATATAAAAGGAGTGTATATACATATATACATTGTAAGTACTGTATGTAATAAAAGTTATCTTAAGTAATTATTGCATGATATTTGCCACAAAAACTAAAATACTTCATTATTAATAATAATAATAGCTACTACAGGGGAGCTTCCTTTGGTTACATCATACTGGAAGGTGTAATATACTACTGCACATTGTAGTCCACTGATTGCCCTGATTGTAGTAAATAATAATAATGTTAATAAGTAATACTAATATCAATTAATAGCTGCTACAGTAACCATGGGGGTTGTCTTCAATAGTTATCTCATGTAGGAAGGTGTTATATAATACTATATGTTGTAACTGTTGTCACGGCTATTGCCACTGTTAGCAAAATAGTAATAATAATAGTCGGATTCATTGTTCCTTTACAATCCCATTCCCAATCCAATATTTTCGCATCCTTGTCCTATCCTTTCGTATCTCTACTGCGTTAGCTAGTAAAGGTTTCATCTCATTATATTGGTTAAAGGAGGAGTTGAGTTTAGTCAATAATAATCTAACACTACTAAGGGGGAATTCTTTGTGTCTTTGGAAGATTCCCACCTTGTAGAGTAGCAAAAAAAAAAATATATTAATAATAATAGTAAAATGTGCATAATAGCCAAATAATATATAATAGGAATAACAATATACATATATCTTTATACACTAAAACCGTATTTTGAATTTTATGTAATTAAATTATTTGGCTAATAAAATAAAATAAAGAATGAAAGTAAAATACTCGTATATTAATTGTAATGCAATTTTATTTCTGTATTTTGTATGTATACGTTGTATTTGTATTTGTAAAGTTATAATAAATATATTTTGGAAGTTTCATTTTTTATGTTCAAGGATAGTTTATCTTTTCTTTATGCAAGTCAAGGATGAAATTATCCTTAAATCGTGAAATATAGAATGATATTTTGTTTATTAAATTTTATTTTTTAAGAAATCCTCTTAAATCCACTTGTAAAATCATTGACCGTATACCGTTTATTATTAAATATTTTATAATAATTTATTCATTTTTTAAAATAGAAAAAATTAAAGAAAAACTAAACAGAAATAGTTAGCAAAACACAAAATTTGGAAAAATATTTTAATTTACAAATTCTATTCTAAATTCTTAGAAATGACATTTACCATTACTCTTTATCAAGGATCATATACCCAAAATTCAATTCAATTCATAAATCAAATTTTATGTGTGAGTTATAAAGTACAAATGAAAATTATTTAGATGTATTTATATTTAGAGGTATAAATATTAATATAATATTGTTTCGTATTATTGTACATATTTTGTGTTCTTATAAGAAAAAATTCTATGAATGAAATATTTTTAAATGAAAGTTGCGATATATGTATAAATATATATATATATCGATTTGTATATTATAATTTATAATAATAATATATGTACATATGTGTATGAATTATAGGTAGGTACATATTATATTTGCTACTTTTTAGTAAGTATAAATTAATAATAAATTAATATACATTTGATTCTGTATTATGTATAGCATAGTTAGTAATTGATAATCCTTGCATGGCTCTAGGCCACCAACGATTTTTTTTTTTTTGTTAAATAATGAAAAGATAAAAAATAATATTAGGTATAAGCAGGAATAGTATCACTCAAAGATAGTTGCATTTTGAACACTTCAAAGGGTTCGTACTTGCCCGTTTTTTTTATATAGAATTCTTCCTCGTTTTATATATAGAACGGATTAAAAGATTAATTTTGTTTTTAAAAACGTTTTCTCATTCCTTAATTAACAGATTAAAGTATAAGAGTGACATATGAATCATATGCTAAGTATATGCACATGAATCACAAGTATCTATTGTTTTAGATTCAATTTTAATCAATTTTGTTATTTTAAAAAATTATTAGATATTCCATTTAAAAAATATCAATATCATTTTGATCAGTTACAATAAATAGCCCTTGATAACTAAAAGAGCTAATAACATGAACGTTTCAAATTTAAGAAAGAAAGAAATATAATAAAAATAATAAAGACATTATGCGCTCTAAGATTTCAGTTTTTGCATAATCTTCAAAAATTTTCCTTTAACATTACGGTAAATTTAATTATCAAATTCCATTTTACTAGGAAAATAAGGGTATTATGGATAAAACGTAAGGATAGTAGGATGTTGGCAATATACTTTTATTATTAGAATTGATCTTAATTACTTCTTAGATACTTCTAGACCTTATCACAGGTAGTTTACGTATTGCTTAAGTTACAATCAATACAATTTTTATTATTAAAAGGTATCTTTAATTAAAAGTATTTATATTTATCATGGATACCCAGTTATATGAGTTATATAATTATAAATTAAAAATGGCCATTTATAACATTTATTTGTTTTTTTTAGTGCATTTCCCTACCACATAAATGTAACAAGGAAATTATACAGCATTTCCTTTTCAAGCTGTACATGTCGTAAGGATGAATATTACTCTTACAACGTGTGTGAGATTCGAACCCATGCTCCATCGGTGTTTTTCGTGGCAGTAAATGTCGTAAGGGTGAATTACTCTTACAACGTGTGTGAGATTCGAACCCACACTCTCTCGGTGTTTACAGTATATTTTATACACTCTTACCCACTAGGCCATCGAGACCTCTAACATTTTTTTTGTTATTTATATTAAAACAGGGTTTCGAATAAAGTGGTTTATATGAGACGGATTTTCATATCACTCGTATATTTATTTATTATTTTTATTTTTTTATTAATAATTTATTTATATTAATTATATTAATTTTATTTATTTTTTTTTTAATAGAAATGGAGCTTCGAAGGTTTTTATTAATTTTAACAATATGTATTGCAAATTTTTCATCAGCCGAATTTCAGTAAGTTAAAAAAAAATTTTTTTTTTATTATTTAATTTTTATTACTAATTTGTTTTTATTTAATGTATACCTAAAATTTTTCAAATATATATATATGTATATATTTATATTTATATAATTTTTTCTTTTTTTAATTTAATTTAAAGGCAAAGTTTAGAATTTACAGATATATTACCATTAAATGTAAAAAGTTATGACAAAATGAGACCACCTAAAAAAGATGGTCAACCAACAATAGTATTTTTTCATGTAACTGTTATGGGTTTAGATTCAATTGATGAAACATCAATGACATATGCTGCTGATATATTTTTTGCACAAACATGGAAAGATCATAGATTAAGATTACCAGAAAATATGACAGCCGAATATAGATTATTAGAAGTTGATTGGTTAAAACAAATGTGGCGACCCGATTCATTTTTTAAAAATGCAAAAGCTGTAATATTTCAAACAATGACAATTCCTAATCATTATTTATGGTTATATAAAGATAAAACAATATTATATATGGTTAAATTAACATTAAAATTATCATGTGTTATGAATTTTGCAATATATCCACATGATACACAAGAATGTAAATTACAAATGGAAAGTCGTAAGTTATAAATACAAAATTTCAAAAAAAAAATAAATAAATAAATAAATTTTTCCAAATTTTTATTTAATTTTTATTTATAAAATTTTTTACTTAGAAACTAAATATTGTTTTTATTTATTTTTTATTTGTATATAATATAAAATAAAAATTTAATATTATATTTAAATATTTTTGTATGCTAAATGTTAAAAAAAAATTTTTTCTAATATTATTTACATGTGTACTTATTTATGTATAAAAATATTTTTGTAAATTTGTTTTTGTTTTTTTTAATGAAAATTTTTTATTTTTTGAGTTTTTTATATATACTTGAAGTATACCTACAGTTGAATTTGAATACATGATAAATGAAGCATTTACTAAACTAAAATATAAACAAAAACTCAAAATTTTTTTGTTTAACACAGCTGGGACTTACCAAAAGCAACCTATGGCCCAGTATTGCATGCAATACAAAGTTAATTTTTTAATTCTTAAATATTATTAAAATAAATCTTAAAATACATTTTCTATTTCTTCAACAAAAAAAAAAAAAAAAATATTAAAATTAATTTTCTCTATTCTTTTTTTATATACTTATATTTTATTTTATTTTCTTATTTTAAAAATTTAATTAAATCAAATGTTATGACTTACAGTTTACACTCCTTAATATCCTTTAATATCCTTACAATGAGTTTTTCAATTAAATTTATTTTATTATAATTTTTTTTTGGAAAAATTTAAAATTTAAATATTTAATCAATTTTGGTTCTTTAATTTTGTTTCTATTCTGAAATTTTAATCTTTTAATAATTTTTTTTTTTTTTGTATATCTACTTTTTAAAAATATAGTTTAAATTTTCAAAAAAAAAAATTGAAATTAAAATTTAATTAATTTTCTAATTAAATTATTTTAAACTAATATAAAGTACATATGTACATATTAAAGTGTTTTTTCCCATGACACAAACCTTTTAAAATAAAATACTAAATACAATATTTAATTATATCTTAAATTAAATTTAAGTTTTTGATATTCAAAAATGATTAAGTTATTTATTAAAAAAGGGAAGTGATGTTTAGTGGATTAAACTTTCATACATACTCATAAAAAATTCGTGCTCGTTCTACTCCTCTAACGTATTTTTCAAAGTTTACCACCTACCTTCACAAAAAAAAAATAAATATTAAAATTCTTCTTTTTTTGAAATTTAACTGGGACGAAATACAAGAAAATTATTTTTCAAATATAATTGGCTAGTGTTGAGAATAAAATTTTAATTTTTGGAAGTTGATTGTAAGATTAAAACAATTTTCATTACGTAAGCCATTTTATACTTGAATGTATTATATTTTATTTATTTATTTTTTTTTTTATTTATTATTGTAAATTTTATAATTTATTTTTCATTTACAACATTTATTTTTATATTTATAGTATTTTTAAACGTTATTTTTCTTATATGTATGTCAAAATTAAAATATGCGCACTAAGAAAATTTTATGATAAAAATTTTTTAATAAAAATAAATTATTAAATTTTATGTATGTACATATATATATAATTTTAAATCATTGTTTTACATATTATTGGTTTTTTTTTTTGCAATATTTAAAAAAAAAAAAATTTCAAAAAATAATATTTTTTTTCAACTATTAAAAGTTACTTTTCAATGTAATTAATTATTTTATATTTAAAGCTCGCTATTACCAAATATGTATGTACATATATACCTACTTTTAATTGTTAAAAATTCATCTGGGATATCTGATTTGTTCTTTTTTTATATTAATTATTTAAAAAGAATTTTTTTTAATTATGAAGAGTATATTATTAATATTATTGAATATTCCTTACATTTTTTTTTACTTTTTTTAATTTTTTTATGCTAGAGTTCGCTAAGCTTCAGTTTGTATAAAAATTTTATTTGTTAAAAATAAAATTTAAAAAAAGTCATATTCTAATTTTTTTTTTATATACTCACATATAAACCTTTACTTATTTATTATTAGTAAAATTATTAAATAGTAAATATTAAATAAAATTAGCCAAAAATTAAATATAATTAAATAAAAACATTGAACATTGAATAATTCAGCTAGCATAGAATCCAATCAGAAAGCATTCTCCATAATGTTTGAATTCATTATATGAATTAGGTTTTACAAAGATTTATTGATTACAATGTCCGCCTACATGATACATATCCTCCTAAAATAAAATATAAGTGATTAATGTGAATGCATACATAAGGCAGGGCAGTTATAGCGTTATGTAAAATCCATATGCTGTAACATTTTTTTGATTTCAATTTTCCTGTACCGTACACATTTTTAAATTATTATCATCAAATTTAACAACTAAACTCTTTTGTCAGCTACTCTACAATGCACAAACTCTACAACTGACAAATAAAATTTATAGTAAGGATATTCACGAGTTG
Source organism: Poecilobothrus nobilitatus (assembly GCA_947095535.1). NCBI lineage: Eukaryota > Metazoa > Arthropoda > Insecta > Diptera > Dolichopodidae > Poecilobothrus > Poecilobothrus nobilitatus. Next base: position 248,966,560 of record OX352773.1, on the reverse strand, counting down.
ATGCAAAATTGCAAATTTTTTTTGCACCGTAGCACATATTTGCACCAACTCGTGAACAACCCTAGCATGAATTTTTATTGAACTGTCAAATATCGTTGAACTGTCAAAGCACATCGTTTTGTTTATATAAAAATTTAATATGCTTACCAAAAATTTAGATATTTGTATATCTTCATATGCTTGACTTAATAAATAATCAGAAATAATTTTTTGTTTTCACTTTTTTTAGGCATTTTTTAAATTTTTATCTAATATAGCGCTTACAAAAAATATATAAACAAACTTTGCAATGCAAACTTTGCAAATGTGCAATAGGGTTTAGGTCTTGTATAGTCTTGCAAAATGTTGCACTTTTTTATACATGAAAACAACAACAAATTGTGCATTTTAACTGTCAAAAAATTGAAATATGCTACGGTGCAAAATTTTGCACTTGTGCAAGACCACTTTGCACCAACTCGTGAATACCCTTAGTATATAAGTACATACTTTTATAATTTTATAGTAGCACTTAATTATAAAATTATTAATTTTTTGAAATTTACTATAATTGTATACGCCAGTTTTTTTTTTTAAGTTAAACTTTAAAATCTCTATCAACAAAATATAAATAGGTATGTATGTCAAATTACGCGCTTGATTTTCAAAAACGTTTGTAAACACTTGACATTTAACTTGTTTTTGTAATGGGTAATGAACTCGATTTCCGAGTTATAAACGTACTATTACACTTTATTTAAATTTAACGAAATTTTCACTTATGTTGTCAAAAAATTTAAATTGAATTGAACGTCAAAAAAAGAGAAAACTTCAAGTAGTAATCGATTACTGTTGTGATGAATTATTTATGCATTCGTTTGCAATCGATTACGTTGGTGTTAGTTGGGAAAAATTTTTATACAATCAATGGATTGTTATAATAAATTAATTAATATTATAATTTCTTTTTTTTTAATTAAAACACAATAAAAGTATTAATGCTTGCAACTTTTTATCGCTTATTATATTTTATACAATATTAACTATACGCTAATTTATAATAAAATTTATGTTTCAGTTTGTAAAAAAAAAATATTCTTTTTAAAAAAAAAAAAATTCGATTATAGAGCATGTATTTTTAATACAATAAAATTAAAAACTTTTTTTTCCAAAATTTATTTATTATAGGTACTGAAAAGTTAATTTAATATGATTTTATTCAGCAAAGAAAAAGAAATTTTCAAAATATAAAAAAAAAGCTAAGATATAAAAAAAATCTTTTAAACATTTATACTTATTATTATTAATAATAATAATATATTATTACATTATACATTAATTGAATTTAAACGCTCTTTAATTTACTTAAATATAATATCAGTACAATAATTATTTATATTCAATATTTTTACTAAAATATTTTACCTTTTATTCACATAACCTATTCAAATTATATTTAACTGTAAACAACTATTTCATAAAAATTTGCACTATTTTAAACAATTTTTTCTCCAATAATATCGCCTTCAGAATTACATTTTTAATTTTGTATTTAATTTTTATATTATAATTTATATTTTAAATTTGCAGTTATAAATTAATTTGTCAGAGACAGTTGATTTTAATCTGATTGAACGAATTTTATTACGGAGTCAGGCAAAATTTTTAAAGTTTTGAAAGAAATAAAAATTTTAAAAAAGTTTCATTTTTGTTTTTTTTAGAAAACATATTATTTATATCGTTTTTATTGGAAGTTAAAACTGTTTTTGTAAAAATAGTAGTAATTTTTTACGAACATTTTGGAATTTTGTAAAATTTTTATCATGATAATATGAAAGTTTTGTTTTTAAAGAATTTTAAAAATAGAATATTTCCAATTATTAAACCTTCAATGCTCCCTAAATGAAAGGTAATAAATAAATTAAACAAAATTTATGAGGGATTTAAAAGGATTCAGTTTGGTTACAAATGCGGTTACCTAAAAAAATTTCTTCGACAAAATTAAATTTTTTAATGAAATCTACATGGTTTAATTTCTTTGCTTTGTCTAAAATGATTTTATATAGTATCATAGTATAAGCATCAGTTAATTCGTTGTTTCGAGAATTATTACTGACTGGTTTAGTCATCATTTACTTGGGTTAGTTTGTTTTTAACATAAAGACTAAACTACAACTTAAACTGTTTAATTACTGTTAATGAAGGTAAATGATGGTTATAAACTAAAAATCTAATAAAGGAAAACCAATCTCCTATATTGATTAAACATTGCAAAGGGACGCGAGTTAAATCTTTATTTCTTTCTCTTAAGGCTGGTTTTCATGAGAAAAAAATATCTACGAAAATTTTAGAGCATTGGTGGAAGCGGAAGATACAAAAATAACATGTATGTAAAAGAGAAAACTCTATAAAACGATTGTCCAACTATTTTTTTATTTTGCTGAATATCGTCCATAAATTAGCTGAATATAATCTATAAATTCTTTAGAGAAGTATTTTATTAACGATATTTCTGACTATATATTTTTTCTTCCTCTTCCCCATTGGTTGTACACTATATTTTTTCTTATTCTAAAATTGTGATAATATCCACGAAATTTCTCATGAAAACCAGCCTTTGATTTCCTTTTTTTGCTTTAAAAGAATTTTTTTATTCCTTCGTTTGCTAAATGTCATAACAAAATAATGTTAAAGTTTTTATCATGAAATACAATATGAAATTTTAGTTTAAATTTTTGTTTGCTGAAAAATATTAATAAACTTTTAATTAGGAAACGTCATTTAATAAAAAAATATTCACTTACTTATACCCATTTATTCCCAAGTCTTTTCAACATTATATTTACTATCCGCCATCTTGACTTGAACAGGTTTTTTACGTACGTAGATATAGGTACGTAGATATCAGTAGGATAAAATGAATTCTTTGATGAAATTTCAGACATTATATTTTTAGCTCTAAAATATAAAAGAAAAAATAAATGACTGAGAAATAAACAAAATTTAAAATATATAAATATGAAATAGCTTTAAATCCAGGTGGAATATTATTGATTTCTAATTACATTTTCCATTAAAAAAAAAAAGAAGAGTTATTTAAAACAGTTATTTTATCTGTGTATTTTAAGTTGCTAAGTTATTTTCAGTCACACAGAAACAGACTTTGAAAAATATGAAAATTAAAACATATGCATATTATATTCTGTTTAAGATCATATTAATTTCTTTTAAACCTTAGAGAATTACAAATTTTTACTTAAAGACTACTCTAATTTTTTTAATTGATTTCAAACATTTTTTTTTTTTGGTTTTTTTTTTTAATTATAAAAATAAAACGAATTATTAAAAAAAATAAAAATAAAATCAATACTTCTGTATATATACATTGTACAATATAGTTTCCCATACAACGGATGATATGATATTCCAGTGGGATCCTGATGTTCCATTAGTTGTTGATGAAAGTATTGAATTGCCACAATTGGCATTAACTAAAAATTATACAGCTGATTGCACACAAATTTATTCAACTGGAAATTTTACATGTCTAGAAGTAATATTTGTCCTAAAACGACGTTTAGTTTATTACTTTTTAAATACATATATACCAACATGTATGATTGTTATAATGTCATGGGTATCTTTTTGGATAAAACCAGAGGCGGCACCGGCTAGGGTAAATAATATCTAAATCTATTTTTTTTTTATTTTTTTTTTATTTTCCTTTTTGTTTTTTTTTTATGTTTTTTTATGTTATGTTTCTTTGCTATTTTTACAAAACTTTAATTATATCAAAGAAATGCAAAGAAATTTTATTTGGAATTGCATTCAATATTAAATGAAAATTAAAATAATAAAAAAAAATAAAAAAAATTAAATGAAAATCGCAAAACAAAAAAAAAACACTGGCTATTTAGGTTACTTTGGGAGTCACCAGTTTATTGACACTTTCTACACAGCATGCTAAATCTCAATCATCATTACCGCCTGTATCCTATTTAAAGGCTGTTGACGCATTTATGTCCGTTTGTACGGTATTCGTTTTTATGGCACTAATGGAGTATTGTTTAATAAATATGGTTCTGGTATGATTTTATATACTTTTAAGTATTTTATTTTTTTTGTTTGTTTTGTTATATTTTTGTTATTTCTATTTAAAAAAAAAAAAAAAATAGGGTACACAAATTCCAAAACCAGCTGCTCCACCAAAACCACCCGAAGAACAAAAAAAAGATGAAAATATTAAAACAGAAACTAAGAGCGAAAAAATTGAAAAAATCGAAAAAATATTTGGTGAATTACAGGCTGATAATCGTAAAGTAAATTAATGATATATAAATTTTATATATTTTTTTTTTTTTTTTTTTTTTTCAATAATATGATTTTTAAATTTTTTGTTTTATATAATTTTTTTTTTTTTTTTCATTTTTAGAAATCATCTGGTACTGGTATAACATTTAATCCAACACCAACCGTATCTCTTGGTGCTCCATCACATTTAACAACACAACATACAAATCGACGTCATCAACATCATTCTCATCATCATGCACATTCACATAATCGTCATGATCCATCACCAATTCGATTAATGGAAAATAATAATTCACCAGAAGGTCCATGGATACCACGTCAAGAAAGTCGTATAATTTTAACACCAATTGTAGCACCACCTTCAACATTAACACAAACTGGAGCTGCAACAGGGAAAATAACACCACCAAAAAAAGCTGATTTACCAAAATTAACACCAGCTCAAGAAAAATTAAAAAAAGCAATAAATATTGATAGATTTTCAAGAATATTTTTTCCATTTTCATTTGCAATGTTAAATTTAACTTATTGGATTATATTTTGGGAATATTTATAGAGTATTATTTATTATTTATTTTTATTTTTTATTTTTTTTTAGAATTTTTAAAAGTTTTTATATTTTTAAAAAAAAATATTCTTACACTTTTTTCACAATTTTTTTTTTGAACAAATTTTTTTAAATTTAATTTATTCGTTTACATATTTTTTATTTTAAAAAATTAGAATTTGTTAATACATACATACATACTCGTACTTAATTAATTTTTAATTATTTTTTTTTTTTTTCACAACTAGTCAAAAGAAACACAAACATGTTTGTATTAATAATAAAAGCACACACAAACAATATTAATTTTTTATTTAAATATAACTAAACAAATTTTAAATAGAGAGACACCATTAATAATTTTTTTTGTTTTTTTTTTTTTTTTTCATTTAAAATATGTATATAAAATGCCAAAAATACAATCTTTTAAGATAATAATTAAGGCATTTTTTTTGTTTATATATAAGTGCTGGAAAACTTTGCAGAACAAAAATAATATTGAAAATTGGAAAATACTATAGAAAAAACAAAATGTATGTTATTTTTAATAGCTATTTTTAAGAAAAGAAGAAAAAAAAAATAAACAGTCCAACCAATTTATAAAAATATTAATAAACTTATATATTAATTTAATGCATATACTTTAAAAATAATATATGTAATAATAAGTTGAAGGAACAAAGAATTTTGTGTTTTGTGTGCAGGCACTTTAAAAATTTATAAACTGTCAAAGAACAAAACTTCATGCCACTTAAGTCAAAATTTCAAATGACTTTACTAATCTTAATTCAAAAATGTTTAAGAAACAAAAAAACACAAATTTTTTTTTATAAATTATTTCAATCAAATATTTACTTCTACGAGTATTTAGGTGATTAAATGGTGCCTTTTAAAGCGGTAATTAATTCGACTCGGCTTTTCATTTTCTAAATACTTTTTCTTTTTTTTTGGTTTATTCCCTTCCTTGTAAATGTGACAAGAAAATTAAGTAGTCATTCCTTTGCAGGCGTGATCGTAAATGTTGTAAGGGGGAATTATTTTTACGATATGTGTGGGATTTAAATGCACACTCTCTCCGTGTTTATAGCGTATTTTATAAGATTTTATCCAGTGGGCCAAATTTGAACGCTTGTTCCGTTTCTTCCAGAAAGTTTCTTTGTGAAAATTTTTAAAAATACACTTCTAGCTTCGTGTCAGACTATGGATGTTTGTACATAGGTACAATATTGCCTTTTTGCAGAAGGTTTAAGTAAATGTAAAAGAAATAGTTCTAAGGCATCATTTTAAGAATGTATTTTTATCACCTTAATCAGATCTGATGGTATATTCTGGTATAATAATAAAAATTATCGAGTTCTAATACTTTTGTATATTAATATTATTAATGAGTTATTGACCATTGCATTATGCTGAATTATAAACAAAACAAAAATTTTTTATAATAAAGTATAAAATTCGAACTTTATTTCGTTTTTTATTTCGGCATTATTTCCGTTTTAAAACTATTGCGATTTTGATTTTATTTCCCTGCCGAAAAGAAAGTAATGCCAATTGGATCTTTTTAGTAGATTAAATCTGGCCGCCGATTAAATCATTCATAATTTTCTTAATATACGACGGCGATCCTTCATTTAATATTATGTTTTTCTTTACATACAAATTTTCAATCATTTAATTATTATAATACTTTAATTGTTATAATACCTATATTAATATTTATTTATATATTTTCTATTACATAAATAAATTTTAAACTTAATTACAAAATGTATTATGAAAAAGATTAAAACTGATTATTCATTAGATAAAACATTATTTTAACAAAATTTAATAAAACTTTAACATAAAAGAAGGAAAAGGAAATAGAAGGAAACTTTAACATAAAAGAAGGGGCAAATATTCTTACGACGTATGTGGTATTCGAGTATCCCTCACTCCCCTTGGTGTTTACAGCGTATTTTATACGCTCTTATCTAATCTTACTCACGCCCCCAACATAGAGTTCTTTTATAAATAAATAAAAATCTGTGCCTGCCATTTCTCAGAACTATTATTATTATATTTCTTTTTTTTTTTATTAAAAATAAAACTTCAAATTTATTGCCTTGAATTGGAAAATTTAAATTAAGAATATATAAAATTAAAATAAATATTATGTTTGTGTTTTAAAACGAATCGTATAAAAATTCTGAATTTCAAAATTTTAAGTAAAATGTTCTTTTTCGAAAATAAGTGATATATAGTGGCCAACGCTTTTATCTTATAAAATAGCCTTCTTTATAATAAAAACTGACTCGAATCTGAATGCCTAAAGGACTTTGCAAAATCTAGCGAATTTTGTAATATAAAATTTTGAAATATGTACAATTTATTTTGAAATTTAGAATTTTTTAACACATCATTTTGTAATTTAGAATTAAATACCCCCACCCTATTTTAAATTTTAATTTTTTTATGAAATAAAATTATGTTAATTAATTTAAATATTAATTATTTCCCATCTTTAATTAAATTTTTTTTTTTTTTGTTTTTTCATAACGCTAAATATAAAAATTAAGAAAAAAAGATATATATATATATAGTGATATACATGTATATATGTATATTATGAAATTTTAAAATGAAAAGTACGATAACTTTTCTTACTCATATCATATTATATAAGAAATATCACAAAATTATTAAACGGAAATAAAATATTATTTATAATATATAGTTATTAGAATAAATATAGATTTATAAATATTATATATATAAACATATATAAATATTATATAAATAAAATCAAATGAAATGTCTATAAATTTAAAAATAATTGTAAACTATGTAAAGATCAAATAATTAAATTTTGAAGTAATTAAAAAATAAATAATTTTATTTAATTAAATACCTATATAAAAAAATTTATTTCTATTATCATATTAATTATATATAAATGTATTTTTATTGTATATATAAAATTATGTATAAATACATTTTCAGTTTTACATATTTACATGAACAAATAATTAACATTTTAGTATTTATAATTCAAATAATATGTTCCATTTCTATTTTCGATAATTTATCGCACGCAACAAAAATTTTTATGTCAGGAAATTATCGCATGCAATTTTAATGAATAAAAATATATAAATAAAGGAAAAGGTAAATATAATCAGGAAAAGAAAAATAAAAAATAAAAATATATAAAATAATTTTTTTGCTTTTGTTTCTTTTTATTTATTTTATAAAATAATAAAACAAGATATGTTAAACCAAAGGTTTTTAGAAAGTGTACATTTTAAAAGTGCTTTAATAAAAAAATAACATTTCATAAAATTGCTATAATTTTTGAATTAAAATTTGTAAATTTGTTTTGGTTTTTTTTTTTTTTTTTAAAGAAATTTTTGAAAAATCAAGAAATACTTTATGTCAACAGATAATTTTGAAACTTTGAACAAAATTTAGGTTTGACATAACGATAAATTATTTTTTCTTCTCGCTTTAATCTTTAAATACAAAGTCAGAAGAAATTTTCTGTTATATAGATTGAAATATATCATAATATAGAAATTAAGTCGTGGCAATTTAAATATATAGCGTTTTTTGAAACTTTAAGAAGCAGTACCTTTCAAATAGGTAGAATAAATAACATAAAAAGTTAATTAAAACTTTTCTTTTTTTTCTACGATAAGGTTGAAATTTCATTTATTTATCCTAAACATTTTTTGCTTTATTATCGTTATTTTCAACAGATGAACTAACTGACAGAAAACAGAATGGCGAACAAACGAAAGAATAAAACAAAATTATAAAAAAGAAAACTATAAATAGGAAATATTTTTGTAAAATATCCTTAAAAAAATATTATTAGTGCACTGCTATTTAAAAGTTTTTAACTACCAAATTAACTATACTATTTGGTTAATTGAAGTTCTTTTATCGTAGTATATTTTATTTTTATCCACTCGTACACTTTCATAAACTCCAAACACTTCTAATATGTTTATGACTTTAAACAAAAAATTGAAAAATTCGCTTACACCGTCTCTCTACCAGTCTTTCTGTCCATCCGTATGTCTGTTTACAAAACTCTTACACCGTTTAAGATAGAACAATGAAATTTTAACCATAGATAGATCCTTTAAAAAAATGGGACAACCCGTTACGAGGCTTCAACTCTCTTAAAGTTTTAGAAAGTTAGGAAAGACTCAATTTTCGAATGTGTGTGTATATTTCAGTATCTGTTTAATTTTTATACCCGTACGATAGGATCGGGTATAATAAAATTACTCCTCCGTTTGTAACACCTCGAAATAAGCGAGCTAGATATACCTTCAAAGGTATGGATCGGATCAGAAAAAAATTCTAAGACTTTTGAGCCATGTCCGTCCGTCCGTCCGTCAGCACGCTAACTCAAAAACTAAGAAAGCTAGAATCTTGAAATTTACACAAAATATTCTGGAAGTAATTTGTAGGTTCCCTATTTTTTTTGGTTGAGTTTGGACCAAACCTTAGGGTAGCTCTCGAACACCTAACTTTTAGATCCCCACATTTTTTGAAATAGAGCTATGAAATTTTAACTGCTGATAGATCTCACAAAAATATTAATTTTATTTTTAATAACTTTTTTTCGTACCCCCACCCGTTACAGAGCTACAGCTCCCCAAAGGTTCAAAAAAGCTCTATATTTAAATTGTTATAGCACAAGTTGTATAAGGTATATCTTCATTCTGAAAACGCCAAACGGTTACTACTTTTATTAGCTTTAAAATTATATATACAATAAATATATATTTGTGGAATACGGTGTCTTAATTTACCGTTATGCAAAACTAAAATTTTGCAAAATCCTTTAACCCTTCTATCTTCTAAACGGTTTAAGTTGGAAACTTGAAATTTTGACAGAAGTGAGATCTTTGAAAATAAGTATGAGTCATTTCAGAAATTTTTTTTGTATCACCCTCCGTTTAGGAGCTATAAGGGGTCAAAAACTGAAAATTTCCAATTTTTAAACACCTGTAACTTGAACACTTGTTAAAATTTTTTTGAAGTAATACACAAAAATTGAAGCTTCAATATTATACTCTTATTTCTGTTAACAACTTTATTTAATAATATATGGTTACTTTATAATTGACGAAAGAGTTACTTGATTTTTTCAAATTTTCTAACAAATTTCTTTAACGAATTTTTTCCATTTTGTTTTACTCGATAATTTGAGATTGTTGAGGATATAATGCGTAGTACATAAAAATGTAAATAAATAAACAACATAACGGTTGCTTGAAGAATTTTTATTTATATGATATTGATATATATACATACTTATATAATATCATGTTTATTTACATATCGTATATGTCACTAGTGAATGAATGATAAGAGTATATATGTATATTATATAGCGCCGTATTTTCATACATATATGTATTTTATTGTACTTATAAGAAATTATTCTGTCAATGGAATATTTAAATATAATATAATATTTAAAATTATATTTACTATTTTGTACTAAGTAAATTTAATATACATTTACCGCTTAGTATTAAATGGTACTATAAAATATTTGAAAAAGGATTTGGATTGATAATCGTTATGTGGAAGGTTAGAATTTGCTTTTGAAGAATGTATAAACATATAGTTTGAATATATCTACAACCCATAGTTCTAGAAATTATAAAATCCACACAAATTATTTTAAAATACTAAAATATTAAAAAAAATAATATTGTAAGTAGAGTGACAGGCTGTGAACATACTAACGGTTCGTACGGGTATCTAAGAGTTGACAAAGGCAACTGTATTCTTCCTCGTTTCAATCTAAAAACACCAAATGACAAAAAATTTTATAAATCAACATCAATATTTTATAATTTTTTAAAATTTAGTATTAAGATTTACCGCTATGTGAAAACAAAATTTTGCTTCTTTGGAATGATTTTAGTTTGAGTTTTGACATTTTGAGGGAAAAAAAATCTTTAAGATTTACAATAAGTTGTCTCAAAAAATTTTTTTTGTGCCAGCTCCTGTTTAAAAGCTATTAAGAGTTAAAAATTGTATTTTCAGATATCTGTAATTTGAAAATTGTACAAATTGTCTTTTTAAGAAACTTAGAAATTTTGGTGGAAATCACAATTCTAAACTGTTTTTATTGTCTTTTGAAAAATGTGCGTTTTTAAAAGCCTTTGGTTTACATTCAGCTCTGTTTTTTGATCTTAAATTTTCAAAAGAAAATATATTTTGTCATTTATTTCTTTTATTACCTGTACGATTTCCTATTTATAAAATTACTTATAATTTAATTAAAATTATTTACTATTTTTATTTTTTATGAATTTTCATTGTAATTGAAATTATTTTTTGTTATACATATATTCAAAATTGTTACTTTGTGTGGTTAATTTATTAATTTTTAAAAATTAATAAATTAATTTTTAAAAATTTAAATTTGATCACTGACCGATTTTAATTTTAAGCAACCAATTTCAAATATTTTATGGCATATATCAACATAATCATTTTATTTAATTAATAACTTAATTTTTTTAAAATTTAAATTAATTGCAACTTTAATATAAAAATGAATTTTATATATAAAGAAGATTGTTCTTTATGGTATGCATAAGAAAATTTTGGAGAAGCATTTCCAGAAGTGTTGTAAAATAAGTCAAAACAAGGTATAATATAAACCAACGGTTTTTAAAAGAGCACATTTCCAAAAGACGATACAAACTCCTTAGAATTGTGACTTGTACAAAAATTTGAAAATTTCATGTAATAAGAAAAAATGTGAAAATAGGAATTTTCTGAAATTTTGGAATTTGTACAGATGCTTAAGTTACAGTTGCCTAAAAATAGCAAATTTTTTATTTTTGAGCGCTAGTAGCTCTTAAACGGGGGATGATACAAAAAAGTTTTCTAAGAAAACTTATATACTAATTCTAAAAGTTATTTCTTGTCTCAAAATTTCAAATTCCTATTTAAAAGCGTACCGGAGTTATGAAAAACGAAATTTCATGCAAAATCTGCTTTTCACATAACGGTAAATTGCAGAATATTGCATAATTTTGATATTGTTTTATAGAGATAATAAAATGTTCGGTCTTCTAGCGGTTTTAGATTTTATAACTATTACGTAGAGCCTGAGATATATACATCTGAAAATGGGGCTCTTTAGCAATTTTGAGGGGCTGTAAATATGGAACCCTATATAACTGTACAGGTGTACAGGTGCCTAAGTCACAGGTGTTTAAAAATAGCAAAATTTTAATTGTTGAGCCCTAGTAGCTCATAAACAGGGTGTGATCCAAAAAAAATTTCTGAGCAAACTTATACTAATTCTAAAAGTTCTTTCTGATCTCAAAATTTCAAGTCCCTATCTAAAAGCATTCCGTAGTTATGAGGGTAGTAAAATCATGCAAAATTTGGTTTTCATATAACGGCAAATTTAAATAAATATTAAATTTAAAAAAAATTGTATAATATTAACATTAATTTACAAAGGTAAAAAAAATACCTGTCGAATAACATTTTCAGATTGAAAAAATGTTAAGCAGAACATAAGATATACGCATTTAAAAATAGGGCTTTTTTAATGTTTGATGGGGCTTCATGGATCCGTAATGGATGGAGCTACATGAAAAAGTTGTTCCAGAAAATTAATTTTTTTATGAGACATATCCATGGTTAAAATTTTTTTTCTCTATCTTTAACAGTGTAAAAGTTTTGTAAACAGACGGACGAACAGACAGAGTGAAACTGATAAGCACATTTTTTCAATATTTTTTTGGAAATGTGCTAAAAATATGTTAAAACGTTTTTTTTTATAACTTTATTGCATATGATATTTATTATACATTTAATTAGATTCAATTAATCTCTGCTAATTAATCAACAGTTTACCGAAATTTTATATATACAAGAAAAAGAGTACCTATCTATAGATACTAAAATAATTTGCAGAAATGTTAAAAATAACCAGAATAAATTAAAATAAATTGGCAGAATATCTAAAGTTAATTTATATAATTAATAAATGTATTCATTTTAGAATAAATTAAAAAAAGAAATATTCATTTGCATTTGTAAATATCTTCATCAAAGTAGAAGAAGAAATGTAATAAATAAAAAGTTAATAAATTAATGTGAAATAAATAAAAAAAAAAAAAGAAATTGAAAATATGTCGAAATAAAAAATAAATAATAACAAAAAATATTAATCCAAATTATAAAATTCTTTATTTCTCAGTTTATTATAATTGTTTTTATCATGGGATTAAGATTTACTTCTAGACTTCTCCTAGTTTCTTTGCTATCTTTTCTATTCCTTATTTTCCTTTTTCCATTCCATATTGTGCAAAATTTTTTCAACATTATTTTATTCATTGGTCTCCAAACTTATAATTTATTATGTGATATTCGAAATAATATTACCAGTACATTTCAACTTTTCACCAGTTCATTTACAGTTACCAGTACATTTCCGTTACTTAGTATATAAAGGTTAATTTATTTTATTTCTGCTCTAAGTAAACTACCGCTCTCTGTATTTCCATCATTTCATTTATACAAAAATTTTTGTTAAAGAGAGAGTTTTTGCTCTATAAGCTAGTACTAGTCAGAACGTCGACACCTTCATTCATCATATTTCTACCAACCTTAAACATTTTTACTCCATAGCAGAATTTTCCTCTTGTCCGAACAGTAGATATACAATAGACCTTTTTACTCTAACCTATTATTTGGTCAAAAAAATAAGTAGTGTTTAATGGATTAAAGTTACACACATTAATAGAGGAATCGTTTTTGTACCGCTCCTTTTAACATCTTTCTACATTTGCACCTACCGTCGTACGAAAAAAAAAGGAGTTGCTCCGGAATGTCTACTGAATTTAAAAGAAAAAAATGAGTAGGTACCACTTTTACTTAATTCGCTATTTTTGTTATTTGAACTTTGTTATGAAGAATTTTTCATTCTCTTGATTAAACCTTTTAGTTTTATTCAAACCTTCCAGATCATTGTTCCTTATTAAGGTAACCAACTGGATTTAGTTACGATCTATATATCGATCAATCACGATCTATCTATTCCACATACTATAAATGACAATCTCGGATAAGCTTGTCTGTATATTTGGTTATATAACAATATTTTTTATATTTTGGAGATTGTCATTTCTTGTTAAGTACAAAAAAAAACCATTTAGAAGATATTTTTTTGATGAATTGTTAAAAGAAAAAGTAAAAATGCCGCAAGACTTATTTGTATATAATTCTTGTGTATATAACAAAATTAGTCAAAATATTTTTTCCGTGTTTATCATTCATATAAAAAAAAAAATTATAACTTCTGACAATATTATTATTGTCATTTAGAGTGTCAGCGTGAAATAAATTTGAAATTCAAATTTATGGATTACTTTATTTTTTTATTTCCTTAATTTCTTTATTAATCTTTTTTTTATTTTAAATTAAATTCAGATATTCTCCCTTACGACATTTACAGCCACACCTAAAAAGGAAAAGCTGTGTAATTTCCTTGTCACATTTATGTGGCAGGCGAATGAACTAAAAAAAAAAATTCAGATATAGGATTTGAATTGCCATGCGATAAAATTTGAAGACCCTTAATATTTACAATTGGATATTTAATTTAATGCCACAACATGTTGATTAAAAGAAATATTATTAAACGATCGAAAATAAATTACACAAAGATCCTCAGACATTGAGTGCCTTCCTGATGAAATCTATAAGTCATAGAGGTCTTCTTTGATATATAATTTTGCATTCCCCAAGTTGTAAAAAATATGATGCGAGAAAAGTATACCCAACAAATGGGCAAAATGTAGGAACACCTTTACTGTTCAATATTATATAAACTTTCTATATAGTTAAATTTTCTGACAATGAAAGATATTATGGTCCGTAAGCAAAGGATTTTAGAAAAAACTTTTCTTACAATTAATAACGTGGGCAGATCTAAATGGAAGAAAACAATATATATTAAACAAACAAATCCATCCATCAGCGTTTTGTAACAAACGTATCCATGTAGCGACCATCCATGTATAGCGAAGCAACCCATGTGCTACAACTTTAAAACATTTAAACAGTTTGTATGAACATTTCGATATAAGTTCAATTAACGATATTGGTCATAGAATCAGCCTTGATTAAAATTGATACATTTATATACTTTAAATTATTATTATAAAAAACTTTTCGTTTTGGTCAAATACTTTAACATATATATGGTCATAACTTTATTATTATTATTATTATTTTTTATTGAATATAATTCAAATTATATACAATAGTGATTTAAAAGCACTAGCTGCCAGGGCTATCGGCTTTTTCTTTTACAAATTTTTCTTATTTGACTTATAATTTACATACAAAATTAAAATATTTCATTTTTTCTTTAAATTAATTTGTTTATGCATTATATATACAGCTTTACAATTTGTTTTTTGTTTTATTATTATTATTATCATTATTCATGTTTTTCTATTTTTTTTTTTTTTTTATATTTCAACTTTAAACATAACAATTTTTTTTTTTTTATATATTTATTATAACGGCATTACAAATTACTGCCAATTAATTGTAAGGTATTAAAAATAAATATGTTTTATTTTCTTCTTTTATGTTTTTTTTTTTTTTAAATTTTTTTTTTTTTTTATATGATAATTACTTATATATTTTGTGTTTTGTTATTTTTGTTTTAATTAAGTGTTCTAAACTTAAATTTGATATTTAATAGTCAAGTAAATTTAAATTGTTATAAATATTAATTGATCTGAAATTAGATAAGATTACATATTTTTAATTTATTTAGAAATTTGAAAATTTTATTAATGTTTTCATCAGTGGCGTGTGAGAGAATTTTAAAAGGGTTAACATTTTGAAAGGTTGAGGATCTGGTTTGGGCTATTGCAGAGCATTGAAGAAGAAGATGATCTATAGTTAATGGGAATTTGTTGCAAAAGGTGCAAGTTGATTGCTGTTCCTTTTTAAGTAAAAAGGCATGAGATAAGTTGGTATGTCCCAAACGAAGTCTAACAAAGTATTTATTCATAGTGGATGAAGTTGAGATTGGTAGTGAAATAGGTTTTCTATCCGGGTTAACTGATTTGTATTTATGATTGAAATTCTCCCACTCGTTATTAAAATATTCCAAAACTTTTCTTGAAGTAGACTTGGCTATTGATTTTTTACTAAATGGTGTGAAAGTGAAAAGAGGTGAGTTGATTGCAGCTTTGGCTGCTTTATCGGCTAACTCATTGCCTGCTATACCAACATGTGCTGGTATCCACATTAATTTAACTTTGTTTTGCATTTCTATTATTAGTTGTTTTATCGTGTCAATAACCTCAGAACTTTTTCCCATATTTTTGATAGATTCAAAAGCTGATAGACTGTCGGTAAAAATTATTTTTTTCCCTTTGCTAGCTTTCATTATTAATAAGCTTGATAATATACCCTGTAATTCCGCTTCAAATATATTAGAATCGGATGGAAGTAAACCATTAGTTATTAATATGCCTGATTCATTCACTACTGCAAAAGCAGTTCTGTTTTCTTTTTTGGAGCCATCGGAAAATAAAAATTCCCAATTATTTTGTTTATAAATTTCTGTGTTTGCTTTGAATAGTTGTATGAATTGATTATGAGTAGTATTGTCCTTATGCAGCTGTGTTAGATCACTAATAAATGATTTATAGGATAATAACCATGGTGGAAATTTGATATTAGGAATTTTAATTGGCGTGGCTTCTATGTTAAATTGAATCTTTATATTTAATGTTTCAGTGAGTCCTGATTTTATTTTCGTGATTTTTTTTCTGACTTTTGTTAATTGGACTTCTTTGTGCAACAGCTCGGTTGAGTTTGTAAGTAATTTTGGGAAATACTTTCCTCGGAGGAGCAGTGTTCGGTTTTCTATGGTTAAAAAGCCTCCTTCAGCTAGCATAGTTTCTGTTGGTGTGGTACAGAACGCTCGTAAACTTCTTCTAATGGCGGCATGATATGGGGCTTTTATTTTATTTAAATGAGATTTTGCACACTTCCCATAAACTAGTAGTCCGTAATCAATTTTAGATACTATTGTTAATTTAGTAATAGTTAATAAGGTATTAGTATGAACATTACTTTTATTTGATGAAAAATATTTAATTACATTTAGCCTAGAAGTGATATTATTTCTAATATAATTACAGTGTTCTTTAAAACTATTTTTATTATCAAATATTACGCCTAGAATTTTTAAATTGTTTACATTAATAATTGTTAAGTTATTAAATTTTATGTTTGGGCATTCACAATTAATTTTTTTACATACATGCAAATGCTTACATTTGTTAACAGAAATTTTCGCCCCTGATTGATTAGACCAATTATTAATTGCATTTAATGCTTCAACAAACTGGTTTGAAATCTCACTTGTGTTTTTTGTTTTTGAAATTATATATAAATCATCTGCATATAGGCAGTGTTGGAGATTTTTATTACAAGTTATCAGTTTGCTAATTTCATTAAAGGCAATTAGAAAAAGAGTGACCGATAGTGGTGAACCTTGCGGAACACCGTTGAAAAGTGAAAATGTAGGCGAAAATACATTATTCACCCTGCAACGTATTTTACGATTTTTTAAAAAAGATTTAACGTAGTTAAAAATCTTCTGACCGACTTTCCATTCTTGTAATTTTTCTAAAATTATGTGTGGACTTATTTTTTCGAACGCTTTTTCGAAATCTATTGATAAAATAGATGTGTGATTTTTTGTGGATAGATTTTTAGATATTAAATGATCTATATAAATAAGAGCATCTGTTGTATTAGAATTTGTTTTAAAACCCACCTAATACGGAGATAATAATTTGTTGTGGGAAAGATACCACATTAAACGTTTGGCTATTATTTTATCTAAGATTTTACTAATACACGGTAATAAAGATATTGGTCTATAACTTGAAATTTGATCTATGTTTTTAAGTGGTTTTTTATCGGTATTACAATTGCTGTTTTGTAAGCCTGCGGGATTGTTCCTTTGTTGTAGATTTTATTGAAAAACTCTAGAATTCTATATTTGAATTTTTGAGTTGTTTTTCTTAACATTTCGTATGTTATTTTATCTTGCCCTGGAGTTAAGCCTCTAGCAGTATTTAAACTATTTTCTAGTTCAATTATGTTTAAGTCCATTTCTAAAAATTTGGTTTGCTTGTTACAGAGTAAAGGATTGTATGTGACTTCCGTATTTACAGAGGGTGCTACATTAATTTCAGAACACTCAGAATAATATTTTCCAAAATTTGCTGCAATGGTTGGTTTGTCGTCAGTTGTAATTGAGCCTATTTTTATAGATTTGATTTGAAAAGGAGTGTATGTTCCAGTTAACAGGGAAATTCTTTTCCATAATGTGTTAACTGGAGTTTGAGGGTTAAGTGTTTTAGTGAAATCTTGAAATTTGAGTTGTTTTACGGTTTTTTTCTCTTTATTAAATAAAGCGTTTAACCTACGGTAGTTTATTAAATTACAAATAGTACTGTTTTTACGGTAATTTTTCCAGGCTGTTTGTTTTTGAATTCTAAGGGCTTTGAGTTTAGGCGTCCACCAAGGGACATTTCGGTTTTGGGACTTTGGAGAAGATATAGGAATGGAAATATTTGCGGAACAACGGATTATTTTCTGAATTTGAGCTGCTTCTTTATTAATATTCTGAGATGGGGTGGTATTTTCATTTAGTTCTTTAATTCTGTTTTGGAATTTTAGCCAGTCTGCGCGATTACAGTTAAATTTGGCGGGTTTAGATAGTTTAACATTGGTTGAGTTCGAAGTATTAACTTCTATTGTTATTGGGAAGTGGTCACTATTGTGTAAATCTTTGGAAATATTCCATTCGATGTGTGGAAGTAACTGTGTACTGCATAAAGATAAATCTATGTTAGTGAATGTGCCGTGGGTGGAGAAGTGAGTGGGGGAGCCGTTGTTTAAGATTGAAATGTTAGTACTAAAAATAAAATCTTCTATAATTTTGCCTCTATGATTTGTGTTAGAGGAGCCCCAAAGAGGACTCCATTAGTTAAGGTCCCCTGCTAAAATAATTGGAGTTTTTATGTTGGATATGATATTGCATAGGTCTGAACACGTAATTTTTTGATCTGGTGGAATATAAATTGAAATTATTGTGATTGGGGTTTTAAGATTGATTTCTATTGCTATAAATGATAAATTGGAGTTAATTTGGATGTTTTTATGTGGTATACTTTTGTGAATTAGTATTCTGGTACCTTGTTTGGCTGTTGTGTGATTTTGGAAGTTGTGGAAGTATCCGGAGAACTGCTTAGGTGTGCTGGGAAGTACATTATATTTTACATGTGTTTCTTGCAAACAGATTATTTGTGGTTTTTGGGATTTTAGTAATAGTTCAATTTCTGTATAATTGTTGTGATATCCTTTAATATTCCATTGAAGAATGTTAAGTATCATTTTAATTTAATAAAGAAAACAGAATGTGAAGAGGAATAAAACCAGTTATCATTAACATTTGTATGTTTAGACATACAAGTGTAAGATTCTAGATTTTATAATTCCATTTTGGAATCTTCATTCAGATCAGATTCTGTATTATTTTGGTTCAGTGCAGTTATCATTTCTTGAAATGCGGTATGGTCACAATAATCTTGTGTAGATATTGGCTCATTTGATAAGTATGAATTATTAATAAGATGTGTAGATGGGCAATCATTTATATTGGGAATTGGACTATGGTTTACTATTGAATTGTTAATAGTTAATTCGATTTCATTATTTTGAGAGACTTGGGTTTCATTTGTTTTAATTAAGTGAGGTTTGTCGTTTTGTACAATTTGATTATCGTTTTGAACTTTAACTGATAAACTTTTGCTAGGCAGAGGTTCAGTTTTATTATTATTTGAATTTAAAATTTGGGTTTTATTTATGGGATTTGGCGTTGTTTTATGATTAATTATTATTGGTAATTTGATATTTGATGAAGAAGAGGTTTGAGTGATCGTTGGGATATTATTGGTTATTGTAGAGTATGAAACGGCTCGTGAGTATAGACCATAAGTTAAGTTTAATGGGTTAATTTGTTTGTATGTTTTTCTGGCTTCGTTTATTGTACATTTATTCTGCGTTTTAATTTTAAGAATTTCTTTTTGCTGTAGGTATTTAGGACATAATTTATAAGACGCTGCATGCTCTTCAAAGCAATTTGCACACATCAAACGTGTACAATTCTCTGTGTTATGTGGTGGCAAGTTGCATTTTTCACACGTAGGGTTTCTTTTGCAATGTTTTTTCGTGTGTCCCAATAGTTGACATGTTTGACATCTCATGGGGTTGGGGAAGTACTCTCGTACTTCCTTGGTATACCAAGCAATGTCAATTTTTTGCGGAATTTTATATACATCGAAAGTCAACAGGATTAAACCCGTGTAAAACGATTTACCGTCTTTGTCATTTCTTTTGAATTTATAAACGTCTGTAACTCCTTGACTTTTTAATTCATCGCAAATTTCAGCTTCTGTTGTCTGTATTAAGTTCCTGTCGTAAATTGTGCCTTTACAACTATTTAACTGTTGATGGTATTTGGCTGTGACAGAACAAATTCCGCCGAAATTTTTGGTTTTTATAAATTTATCAGCAATTTTTTGATTTTTTGTTAAAACTAATAAACTCCCATCGCGAAGAATATTAATTTTTTCTACCTCGGAACTAATCCCTTTTATTGCACTTTGCAAGGCAAACACGCTGAAGGACGACAATGGTTTGTTTTTTTCAGTAGATTCTATAGTTATGAATTTGGGATGGTTCTTTGTTTTCTCTTGCAGGGAGTCGCTTAAGGAGGGAAAAGCTTCACCTAAGCAAGATTTTTCCTTTTATTTTTGGGAGTGGTTAACCTCTTTTCTTCACTAAGAGAAGCTAAGAGGCCAAACCTGTTCTCCAGTGGACCCGGATTGTCCACCGGCATTATTATTAAATACTAGTATACAAAAAAATATAGTTCAATTTTTTTTTTTTTTTTAAATTATTGATATAGAAAGAAAATATTACAAGAATGAAAAGAAAAAGAAAAAATATTAACGTACCCGTTAGTTTATTATATGAATATGTTTATGTATAGAATAATAAAAAAACTTAGTAAGAAAGTACTCTGATCGAATTGATCTTTACACTATGAAAGTCAGACGATGACTGGGTCATAACTTTTTATGGTAAAATTATAACAAATATGAATTTTTTACTTATTTTTAGTGTAAGAGAATTCTTAACTTATATAGGGGGGCCATAAATGTATATTTATGAAGATGAATTATTTTATTTATTAACTAAATATAAATAAATATGGTGCCGCGGTTTCATCTAAAGGTGTAGTGGTTAAGACACTGAGCTTTCATTCGAAATCTGAGCCAGCTGGGCTATATAAATTACTAAAACACTATATATATTTTATACAATATAATTATTATATATATATTATATATTCAATTATTAATATCATATCCTTAATATATAATAAAATAATACTTGTAACAGATTATAGATGGCGCATAAATGTTTCATATAGTTTTGTAAGATACATAATATATAGGTACAATAAAATAATGAATAATAAATGACTTAATAGATGCAATTTGCTGCTTTTAATTTATTTATTTCAAGTAAAATAAAGGTTATTATTAAAAAAATAGCTAAAACTGGCATTGTTTTAATATCAAATTTTATTTTATTAATTTATTTATTTTCGTTTCCCGTTTACATACAATTGTAATGAGGAAATAAATCCACCTTTTCTTTTTAGGTGTAGTTGCGGGATCTTTATCAAACTATAAATTATCTGTTTTGTTTTGTCTTTATATTCTATATAATATTTTGGACCTGATGACAGTTTGAATTTAAGACGTTTAACCTGAAAGACGGATGACTTACGCTCTACGTCATTGGTTAGATTCAAATTTTAATATTAATGTAAACACTTTTCTTTTATATGCTGTGGGCTTCAAAAAAAAAATTTTTTTAAATAATTTTGAATTACAATTGAGAAAATTAAAAATACCTATATATATATATGCAAAAATTCAAAATTGCTTAGTTAAAATACAAATTGACAATAAATTTTAGCTAAGAAATTTTATCTGAAGTTCATTGTTTTGTTATTTTTTTTTCAATAGTCCTTATTTAATTTTATGTCAGATAATTTATTTCACATTTTTTTGTTTTTTTATTTATTCTAAACTAAATTTTCATATTTTTTCATATTCTTAACAATTTCACATACATCCCATGTGAATTCAACATAATTTTTATCATATTTATTTAATATATAAATGCTTCCTCCATATTTTTTATCAATACCAATTTACCTATTGTGCAAGAATTGATTAAGTATTGTACTTATTACCACTTATACGGTTTCATTTTAAATATCAAATGAAATAAAATTTTGCTTTAGAACTTGCAGAAAATGGATCTATACTTGTCCTGGGTTAGATATAATGAAGTCATCAAGGTTATTTTATTTGAAGATGACAAAATATTGTTCTACCCAAGCACCTCCAAGGAATATTCGTATGAATTCGTATTGGTAATATTGAAGCAGAGACCATTTTTAAGAAACTAGAAATTATAATCGCCAATCAAACAACACAAATCAAAGAAATGTATAATCTCCAGAATGAGGTTAGCTATATGAAACAATAGATATAGAACATTTGATTGAAGATAATGAAATGTTAAGAAGTGAGAATAAGCAACTAAAATACGAACTTCAGAAAAACAAAATTGAACTTGAGAAAATAAAACAAAAACAGCTTCTTAAACATATTTAAATAACTGGAGTTCGTGACAAAATTAATCAGAATACCATACCACTGCAGCTGTAATAAAAATAGCTGAAAAGATTGGCTCAAATATCAAAAAGAATGCCATCAAAGATGTATAATTAATAAAAAAAAAAATCCCTCAGAGAATTTAGGAGAACCTGAGAAAATAATAATAATTTTGCTATTTTTATAATCTTTAGAAAATAAAAACATATTATATCATTTTAAGAATCTCTCATTAAAAAACATTTATCGCTAATCATTACCATTTACCTAAAATACTATATACATATTGTTTATTTCTATATATGGGGAATTCCACGAAAAATGAGCCAAAAACCGAAAATTTGAAAATGATCTGTATAATATTTTATAAGGTTTTCTTAGGTTCTAATATTAAATAACGTCAGTATTAGTTCTTCTTTTTTTTTCTGCTTTCCTTTTTAAATTGTGTTTATAAAATCGTTTCAAATCCATTCTTGAGACATCAAAATTTATATTGAAATGCTTGATTGTCCCTTGATGACTAATGCATTCTACTTTCTTGTAATTTTGACAAGTTGTAATAAAAAGGGTATAACTAAATTTTAGTCCATGTTTTATCAGTAGACATATATGCAATGTAAATGTAAAACTATAGCTTTTTTTGCTACTGTAAAGGAATTCGCAGAAAATTGTTTAATATTGACAATTATAAAATTAACAAAAATGTACGATACCGATGACTAACAGCATTTTGCGAAAATATAAGTTACATTTCTCGTTTATTTGTTGTTGGAACATCGAAATATTTGTGAAACATTGCTCTATAAAGGTGTTTTAAAAATGCTAATATTTGTAGCATATGGAGTTCACGATACCTAGGCTAAATTGATAAAAGAAAATTTATAATTTTTTTTAAATGTCCCAATGACTAACATGGAATTTGCAATAAACAGTTTAATTTACCGTTTAAATTATTATTGCCCATCTGTAACATTTCTTGCTCTTACTTTACTAATTTAATTTACATTTCTATTCCTTCCTATTAAGGTAGTATGATCTAAGTATTATATATGTATATTATACTACTATACTTATATATTTTAAATTAACATTCGAAAAAAAATAAACTCCCAACAGTAAAAAGAGTAAAACATCTCCAATTGAAATTAATTAGTAACACTGTAATTTTCTTAAAAAAAGAAAAAAAAAACAGAAAATAAAAAAAAAAACTAAAAATAGTATACATACTTTTTAGCGCCTATACTTCCATACATACTATATATATATATATTTATACAATTAAATAACAGTTTATTTCAACGTTTCGGAAACTATTTTTTAATTAGCACTATTTATTTGAGTAATTTGATGACAATAATTTACAAAACTAAACTATACATTGTCTATATATTAATTTTGAGTGGCAAAAAAAAAAAAACGAGGAAAAATACAGTTGCCTTTGTCAACTCTTAGATTAGATACCCGTATGAACCGTTAGTATGTTCATAACCTGTCACTTTGCTTATAATATTATTTTTTTAATTTTTTAGTATTTTAAAATAATTTGGGTGAATTTTATAACTTCTGGACATATATTCAAACTATATGTTTATACATTCTACACCTACAGATTCTAACCTTCCACATAACGATTATCAATCCAAAACTTTTCCAAATATGCTATAGTACCATTTAACACTAAAGGGCAAATGTATATTAATTTACATTGTATGTATTATTCATCAGTGACATATACGATATGTAAATAAACATGAGTTATATAAGTATGTATGTATACTAAAATCGTATATAAATATAAATTCTTCAAGCAACCGTTATGTTGTTTATTTATTTACATATTTTTGTACTACGCATCATCCTCAACAATTTCAAATGATCGAGTAAAAAAAAAATGCAAAATAATCATTAAAAAAATTTGTTAGAAAAATGAAGTCACACTTTCGTCAATTTTAAGGTAACCTTATATTATTAAGAAAAGTTATTACTAAAAATAAAAATATAATGTTGGAGCTTTAATTTTTGTATATCACTTCAAAAAAATTTGGACAGGTGTTCAAGTTACAGGTGTTTAAAAATAAGGATTTTTTTATTTTTTGACCCCATACAGCTCCGAAACGGGGGGCGATATAAAAATATTTTCTAAAATAACTCATAGTTATTTTCAAAGGCCTAACTTCTCTCAAAATTTCAAGTTTCTAACTTAAAGAATTTGGAAGATAGAAGGAGTCAAGAATTTTGCAAAATTAGAATTTTGCATAACAGTAAATTTATACACCGTATACCACATATATATATTTAATTTATATATATTTTTAAAGCTAATAAAAGCAGTAACCGTTTGGCGTTTTCAAATTGAAGACATATCTTATACAACTTGTGTTATAACAATTTAATTATAGAGCTTTTTCGAACTTTGGGGGCTGTAGCTTCGTAACGGGTGGGACTACAGAAAAAAGTTTTTCCATAAAATTAATATTGTTATGATATCTATCAGCAGTTAAAATTTCATGGCTCTATTTCAAAAGAAATATGGAGATTTAAAAGTTAGTTGTTCGAGATCTACCAAAAATTTTGGTCGGATCTTAATAGGGAAGCTACAAATTGATCTAAGAATATTTTGTGTTAATTTCAAGACTCTAGCTTACTTAGTTTTTGAATTATATTGCTGACGGACAGACGGATGGACGGACAAAGCTTAATCGACTTAGAATTTAATTCTGATCCGATCCATACCTTTGAAGGTATATCTAGCTAGCTTATTTCGAGGTGTTACAAATGGAGAAGCAATTTTAATATACCCGATCCTTATCGTACGGGTATAAAAATAACGTGAGAATAGTTAAATTCATATCGTCCAGATTTATTATATGCTTTTGTTGTAATTATTAAAATTTTTATGCAAATATAGAAAATAAAAAAACAAAAAAAAAAAAAAAAAATAATTGTATTAAAAAAAATTAAAAATGGTACCCTATATCTATTTTTAATTTAAAAATAATATTTAGTTTTTATTTGAATTTCATGCTAAAAATAACATCTTTTATATAGATTAAAATTTTATTATAATATTTTAATTATTTTATTTAATTATTATTAAATATTTTACAATTTTTATTTAATTTTTTTTTTTTTTTTTTTAAATTAATTAAATTATGTCACGAAAAACTGGTGTTAATCAAATACCAAAATTAATATTAACAAAAGAACATCATGATCATCCAAGTGATATAATTAGTGAAATAAATGGTGATTTTGGACGTTGGCAATTAAAAATAATTTTATTAATATTTTTATGTAAAATACCATCATCATGGTTTATGGCATGTGTTATATATACAGCACCAGCACCAAAACCCGATAAATATTATTGTAAACAATCAATTAATAATTTAAAAATCATAAATGATACAAAAATCTGGATAAATTATAATAATAATATATCAAATAATAATGATAAAATACATCCAATACGTAATACTGATCGTGAATTTAATATTGATGTATGTAATATTTATCAGGATATTTCAAAAATAAATAATAATAATTTTCATATGAATTCATCATTTTTATTAATAAATAATTTAAGTACAATTAATAATAATAATAATAATAATATAATACCATGTAATCGTTTTGAATATTTAACAGAATTTAATTCTTTAATAACTGATTTTGATTTAGTTTGTTCAAGAAAATTATTAATAAGTGTAACACAATCATTTCATGCTATTGGTACTTTAATTGGTGGATTAATTGCAAATAATTTATTAAAAAAGTATGATTTTTTTTTTATTTTTTTAATTATAAACAAAATTTTATTTATGTAATATAAATTTAGGAAATAAGTGAAATAAATGTGTTTGTAACCAAATCCACAAATCGAAATCTATAAATAAAAATCCAAAAACCAAAATTCAAAACCCTGCTAAACAAATTAATGAACCCTGATTTTGTAATCAACTCTAAAGTCCTTTCTTATTATTTCAACAATACATACTTAATTTAAAATAATTGTGGATTTTTTATTTTATGGCAAAAATCATTATGGATACCTATTGTTTTTTTTATAGATTTTGGGACTCACCCTGAAATAACTCATAAAGAAATGAAATAAAATAACTATTCGTAAAATTTACTTAAATAAAATAAATCTGTACAAAATGAAATAACTCCGCAGCAAAAAACAAAAAAAAAAAAAAGAATAATAATTTTTGGGGCTTCGGTAGCGTAGTGGATGTGCCGTATTTATCGAAGGCGTATGGGTTCGATCCCTGCACAGGTCGCAAATGATGTTTTTTTCTTTACATAACCCCTTTACGACCAAATATAATGTAAATATATAGTATATAATATAAACAAAATAAATAATATTAGTATATAATTTAATAATAGAATAAAAAATCTATAATGGCCTTAGTAATCAATGGTTCAATAATATTGCATTACATTTATGTATGTAATATTAATATAAATAAATAAATAAATAAATAGAATAATAATTTTTATGGAATTATTTTATTTTTCGGTTTCGAAGTTACTTCTCAAGGAGTTATATTTCATACTGTCATTAATTTATATCATTTTTAATTTAAGAAAAAAAAATATTTTCAATTTAAGTTGTAAGGGCATTTTCTTTTTAAATGCAAGTATTTTTTTTCTAATTTAGAACAATTATTATTTTTTTAAATTTAAGAAAATATGGTTACGTTAACTGAAAATTAATCTTAATAAAAGTTTTGCCTGATTAAAAGTGTATATTATTGTAGTATGGAAATGTTTGCACTTAAAAATTAAAACTTGCACTTAAAATAAAAATATTTCCATTTAAAAATGAAAACTTGAAATTAAAGTGAAAATTTTTTATTTTAAAGTAAAAAAGAATTTTTATAATTAAAATAATAATGTATAGTTGTCTGGGGATTCTAAATGTTTACATACAATTTAGTAATACATATTCGAAAAATTTTATTCTATAAAAAGTTGGTAAAAATTATTTTTAATAAAATAATGCAATAAATTAAATTTAATAAAATTCACTTTTTAAATTAAAAAGTTACTGGCTTCTTGATTAAAGAGTTTTATTTAACTGCTATTTTAACTGATATTATCTGTGTTAAGAAATTTACCAACTTAAATTTCTATATATAGAAATTATAATAAGAATATATAAATATTTATAAATCTATAAATACTTATCACATTCTCACACCTACACGTCTTTTTTATTTTTTATTCTCTATATATTATTATTGTTTTTCCTTGTCAAAAAAGTGGAAAATTTTTCTATTATATCAAAGTAAATATAAACAAATATTAGTGTAATGATATTTTTTGTTTGAACTTGGTTTATATATATATATATAATGTATTGATCTTGGTTTATATATATATTATATATAAACAAAATAAAACCTGAAAATAATTTATTTGTGTTTTATTTTTTCATTTGCACTTAAATTATTTTCATAAATTTTTAACTTTCATATTAAAGCGAAAAAAAAATTTCCTTCCTTATTGATAAAAATGCGTGTGCCTCAAATACTGAGAAATATTGTAATAAGGTGGTATAGGAGATGAAAAAAAGCTAAAAGAGTTACGTTAGACATTTTAGTTCATATTGTAGGTCTATAATAAAAATAAGCAAGAAGTATAAAAAAGGGGATCCATATTTAACGGTTTCATTTTTAGGGCAGATTATATTAAAAATGTTAGAGATAGATTTTATATTTTATATACACATTATATATAATTAGAATAAGAATTAAAACCTAACCTGGAATTTCGCGAATTAGGCCTAGAAGGCTTTTCAATTTGGAAACAAGGCGTATTAGATCTTATTGCTATAGACTTTATCGTACCCCACCATACAATATATATATTAATGAAGGTAATTTATATCGAAAATTCTAATCTAAGAAAAAGCGATCACAAGTAGGAATGACCACCGATTATAACTGTTAAGAAAGGATATTTATTTGTAACTGAGATTCACATAATACTAGCACCAGTTATATTTTTTATTTGGTGAACTATTACAATTAACTGAAAGTCATCACTCATCATTTAGCAAGTGTTAATATGTTGTGCCACTACGCCTTGCATTGGGTATTGCAGAAGAAGAATGTCAGTAAATAATTTTAAATGTTAGGAATTTAATTAAATTAAGTATTATTACAATAATGTTAGTCACTTAATATTAATATTAGTGATAAATATAAAACTTTAACTACAACACCAATCGAATCTGGATATTGTAAACGTCTAAGTTAAATTGTTAACCATAATTGCGTAAAGTCAAACTCTTGAGTTATCTGGACAAAATGCAAAACAGAAATATTCGTTTTATTGGCGACACCAGTGTTAGCGCAACGCTAACTCGATTCAACCATTGTCGTCCACTGGAGTCTGACTTTGTTTTATAGATACCTTGTAGTGGGAAACACGTGTTCTAATGAAATAAAAGTTAATGCCACCACTTAAAGATTCCCAATATAAAACAAGTAGCGCAACCGATGTCTACCCCCACACTATCAATATTTGGTAATCCATTATATGTTTACGATTTAACAAAATTAGAAAAGAACGTTAACATCTTTCTTTTAAAATTTCCACTTCATCCTCCATAATCCAAATTATTCCAAACTCAATTTCCCATCAATTTTCTACATCCTTATCCTGAAAATCAAATTGAACAGTATCTCACTATGTATTAAACGACACATCCTATAAAATATTGTTTTATAGGGAAATATTAAAGTTCATTACTGCCCAAAAAAATCTCTTGCTTTCTGTCTTGCTGCCCAAAAAAATTCTTTGGAGTGATTTTCGATGTTTTCCCACCGTCCCTCGTGTAAGAATATTCTTAATCACTGACAAAATATGTAGATCTCGGACATAAATTTATACATTTCCTAAACTTTTCATTTAATAATTTTTTTCAATATTTTTTTTTTTCCAATTTTTAGAATTAGTCCGAAGCGTGTAATGATATTTGGAATGATTGCTCAAGTATTTTGTGGAAATTTAACAGGAATTGTTCATTCATTTACTCTACATATATTTTTTAGATTTTCAACAGCAATATGTTGTGCATTAATGATGACTGCTGGCCAAGTTATTAGTAAATTCTATTTTGATTATAATTTACCTCAAAAAATTTATTAACTACTTAAAATTTTATAGCATTTATAATAATTTTTTTTTTTTTTTTGCAAAAAAGTTGTAGATATTACAAGTGGAAAAGCTAGAATTATTGTTATAACGGTATTTGAATTATATTGGTCAATTGGTTTGATTTTGTTACCAGCGATTTCGATATTTTTTGATAGTTGGACTTACATATATATTGCAATATCATCGCCAACAATTATACTAATATTTTTATGTAGGTAAGTCTCTTATTTTTTATTTTTATTTATGAAATTTAAATTTACCGTTGGATGAAACTAAATTTTTTTTTAAATTTTTATAACCTTTTTCTAAATGACAAAATATGTTTTCTGCCCCAAAAACACTTTAAGAAGGTTAATAAGAACTATAAAAGTAATCGTTTTTTAGATGATATTTTTATATTACCTTTTTGGTTATTAGGTAAATAAATATTACCTAATAACTAATATATAAATATTTTTCTATAAATTACATTTTATCTTATAAAATATGCTTTCAAAAAAATTTAACACTAAAAAATATATGATTCAATAGTATCGCAATGGGGCATATTTAGACCAAAACAAGGCTGGAGTTTTAATTGTAAATTTTTACTTTAGTCAGCACTAGATCTTATTACAATATTTGGAATTTTAATAAGGAATAGAAATTTGTTTATTTTGACTATATATTATTTTTATAATTTTTATATAAGGTATAAATTTCAATTTTTTTGTTTACATTCGATATTCTATGCTATATGATTATATTTTTCTATTATTGGTATTAAAGTATGGCATCTTTTTGTTTTGGTTAGTAGTTAAAATAGAGTATTATATTATAAATTAGTTTTTTACTTTTATCGGAATTTGAACCTCTAATTTATTTATTAATTTATAGTATTACATTCTACAAACGATACAATTATTTATTTATTTATTTTATATTACTCAAACAAAATTTATTTTTAAATATTTCATATTTATTACTATATATAATAAATTATATAGGATCAGAAGTTACCATCAGCCACTCGGGCCATTTTGGGCTTACATTAAATTACAATAACTTGAAATCAAATTTTATTTATTTATTATTATTTATTTATTCCAATATTACATAAACACACAGGAAGTACTCAATATTAATTAAGCGCTCGGCTGCTACGGTCATTATGGGCTGTGAATTGACAAAAATTATAATAAATTAGTACATACTTATTTACTACTTAATACTTATTTACTATTTAACTTATAATTTTATTGTCTGTGGAACCAAGTTGATTTAAATGCATTTTTATTTTATTTATTTATTTATATTAATATTACATACATAAATGTAATGCAATATTATTGAACCATCGGTTACTAAGGCCATTATAGATTTTTTATTCTATTATTAAATTATATACTAATATTATTTATTTTGTTTATATTATATACTATATATTTACATTATATTTGGTCGTAAGGGGGGTATGTAAAGAAAAACCCACTTACGGCCCGTACAGATATCGAATCCACACTCCTTCGGCTAAAAACGCCACACGCCTACCTACTAGACTACCGAAGCCCCCTGATTTAAATCGTATCCCATAATATATTATTATGTATGGAAGTTTTAATTGCATACTTCTTGGCAAATATATATATTCCTTTATGTATTTTATGTAAATAAATAATTACCTATACAAAATTATGTATTTTAAATTTTTTAAAATTTTTATTACATACTTAATTACAATTAAGACAATTAACGGGTTAAAAAACCGAATATGGTGTATTCTAAATCTTGGAATCAATACAGCACTGCACTATAAAATATAGTTTTAATAAATTTAAATTATCAATGTTTTTTTTTTTAATGTTTTTTTAATATAGATGGATTACAGACTCGCCGCGTTGGCTTATAAAAAGAAAAAAAATAGACGAAACATTAGCAATTTTATTAGAATCAGCAGCATATAATGCTAGAAAAATTCCACTAGATTTAGAAAGTCGTCTTTTACACTATTACGAAGAGCTAAGTGAAGATAATATTGGAAAATATATTGAAATATGGGATGGTTCAACAAAACGAAGTCAAATATTATTTGTTCATTGGGCATGGGTATGGTCAGTTACATTATATAATGCTATGATTTTAAATATACGTGCATTTGGTGTTGATTATTTGCACACCAATACTGTGATATTAGGTGAGAAATTTTTTTTTTATTATATACATATATACAATTATATAAATACATACATATATATATTTTATATATTTTTCATTTGTGCTGTATTTTTGTAGGATTTGCTGAAATGTTTGGCATATTACTTGGACTTTTATTAATTTTATATACAAGAAGGCATTGGTTCTGGTCTGGATCAATAATTTCTGTTGCAGGATTTTTTACACTTTTTATATGGCTTGTACCAACAACAAGTACTTAAAATATTTTTCTCAAACTAAAATAATAAAATAAAATAAGTATTTTTGCAAATTTTTGTTAACTTTAAGTATAAGTTTAGTGTGTCGGTAGAGGGGTTTAGCATATATAGCTTATTAACAGTCGAAGTGCGGTTTTAGATGCTTTTGTTGCTAACTTTTCTTGCGTTTGAAAATGCACTACGCAACTAGTTTTTTGTAATTAGTAATGTCTTCGCTCACTTTTTCGCCATCATTTTATAAATTAAAAATATAATTGGAAATAGTTTTTGGATCATATTTCAATATTGATACAAAAAAGCCTTCTATTAAAAGGTATATAGAAATGGAAATCCATTTTTATATGAAACCAGGTGTAAAGTAAGATCGGAAATTGATACTAAAAAGATTTATAAGCTCTAAAATCCAAACAACTGATGTTATACATACATAACGTAAAGCGAAAAGTGTCAAAATATAAGTATTTCATCTTATAATTCAGTAATTTTATTCCTCATCACTGAGATACTTTTACATTTCAAAACGTTTTCCTTTTAAAAAACTTAATTTTCCTCTAACACAATTTTTTTTATTTTTTTTTAACATTCACAATTTAGAATTTGTTCTAAAAGTCCTAAAACTGTGTTCTAAAAATTAGTACCAAAAACAAAAATATAATCATTTACTTTTGGATTTACGAACTGTCTTAAACAAAAATCGTAGTATCTATAGTGTACCCTTCTAACATAATTAAATGATTTTTTTCGAAAAATTTTATATCATAACTAAAACGAAATCGTGTTGTAAGAGAGCTTGCTGTATAACTTAGAACTCTTTAAATCTTTCAAATAAAATTCTTTATATCCTTTATATATAAAAGAAATTTTTTTAAATACTTAAAAAAAATATTTTTTCAAAGTTAATTATTTTGAAATATTTTAAATTGCATTCTTTTTTTTTCATATTTTAGTTAAAGAAAGTCGTCGAATTGGTATGGATATGTTCTTTTGTACATGTTTAAAATTAGCTAATGCCGTTTCAATGGCTATTTTAACAACATGTACTAAAGAAATGGTAACAGCTGAAAAACGTATTATGTTAATGTTTTCAGTAATAACATTTAGTAGGATATTTTTAATTATAGCACCATTTATATTAGCATTATCAGTTATACATCATTTAATACCAATAACAGTTTTTGCATTTTTAGCAATGTTAACTGGATTATTTATGATATTTTTAAATGTATCATTTTGGGATGATAATCAACCAAAAATTATTAAAGTACCATCATCAGAATTGTATAGAAAAACATCACAAATAATATTATCAAGACGTCAATCACAAGTAAAAAATCCACTTGAACTTGATGAAATACCACAAGTTAGTATATTACATATATGGAATTCATCATTGGATTTACCAAGTGCAGATATTGAATCTGATATAAATCCTAATGATTTATTATGGAATAATAGAAGTTCTAGTAAAAATTCTATAGGATCTGAAGAAAAATTAAAGTTTTAAAATTCTTTGTTTATGAAATTTTATTTAAGAAATTTTATAATTTTTTTTTTTTTTTTGTCCTTTTTTTTAAATTTAAGTATTAAAGAAACATATACTTAAAAAAAAAAAAAAATACAGAAAAGTATACTCAAAAAAAAATATATATGTATGGTATATGTAAAAAATATTGTTGTAGCTTCTTTTTTTTTTTATATTTATCGTGAAGTTTTATTGAATTGATCGAAAAAGTCATCAGAACATTTATTTGTATAAAGGACTTTATTGACATATCTATTTCTTGTTGTTTGTTCTTCAGCTAAACGAGCATTCTCTGCTTTTAATTCAATTGTATTTTGTCTAAAAAAAAAAAAATTTTATTGTAAAGGATATGGTTTTTTTTTTCTTTTTGTTGTTATTGGGAAGATTAAAATACAAATTATTAAACACTTACTTAAGACGTCTTTCTTCTTCTAATTTCTTTAACATACATGTTCTAGTAATATTACTATCCATTTGATCCCACATTTTTTCTTTTAAAGCATCATCCGTTTCTCGTTTCTACAAAATGTTAGAAAAATGTAACCATGTTATTTATTATAACAGAGAATCTTTTCTTTTTGTTATAATTTTATATGACTGCATAATCATATCATAACACATATACTCACTTTACGTTCTTCAACTTGTTGATGTTGTTCTCTCTTAAAATGATCTAATTCATCTGGTGTCATACCACGATATTCAAATGCAATTTTTTTATTTAAACCTAAACGACTTTGTGCTACATCAGGATTTTGAGTTAACATATTACTTGTTATCATATTATATATTTCAGCTTTATTATCTTCTTCTTCACATTTTTTTGCCAATTTCTTTTTATCATTTTGTTCTTCAGCCTATTTATAATTTAAAATATAATGTCTAATATATATAATATATTATATAAATATAGCATATAATGTATTTTTTTTAAAAAAAACAAAAAATTTGTTAAACTAAATTAGTGTTAGCGTTATCTAAGATATGAACCACATGACTGTAAACATTTCTATATGGAACATGAATTCTAAATAATTTGCTTTTAAATCTTGGCATAAAATTACAAAAACAAGCAATATATAAATAACAAAGAATCAAAAATATGAAAGTACTGTAAAGTATTTAAAGTGGAAATCTCTCATTAACGACTATACGGTAATGATCAAAGAGGAATGAAAGCTGAAAAATGAAATCATTATATAGATTTTAATTGTAATTCTAAACTATTTAGAAGAAATAATTTTCATAATGCATTAACCTTATAAGATATACTATACTTATAACATACCAAGTGTTTATTATAATTTAATACAGCATATTGCATTTTTTGAGCATTATTTCTTTCTAATGTTGCCATTTCCATAGCCAATTGATCTCTTGCGTTCATAGTTTTTTGTAAAAGAATATCAGCTTCATTTCGATCTGCTTCGGCTTGCTTTTTTTCTTTCATCTAAAAAACAAATTTTTTGATTATACTTATTTTTTTAAAATAATATGTAATAATGTAACCTGTTGTTCTAACCATGCTCTTAACTGTTGTTTTTGTAATTTTTTACGTTCTTCTCTCATAATATCTTCACCAACAAACCTAAAATATATAAATTACCTTAAGTATTAAGAAATATATGTATGTATATTATATATGTATATTCTTATGAAATTTACACTTGAGCACTTGAAATACCAAGACGAGCATCATTATCAGCACTTCTTGCTGCTTCAGCTCGTCTTTTTGGATCATTTAAATCATATTCTCTTGAATCTTCTTTTTTCTGATATTGACATCTATAGAAATATAAATCATTGAACTGACGTTTTTTTTCCTAAAATTATTTAATTTTAAATTAAATGAAATATGATAAAATTTAAATAAAATTTTTGTACCAATTCAAGTTCTTTTTCTTTAGCATGAATTAAATCAGCTCTTCTTCGAAGTTCTTCATTCCATTTTCTTTCTCTTTCAGCTTCCTGATGTTCAACTTGTTTTTTTTCTGCAATTTGTTTATCAAGTGCTTCATAATCTTGCTAAATATAATTCAATTTAAATAATAATTTTAATAAATTATTTTATGATTTTAATGCTAAAGAGAAAAAAAATAATAATACCCCATAAAGACGTTCTTTCGCATTAAAAATTCTTTTCTTTCTTTCTTCTTCATATTGACGGCGTCTTTCAAGAATTGCAGCTTCTCTAAGATCATCTTTCTGAACAATTTGATTTTTAAGCATTCTCTGACAGTATAAAAACGAAAATTTAAAATAAAAAAAAAATTTAAATTATATAATATAGACTTGGAATTATGAGAAGGAATGAAATATATTGATTAAAATATTTTTGATTATTTAAATGTTTTTTTATATTTCATTTATTTTGACTACTTAATTGACTGCTCTGTTCAGTTATTTACACGTTTCCAAGATACTATTTAATAAATCGTTAATTTTTCAGCTCAAGAAATTTATTAGTTAAATTATAGACAGGAATAAGTCAATATAGAATACATATACTCATATTCGTAGATAAATTCACAAAACCAATATAAATAAATTTTTGTGTATATTAGTGATAACCGTTGCAAGAAATGAATGTGAAAGTGTATTTACAATAATAAAAGGATATATCAGTTAATTAAAAGAAAAAAAGTATTTTTATATCATTGTTTAGAGAGATTTATACATACATATGAACATACATATATACATATTTATACATATTCTGGTTGTTTTCAGCTAATGCTAATCTAAATATCAAGCATTAGGTGTAGAATCCTTAATCGCGATAAGGAAGGAATTAAGTTACGCAATATTTTATATGTAAATAATTACAAAGTAGGTTTTTCCTTTAATTGAATATAATATGATATAATTTCATAAAGACTGTATTGCACAAACACATAAAATTTACTAAGTATATATGTATGTACATATTATGTACCTACTCATAAATTTTTTGAAAACGAATACTATTTTTTTAAAATATATTACAATTTAAGATAGTTTTATCGAAAATAAATAAAAAATGTAAATTTTTAAAAACAATTCAAAATTGTGCAGTATGACAACTTATCATTAATTTTGTTATTTATTACTTTTTAACAAAAAGAAGTGATTTCTCATATAATCACGAAATTTTAATATTTCGAACGATTTTTGTTAAATATGATGCATTTAAAATTCAGTCTTAACTTGAATTCTAATTCTTCAAACCAAACATCAAAGTCAAATACCTTGTTATAGCAAACAAATTTTGTTTTTGAAATTTTATGAAGAGGACTACCATACATTTTTTTTACGCATTTTTTTTCCAAAGCTAAATAAATTATAAAACAGATACTGAAAACAAATACTGATGAAAACTTATTCTGGAATGGCTTATCAGATAAATTTATTGATTTTGAAATTCAGTTCTTTATTTATTCTCACCATTATCATAAAAATACCATAAAAATACCCTAAAAATTTTCTCTTTTATTTAATTATGTAGAATCATTTGAATGTAAAGATAGCCAACCCATATTGAACTTTAGTTTGATTAAATCTGGAGGTTGGTTTTGCTATTTACGCATTAAATTAATAAATTAAATTGAGCTAATAATTAAAATTACATACGTTTTTTTTTTTAGCTTTATTGAATTTAACAAAATACATAATATAGTGTTTCTAGTAAGATCACTTTTCTTTATTATACAATAGTATACAAATAGTATACAAAATTGAGATAAAAATCGAATTTTCATAAAAGCAAATATATTATATTAACTTTAAATGTTTATATTTTAAATGTGAATATTATATTATAAATTTATTGATGCTTTCAGCCTTTTTTTCTTATTTCCAATATAAGTATTTGATCTTATACTATCAAAATTCAAATTTTCATCTCAATTTATAAACTAAAATCAAAAAATAAAAATGCCATACTTATATAAATTATAATTATTAATAAACAATTTATTATTTTAAAATTCATAAAATAAAATAAAATTGTACAAATGTTGTAACAAAATAAGTTTAATAAAAATAAATCAATCTCATATTATTAAATATTATTACTATTAATTATATTTGCGAAATGTTCGCTACTATAATAAGTTTAATTTATTGTAAGTTCTAATAACCAATGAAATAAATTTTTAATCGAAGAAAAAATTATTTATTTTCTTAAATATTTTCAATTTCTTTTTTTTCTTTTTTGTTTTTGCTATAAATTTATTTTAATATAAATTTCTATAAATATATATTATGTATTTATATTTTTTTTACAAATATGAAGCGGTAATTACAAACAAACATTCTCAAAAAAACAAATTTTTTCTTTATATTTCAAATAATTTACTAAAATAGCTTTTTTATATATCAAGCGCTTATATTCTTTGAGAAATGAGATTTTTATTATTTAAATTAATTATAGAATCAGCAATCACTTTGGCAGACATTTTTAAATAACCACCACTTAGTAACATCGCAATTGGAATTTTTTTCTGACGCGCAGTAGAAAAAACGATTTCATCACGTTCAATTACTCCCTTAAAAGAAATTATTAAAAATTTACTGTATAAATCTGTTATAGATAGTATTTTATTAAAAACCTCTGGCGTTATATCCAAAAGACCTAAAGGATCGCTCTGCAAAATATCAGTTCCTGCATTGTAAACTATTAAATCTGGTTCAAATTCATTAAAGGACGTATTTAATGCTCTAAAACAAAAAAAAACAAAAAAAACAAATTTCATAAATATTAGAGAATAAAATTAGAAAATAAAATTATTTTACTTTTTAAGTTTATGCAAATAATAATTATCTGGTGTTCTTGGTTTTAATTCAACAGCACATCTAATAGCTAATTTAGCTGGGTGATCTCTAGGATAAATTGCTGAATTGTACATATCCAAAATATAAACATTTGAGTTATTCATAAAATCTCTTTCATGGCCATTGCCTTGATGTGCATCTAAATCTATTATCATAACATTTTTAATAGAATCTTCATTTTCAAGGAGATTTCTAATAAGTAATGTAATATCAGCATATGCACAAAATCCACCACCTTTTTTGGCTGAACAATGATGAAATCCACCACCTAAATTAATAGACCAACCATATTGAAGTGCTAATTTTCCAGCTAAAATTGAACCTATAAAAACATATATTATTATTGATTTTAAATTTTCATAATTACATATAAACAAAGATTTTACCTCCTGTTTGAAATCTCATTGGACGTAAATAACCATTTTGAACAAATGAATTTGGCACAAAAACTAATAATGGGATTTCAGCTATTTGAGCAACATTCCAACTCCATTTTAAACTTTTTATATATTTTTTTGTATGAACTTTTAATAAATCTTTTTTTACAATTTCTTCTGGAACTTGAACATCATCATCTTTTAAAAAATTTTCTTGTTTAAGAAACTAAAAAATCGATTTTATAATTTGATTCAAACATTTTTTTTCCAAAAAAATTGGTACGTACCTTCATTATGTGATGTCCTTTCTTAGCATCAAAAGGATGCAGTTTTTGAAGTCCACAAAATTCAACTCCATATTTTCTTGAATAAATAATAGGTAATAATGGTTGTTCCACATCTTCATAATTAATTATTTTATTTGTACTGTTATGATGAACTTTATTTGTATACATTATTCATACTCTGCTATATTTTTTATCTTCATTATATTTTATTTTTAGCGTTTCATAATTAATGTTACTTGGGAAAAAAATTTTAATATTTGTGTTTCTTGTTAGATTAAAACAGACTTCAAAAATCAAAACAAAACACTTCAAAATATAAAGTACATTTTAAAATCCCCACGGGCACGGGGCACGGGCAGGGTTACCACTTTGGTAATTTTCTACCAAATTTGGTAATTTTATTCAGATAATATTTTTTTTGGTAATTTGGTAATTTTTTGGAATAATTTGAAGAATGAGGAAAATTAAAATCAGGGACCAATTTTAGAAAAAAAAAACATTTTTGAAAACATTGTTAAGTAAAAATACTGATTTTAAATTTTCATAATTACATATAAACAAAGATTTTAACTCCTGTTTAATAAGTAAAAATATTGTGTAGCCACACAACTTTAATGTAATTACAAAACCTTAACTAAATGTCCAAATTTTTTAATTTTATTAATAATCTAAATTTTTTACGTTTGTTTAAAATGGAAAAGTAAGTTACAAATTTGCCAAAATAATTTAATAAACATTAATAATTTTTTAATTTAATAAACATTAATTCATAATAAACTACTTCCTGAAAATATCTTGTGAAGAAAAAACCTTGACTTGTGGATGCAACAGTAAATTCCAGATGCAGCAGAGAAATTATCATAGCTAAAAGAAAAAAATGAAAATGGCCAAGGAAATGGATAAAGGAAATAAAGCGGCTAATAGAGTTTGGTCTGCCAAAAATTAATTTTAGTTTAAGTTATATATATGTATACATAATTTTATTATAAATTATTATTATATTAAATATTATTTTACTTAAAAGGTTTTACATATTTAACTTTAAAAATTTTATGTTCCTTGAGAAATACTCAAATAATAAATAAATTAATAATTATTTTATGTTCCTTCAAATACTGTTTATTGATAAGTAGTTTAAATTTTAACATTTTTTGTAATTTTTTTTTTAGTTTTTATATACATATATGAATTGTTTTGTTTATTTTTTTTTTATGTTGCATATATTTAATAATTGTTGTTTTATTTTAATAATATATAAAAAACATTTAATATCAAGCAAAGCCATTGTGCTTCAATATCCAACATATTTTGGTAACTTTTTGTCCATTTGATAACTTTTCAAAACCAATTTGGTAAACAAATTTTTTATTGAGTGGTAACCCTGGGTACGGACCTTATACCAACCCATTTATCAATAATTATCAATCAATCTGTATTTAAATGTTGCCATAACATGAAATAAAAGGAAAAATCTTAATATTCAGATTTTTTCAAATTTCTTGAATTTTAAGCGTTTATTATAATTTATAATAGGCGTTGTGTGTTTTTTTAATCACAGCAGACTATATACTGAGTACTGGCAGACCTCCTTATTACATTCAAAATGGCCGCGTAGTCTGGTTGGCAGAATCGTTTTTTACAGAAGAACTCTTAGGTTTTAAATTGAAATTTTTAAATATTTTTTTATTTTTTTAAATTATAAGTCCTGTATAATTTGAATATATTATACAATACTGTATAAATACTAAGGGATTAAAATTACTAAAATTAAAAATAAAATTACTTTTATTTAAAATATAACTTAATACTACCTTATTTTCAGTTATTTCGAATAATTAACTACAATATTGAAAAAGAATGCAATACATATTTTCGTAATAAAATCCAAGATTGGCAATCTTCCTATCAAAGTACAACCATACCAATTCGAATGTACTCATCTCCTCTCGGTGATGTTTCAAACAATTTTATTAGACGGTTAGCATGTGAATTGATTCATTATATATAGTATCTTTGAAAATATCAGCCTGTAAATATTTGCTACCAGATATTTGGTGAATTTCTTTAAAACGAGGAAGAAGGCTTAATTTTAGATAATATTATTTGAAAAGCTTTATTTAATTCTATTTTCTCACCCTATTCTATATTATTTAAACAATTTCAATTAGCCGTTACTCTTTTATAATCCTCGGTTATATTATTTAAATAGGCGTGATAAATTCTTTTTCTTCTTCTCAGCCAATCATTTAGTATTTTAAACAACTTTCTAGTTTCCTCTGATATCCCTTGATACTTTCCGTTACTCCTTGTATTACGTTTTGAATGCAAAGCCATTGTGTCAAGAATAGTTTTTTCAATTTCCGCAATATGGATATCTATTTCACTCTTATCAATGATTCTATCTTTTGCTACACACATACTCTTTACGATTCTATCTTTGCTACACACATACTCTTTCAAGTTTGTAGGCTAGGTCATTTCTGAAATTTTCCGAATTGGTTTCATCAAAAGACTAATAAATAGGTAAGAAGAGTAAGAAGAACTTCCTGTACCTTGTATGTACTAAGTTTAAAATGTATTTTGATTGCAAAATAATCAGATGGTGAGGTTAGAGTTTTACAACCTTCTTCAGTTACGCTTAAAGTAGAGGAAACAAGGATATAGTCGAGCTTTAACGATGATCTCGGAAAAGTTGGTCCATCCGCATAATATAAATCTGCATTAGGATAGATTTTATCAAAAAACCATTCACAAAAACTTGAGCCATTTTTATTCGTTATTGTGTCACCATTGTAAATGCTTGAATTGAAATTACCCCGTACAATCAATCCATTCAATTTTTTACTAAGGTTAAACAAATCATTTATATGAACTATTATTGGCTTGTCAACATTCGGAACATATACACTACCAATTAGAATTTTTTTGAGTTATTAAATTCGTCATTTAGTTTCAAACATATCAGACAAATGCCTATTGTTATGGAACTCATTCTTTCTTCATTAAACTGAAATTTATCTTTTATTAATATACCAGTTCCTCTTTCGAAATCGTTTCTTATTAAAATATATCCTTTAATTTCCACTTTATGAAAGCGCTTTAATCTTGTTTCAGAGATCAGCGGAATATCAATATCGTTTTCTTTAAGCAGATAGTAAAGTGAGAACCTTCTTTCATGAGACACCAGAGTTGACGTTCAGAGCTAGTACTTTCAGTTCACTCATCACGGAGCACATAAAGATCCAACAAACCCTAAGTACGTCATCGCCTTTTCGTTCGCGTCACTATTTTAAGATAATTCGGCCAAAAAGTCTTAATTTTACTAATAAATAAACTCAGTGGCATTCTAAATAAATTCTCATACAAAGTCAGATATGAATACCGCCCCATATCTCTGCAGTTATTTTATGGGGTTGACTTCAACACTGTGGCGTAAGACTTGCCAGACATAATTAGCTCACTCGACCCACCGCGAACCACTCCCTTCTTTACGCCCTCCAAATCTTCACTCCTATGACCTAGCCTATCCCTCCTCTCCTTGTATCTCAAATACCATTTACATCCCTTATAGCTAGCTATATGATTCTCAGAGCCACAATTTACATCATGAATGATTTTTGCATCATCAACGGTATTGCTTTTTGAAGTAGAATTATTTTTATTTTTCAAAAATAAATTCATCATTCATTCATTCATGCACTCTGTTCTAATACGGATTTGATATCTACCCACTTCCTTTTGTTTAACGTTATAATAATTTGATATAATAACGTTACTGATAATTTGTGGCCTATCCATCATACTTTCGTCTACTTCCTCATACTTCCTTAGCATTTGCTATTATTCTTCTATTAACACTTAACAGCGAACCAACAATATGAATTTTATGTTTTTCATTTCGATCTTCATCTTCCTTCATTCCAGGTGAAATGACATAATTGCCATTACCAGGATCGAAATTTATTTTGATTAATTTTGAAATTTAAAATTTTGTTCTTCCAATTTTTTTTTTTTTGTAAATAAAATAAAATTTTGTTTAAATATAATTTTTTCTTTTTCAGAAATTCTTTTCAATTTAAATAAATTAAAAAAATTGAATTATTTAATTGATCTTTACTCAACGACGATCTGATCGTTTTGACGTTTGTCTAAGATTTTACTTGTAAAATAAAATTCAATTTGTTTCGTTTATTTTTTTTCAGTTTTTGATTTTTATTAAATACTTTGTTATAAAAATAAAAAATTTTAAGAAAAGGGTGAATTTAAAAATAAAAAATACAGAATACAGTTTATTCAAATTGCGTTTTTTTTAAATCTAAGCCCTCGTATCGTATCTTCTGCTCAACGCGTGCTCATTTTACGTAAAGCGTGCTGAGATCTATGCTCTGATTTAAAAATAAAAAAAATTTCCAGAATTGAAGTATAATATAATATGCTTCTTACACCACCAAATAATTCCGTCTAAATTTTCGAATGACAATGATTGCTTATTTTTTATTTATTTCAAAATTATAAATAAAATTCCTTTTTTTTCTTTCTTTCACAATATGCTTTATTCAACAATTTTAAAACGAATGAACAAAAATACTAATGTTTCAATTTTCAACTTTTATAATTTTTGAAATAACTCATATTATTAAAAAAGAACGAAAGGTGAATGACTGTTTGATCTTCATTTGATAACCTAGATAATAAACCTTCATTTGATTGATTGATTGCTATAATTATTTATTTTCCCTGGCGGCAAATATTTATCATATATAGTAACATTGTTGTTTTGCTATGTTATGAACGATAACTGACAGTTTAGTCTGTCAATAATTTTGTTATTTGTTTTTTTCTTAAAATTTGTTATTTTATATAAATTCCAAATATCTGCAATATTAAAAATTACCTAAAAAAACTTTGTACAACCCTCTTTATTTTCATTTAAAAACTATTTTTAAAATTGCTTTATATATCATTAATGCTCTTTTAATATTATTAGCCGTGGCCTGTGTTTTAAAACAAATTACA
Source organism: Poecilobothrus nobilitatus (assembly GCA_947095535.1). Classification (NCBI taxonomy): domain Eukaryota; kingdom Metazoa; phylum Arthropoda; class Insecta; order Diptera; family Dolichopodidae; genus Poecilobothrus; species Poecilobothrus nobilitatus. Next base: position 248,922,279 of record OX352773.1, on the reverse strand, counting down.
ACTAATTGCATGTTGGCAGCACGTTTCAAAAATGCATTAGGATTAAAACGTCAAGCGGCCATTTAGTAAGTAGCGTTATTAAAGTTTTCGGGTATAGTTGCTTTTAGGTGCGTCGGTAAAAATAAGAGCCACGTGACTCGGACCCCCCAAAATAGGCCGAAAACCGATAGTATTTTGCCGTTAGAATATGAATTTCCCGAAAAAATGACCTTTTTTGCATTATTTATCCCGAAAAAAAAGTTTTTAAATTTTCATACAAAAATCGACATTTTTATGAAAATAATGGACATGGACGACTGGCATTTTGAGAATTGATCCATTCTTATAAGCTTTAGTATATACATATATGTAAAGAATTGCCATTGTACAATTTATTTAAAAATCAAAATGGAAATTTTTAAATGATAAAAATGAAAGGGTTGTACAAACAATTTTTAGGTAGTCCACATAATTAAAATTTAAATAAAATAAAAAATTATTGACATCTCTTTATAATGAAAATATAAATAAATTAATTTTAAGTTTTGTAAATGATTAAATAAACATATTTTATAATTTATTTCAATGTTTAATTGTTCTAAAAGGAAATGTCACAGTAATTTTTATATAAATGAAAAATTTTAATTTTATACAAAAATTTAAAATTTTGACAGTATATTGTAAATGACATTTTTATATTGAAAATGTAAAATAATTAACTATTTTATATGAAAATTAATTTTTTAAAGTCAAAAATAAAATTATTTTTTAAAATCTCCGCTAACAATTTAAAAAATCCTCTTTTTAATTCGGCAAGTAAATCTATACGGTAAGCATCAATTTAAACATTTTTTTGCTTACATGAAATCAGAAATAAAATTATTCTTTTATATGTATTAAAATTAATTTTTTAAAGTCCCCCGCTAAATATAAAAAATTACCTAAAAAAAGTACTTTATTAACAACCTTTCAAAATAAATTTTAATAAATTTTGTATTACTTACCTTATCTACAATTATTTTAAAAATTTGTTATTTTATACATATATTAAAAAAATTGGAATATATTTTTTATTACTATTATCTACAATTATTTATAAAAATTTTTTATTTTATACAAATTCCCAATATCTAAAATATAAAAAATTATCTAAAAAAATTTTGTACAACCTTTCTTATTTTTATTTAAAAACACTTTTCAAAAATTAAAGAATTCCACACCGGCAGTACCTTTCAAAAATGCATGAGCGTTGGAACGGCATACAGCCATTTGATAGATTTAATATTAAAATTTTACATAAAAAGTCGTAAATTTTAAACTTAAAAAACGGCAAAAATAAATCAATAAATAAAAAAAAAAGGATACCCATCGAACAAGCAAAGGTGAAGGAATTTAAAAAAAAAAATAATTAAGGATCAGACCATTACAGAGGAGTTTACAGGCATTAGAAGTTGACCCACCTAAAAGTAACTCTACCCAAGTTTTCTATAAAAATTATATAAATAAAATCTTAAATAAACTGAAAAATTAACAAAAAAAAAGAGCACACGCCAGACAAGGAATTATTCAAGACGAAAAAAGTAAGAATCGAACCTTTTTTACGGGAGTTATTCAACACTGACGTAAATTTGTGGTCAAAAAATATATATCTCTAAGCTATTAGATATGGAGATTGGAGTGCAATCACCTGAGTATAAAGTTTGAAAATTCGTTATGATTAAATGATATTGATTATCACTACAATTTAAATCACAAAAATGCTAGAAATGACTTTCCAATCAGCTTGAAGTTTTAAGTGAAAGCTATCTAAGCCCTTTCCCACCCAGTTTTGAAAACAGTTTTTTACACTGGAAATCTCATGGAAGTACCACAGAGTAGAAGACAAATATTACAAAAGTATGATACCACTGGCGATCGGAATATAGATCATAACACACATAACTAAGAAATGCTACAATTTTGGTGAAATTTAAGACAATCGGTGGGATACACAAAAGATGATATAAATGTTATTAATTAGTCCATTAATGAAGTTGCACTCAAAAATAAGAAAATACATTATTTCTAATGTTATTGATAATAAAGCAGCTTATACAGATCGAGTATTTAATATTTCAATTATGAATATGTAAATGATATTTGTTATATTAATAAAAAACAGAAACAACATTGTAACAAAAATATAATAAGTCAATAATAAATAAAAAAAATTAAAAAATATATATTTATTAAAATATGTATACCAATTTTAAAAAATATATTTATTTATTAAAAAAATGTTTAATATTTTTTAAGCCTTAATAAATTGGAAAAGTTTTATCCACATTTTGTTGCCATGCATAAAGACCGCCAATTATGTCTTTTGGTTCTGTTACATCTTTTAGTTTTTGTTTTAAATGTTGAATGGCTAATTGAGAATCATTTCCACGACGACAAAGTAAAATTACTGAAAATTATAATACATTTTAATGTACAAGATAATATAATAATAAATGATGTATACTTACTTTCAGCACCATTTTTGTTTATTTTATTTTTGATATCATCTAAATATTTGTCTTGAACCAAATCTGGTAAAGGAATATTTATTGAATTTGGCATATGGCAAAATTCATATTCAATTGTACTTCGTACATCTATTAACAAATGTTCTTTACTAGTATCTAAAATATTATTTTTATAATCAATAACAGATATTCTTTGTTTTTTATCTAAAATATTCAAAGCAAAATCTTTATCGGATGCTTTCATTCCACAAAATTGTTCATAATCAATTAATTCTTTTATATCCGGAGCATCTGAACAAACTACACACTTAGGATTTTTATTGCGTAATTTAATGTTTCTGAATACAGATGAATTTGCATCAAAAATAAGAAGACGCCCATTTAATATATCAGGAAAATTTAAGATAATTTTATAAACCTCCAAAGCTTGTAAAGATCCAATTACCCCAGTCACTAAAAAAAAATTCTTTAATTTTTATTTATATTTTTTAAAAATATAATAATAACCTGCTCCCAATATTCCTCCATCTGAACAGTTTGTTACAGTTTCAGGAGGTGGTGGTTTAGGAAATATACATCGATAACATGGTCCTCCTTTATAATTGTAAACAGTTAATTGTCCTTCTAACTAAAATCAATAATCGAATACTTAAAACAGAACTAATCTTATTTTTAAAATATTGTATTACTTTAAGAGCACTTCCAGAGACAAGTGGTTTTTTTAACATAACACAAGCATCGTTTAGAAGATACCTTGTAGCAACATTGTCGGTACAATCCAAAATAATATCATAATTTTTGATTGTATTCAAAGCATTATTACTATTTAATTGAAATGGGTACGTTTCAACAGTACAGGCGGGATTTATTTGCAGCAATACTCTTTTACAAGCATCAACTTTAGATATACCAATATCATCAAGCGTATATAGTATTTGTCGATGAATATTATTCATATCAACGGTATCGTAATCTACAATACCAAATTTTTCGATACCCCCCCTGCACAAATAAACTAATGCTGGACATCCTAAACCTCCACCACCCACAATAAGTACTGAACTATTTTTGATTGCTATTTGCCCATTTACACCAACACCTGGAACAATCATTTGCCTACTATAAATTGATATTTCATCATTGGAAAGTTTTCTAGCCGGATAGTTCTAAAAATTATTTGAGACATTGTCAAATTCACTTCACTACTGAATTGTAAAATTTTTCAAAACTTACATTTAATGAAATCTGTTCTGCAATAAAATTTTTCTTTTTAATTGATAAAGTTTGTCTCAAACCAGCTATTTCATTTTGTAATGCAGTAATCTGCTGAATTTTTTCAGTTATTTGATTTTCACACTCAATAATGTCTTTGGGATAAATATTGTGTTGGACCATTTTTGATTAAAAATGCAGATTAACTAAATATCACTTTCTGCTTAAAATTCTAAGTCTTTGTTTTTTGTTATTAATTATAAAAAATGATTTAAAAAATTTAGCAATTAACCGAATATACTTTTTTATTGATAAATACAGATGATAGATGAAATGAAATGAAATACCACTCTAACCAACTCTACCAAACACGACACTCACGACAGTTAGCAAATTTTAACAATGACATCAATTTTACAGCGAATTCGTAAACAAAAAATATATTTAAAATACATATCAGAAAAAAATCTAAGCCTTTTTCATTCAAAGGCAATTACCTAAGTTAATTTTGTTTGAATTTAAAATAGAAGTTATAAATATTGTTTTTATTATAAATAATTTCAACTTATTAATACATAAATATTCGAATTTGTACAAATTTCATTTAGAGCGACATTTATCTATTGTGAATTTCACCATAATTTAATTTAAATTCATCACCAATTTAAGATCAGCTGTTTTAATTCATTATTCAACACTGCCAATATTCTTTAAAACTGTTTTGACAGTTAAATTTCTTCAAAACAGAAATTTTGGTTTTAGGATTTTTGCTTTAAAATATTATTTAAAATTTTACAAAAATTTTTGTATTATAATGGAAATTAATCTGAAGGAAATATGGTCTAATAATTGTTTGATTTGCTTGCAAGATAGTGAATATAATGTAATATCAATTCATGAAAAAAAAAATCCTTCCAACATTCTTAAAAAGATCAGTAAATGTACAAGTTTTAAGGTATGTGAAATGGAAAAAATATTTTAAAAATATTTATTTTTATTTTTAAAAGATTCCAGATTTGAAAAACAATTTGATTTATCCGAGCAATATATGTCGACAATGCTATTCAGATTTATTAGTAGCATATAGATTTATTACATTATCAGAATATTCAAAAAATAAATTAGATGGTCTTTATAAAGATCTGTTAGAAAATGGACATCGACCAAATGAATTACAATCTAGTTTGAATGATATTTGTAAAAAATGTGAAGAATCTGAAATTAATATAAAGAATGAAGATGATACAGATAATGAAAATTTAATTTTATTCGAAGAACATATTTCAAGTGATTTTGAAAATTGCGATAATGATATTGCTAATGATGAAAATATGGTCAACAGCGATGTAAGAATATATTTTAAAATTAAATAAGTATATTTTTTTTTCGAAATTAAAATTTTAGGTAAATTATGAGACTTTACCAAAAAAAAAAAGAAAAATTCTTAATAGTGATATATTTGAGGAATCTAAAAAACAAGCGATTGAAAGACAAAATAAAGAAAAATTTCAAAAAAGTATTTGTGATTTATGTGGTATGTAAAACAATTCAATTCTGTTTTATTAAAAATAACAAAATATTGATTTTAGGAAATTATTATAGTCAAAATCAGTTGAAATATCATAGAATGAGACATGACAAAGTTAAAAGATTTCCATGCGAGTAAGAAAATAGCGGTTGTTTTTAATTTAAGATTTTAATTTTTATGAAATTTTAGAATTTGTCAGAGAAGATTTGCTACCGAAACAGATTTAAGGCGGCACATGGTAAATATTATATATATATTATGTGTGCTTATAAAATTAATGTAAATCCAAATTGATTTTTTTTTTTGTAGAGAGTACATACAGGTGAAAAACCATATGCATGTCAGTATTGTGATCGAAGATTTTCCGATTATGGAAGTCGTGTAAAACATGAAAGGTAATTATTATTATTACTATTAATATCTGTTGTTTTAAAATTTTAAAATTTATTTTTTTATTAAAATTAAATAAAAATTAAATTGCAGATTTCATACTGGAGAAAGACCATATGAGTAAATAATTAATGAATAATATTTAAAATCAATAAAAAAAATTTTTTTAATTGAAATTTATTTAATTTTATTTTAGATGTAAAATATGTCATAAAACTTTTACATATTCACATGCACTTAAAAAACATCAAACTGTACACACAGGCTTTAAAGAATTTAGGTAATATTAATTTAAGTATTGTTTTGAACTTTTCTTTAGAATTTAAATTTTAGATGCGAAATTTGTGATACAGGTTTTACAAAAAAAGAATATTTATCAAATCATATGAAAAAACATAATAAAGAGGATATTCAAAATAGTATGGAATTAATTTTACAAGAACCACAATTAATTCAAGAAGAAAATACTGAACAATATTTTTATGATTTGGAAAAAAATGCAGAATGTTTAAATGATATTAAATTAAGTATAAAAATTGAAAATTAATTTTAGTATATGTATATCTAATTAAATTACTAATTTAAAAACAAAACCACGAATTTGAATAAAAAACATTTTTTTTCTGTAGCAATTCAGTGTATACCTAGGAAAAATTAAAAAGAACTTTTATTATGAAAGGAAAATGCTTAGGATAACTTTTAACAAAGATCTCTTTCTTATAATAATTATCTTATCTTATAATTTTTTTTTAATTATTAAATAATAATTTAGATCACTAGAAGTGTGTCAATAAGGTGTCTATCAATTTCTTTTATATAGCAAAGATAAATTTATATTCGTATAGAAAAAATATGTTTCAACTTTTGCCCTATCGTGCATCTGATACGAAGTTATTGTATAATAATTTTTAATACACTTTTTGCGTTTTTTTCTGATATAACTAATATACCCAAAAGATATAACTAATGATGGAGCTTTATTTTTATTCAATAAAATTAAATAATTATAAATTTATTAATATTTAAATAATATGAAAATAATTTTAAAACAATTTAACTTGATTAAATATTTTATTTCTTCTATCATTCACTTTATATACGTATTGTTTATTGTAAAACTTTCATTTTTCAAATTTTTTTCCAAATAACATAATATTTTCTAACTTAGTATTTTGTAATATATTTCAATTCTAAAAGTAACACAAATAATGGGAAAAATTTTATTCAGTCTTTATCTTGTTTTTGTTTGGTTGTCAAAAGTTTTATTAAATTATTTTTTGCACTTTTTATATCCGGATCTATTGAAAGAGCTCTTTTATAACTTATCTCGGCTAATTCATATTTTTGCCAACGATGATAGAGTACACCTATAATAATATTCAATTTAATTTTTTTCACAATATATATGTACTATTTGTATATTTACCTAAATTAACGTGATATAATGCATTATTTGGATTATTTTTAATTACTTTTAAATAAAGTTGTTCAGCTTCAATATAATTTCCAAGTTTTCCTTGTACATTTGCTCGTATAAAAGAAATAGAAGTATCATTAGATAAAAAACTTAATGCTCTTTCAGATATTCTTAATGCATCTTCATATAACTTTCGATTATCAAGTAGCGTCAAAATATTTACCCATGCTTTGGTTTGCATTGGATTTAAGGAAAGTGATTCTTGCCAATATTTTAATGCATCAGAATATTTTCCTTGTTCTAAAAACATATTTCCCATATTATAAAGGCATGTTGGATAACGATTTCTATATTTAAGTGCATTCCTATAAGACTCAAGAGCATCATTAAATTGTTGTTTATGATGATAAACTATACCTAAATTCATCCATGCTTGTGGAAATTCTTTTCTAAAAAAAATTATATTTAAATTTCTTTTACAAATTTTAAAGAAAACTATTTAATATTATCTTACAGAATTTCTACAGACTTTTTTAAATATTTCTCCGCTGTGTTATAATCTCCAATTTCTCTGTATAAATTTCCTAAATTCATTAACGCCGATTCATATTCAGGATAAAGGCTTTTAAAAGAATATTAATAATTATTTATATCACTTGTAAGTATTTTTTATTAATACTTACGATATTGATTTGTGATAATGTTTAAAAGCTATTTTTATATTATTTTGATCTGCAGCTACTTTTGCAACATTATAATGAATCTAAGAAAATTAAAAGATAAATTTAAATTTATTTGATATAAATAATTTAGCTTTACTTTTGCATTATCTGGGCAGACACTTAAGCCTGATACAAAAAGAGTTTCTTCTGTTTTCCATTCTGTTGCTCTTTGCCGCGTTCGCATTATGAGTACAATTAAAATAAATATTCCACATATTTTTAAAACCTAAATATTCATGTTTAAATTTTTAAAAACTTCAAAAACTAAGTAAACAAAACAAACCATTTTACATTTTTGGAAATGATATTCTAAAATAGTAAATCCTCGTGCAATCAATAAACAAAACCCTATGGATGGAACATATAATGTTCTTTCGGCTATTACAAAACCAACTTTTAAAATGCCAGCTGCTGGTAAAAATGGAATAATTAAAAGTCCTAATGACATAAAAACTAACCTATAGAATAACATAAATTTAATCAAATGAATCAGAATTAAAACATAAGCTAAAAAAAATTTCATTTTACCTTGAATGAGTTTTAAGTAATTTAAAAAGAATGTAATATAAAAACACGATTGATATACATCTAAAATCTGTTATAGATGTTATTAAAGTTAAAGATCCAAGTGCCCAATCAAAACTTAACCATAATGGATTTAATAAAATCCATATATTCAAAACGTATAAATAATTTTGTGATAGGATCTGTAAAAATTAGAGATTGTCAAAATTATATTAGAAAAACATTAATTTAACAACGAAAATCCTACTTTTGTAATAAAACAATCGCTAAAAGCTACAGGATTATCCATTTTCTTGAATTTTGGACTTTCAAAATTTTGAATATAAAGTCTACCATAAAGCTGACATCCTGTAACCATTAAAATCAATCCAAAACGTTTTAATACAATTTTTTTTACATGTAATCGAATTTGAAGATCTTGGAGTAAATTTGTACGTAACACAATATCATACATTATACAAGTTGGCTATTAAATTAAAAAATAAAATTAGTTAACATAAAAAAAAATTATAAATAAAAATTACCAGAATAATAATCGCATTTTCTTTGAAAAAAAGTCCAATTGTTGATATTAGCAATATTAAAAACATTTTGAATAAACTATTAATTAAGTTCTTTTGATCTAAAAATAAGATATTCTGATTGTTTCATTTAATATACGAAAAAAAACGAATACCTTCTAAAGTATCAAATATTAGTAGTGAAACAAGAAAACATAAACAATACATCAATTCAGCTCGACCAACAATACCAGAGATAGCTTAAAAAAAATATTTAATCGATTGACTTTAAGCATATTTTAAGTGATTATATAAATAGTTTACCTTCAGTGTGTATTGGATGCACTGCAAATAAAATAGCTGCATAAAATTCTAAATTTTTATCTTTCGTTCTTGCAACATTTCTAAATATCCAATATACAAGGCATGAATTTATACTGTGTATTACAAAATTAATGAATTTCATATGATAACTTTGAAATTTAAAATATGAGTATTCTAATCTAAACATTAATGTTGTTAATGGACGATATGATTTATGACTATTCTGATCTGTTATATTTTGCCCCCAAAAATCATGTATAAATATATCTGATATATTCCCATTATATAAATTTGTTACATCTTTATTCTTAACAATTGCAACTGTATCATCAAAAACAAAATCACCATCAAGTGTTTCAAAATAGCATATAAAACATAAAAATATTAAAATTATATCCTAAAATAAAAAAAAATTTTATTGTCACATGAGCTGTCAAAAAAAAAATTTTGTTATTGAATTTTCCAAAAATTAATTAATTTTTTTAAAGTGCTTATACTGGTGCTTAAATAAAAAATATTATGTAATTAATATAATTATTATTACAGTTCCTTACAATTAAAATAATATTCATCTTTGAAGAAATGCCGGGACCGGGATCGAGTATAAACGGCCTTGAAGAAATTTTTTTTGTTTATGTTTTTATTTACCATATCCCCATTCACAATGAACACTTTTGACAGTACTTCAATCATTCACAATTTAAAAACAAAAATGAAATGTTATGATTTTTTAGTCTTTTAAGGCTAGCTTTACTCATCCAATTAAATTGTAGATCCAATGTATTAAAATTTAAATCTAATTTATAAATTATTCTTTAAATAAAATAAGTTACATAAAAAGATAATTTATGAGATAATTTATGATTATACTCTCGAAAATTTAACGATTTTCAAAATTTAAAGTATTTTAACTTCGGATGTTTTGGAAAGGGGAACGAGAATTTTAAATAAAATCTTTATTTTCATTTAACTGTAAATTTATTCATCAAATTTCAAAAAAATTATTTTAGTTTGATCTCGTAAACTAGATACTAATACGACATAGGTTGTGTACTCTAAAAAATGAAATTCCCAAATGTTTAAAATTACACAATATTTTCCAATTACATAAGAGTACGAAATGTGCAGTCGTTGTGTTAAAACCACAGAAAGCATTAAATGATAAAAAATCATATAGGTAATTCATACTTGATCTCTTAAATTATCGAGAAATTGCTGCTGAAGAGACCCAATATGAATGTGGGTTTAGAACTAAGCGTTCTACATTAGGTCAGGTTAATCGAATAACAAAGCAGCACGTAAGCTTTGTTTCGAATATTTTTTTTAGTCGTTTCAAAATAATTTGTGCGATAGAGATATAGTTAACGCAAAAAAGTACAATAAAGATAAGTTTTTATAAAACTTTTCTTTCTGTTTTTATATTTGAAATTTTGGAGGTAAATATAAAAAAATAAATACAATTTTAACCACTTTGTTATAAAATAAAAATAAAATTTTAGTTAAAAAAAATGATTTTTTTGAAAGTGAGTCTTCATCAGACGAAGAATATATATCGACTCAAAAACAAAATTGAAAGAAGATGGTTCAGAGATCAAAGTAATATTTTTATGTTCAACAAGGGAGTATGCATAAAGATTAGTAAAGAAAACATTTTTTTTCAATTATAATATTATTATTATAGATTAAGTCAATGTTTCAGAGTTAATAAGGAAGCATTTAAAATGATTTTAAAATGTTTGAAATTAAAGTCGAATACCTTTTTTTATTTTTTCTAATGCATTTCTCTGCAACATAAATGTGGACAGGAAATTGCACTTTTTAATAATATAATAACAATACAAAAATTTGGGCAGAATATTTTTAATAGGTAGTCGTGCAAAAATGGGTTAACGTTATATAAAAATTTGTTTCAGGCTTTATTTAGAACCGTAAATTCATCCTGCCAAATTAAACAACAATTAATGTAATGTGTTAATGTATCACGGCTAAATTAATTCAATGAGCTTGTGTCTTAAAGGACAATACTTGTGCCAATTTTCTATACGACAACAAAAAAATGAAAAACTTCATTGGAGCCTGATACTGAAATAGGTTAATGTATCCAAACTAAATAAATTCAGTAAGCTTCTGTGGTAAACAGCTACACTTTTGTAAATTTTCAACCCAATTGGACAAACCATTTAGGCGCGACAACAAAGAAATTAAAAAATTTCATTGGGCCCTGGTACCGAAACGGATTAATGGATCATAACCAACTCAACTCAATGAGCTTCTGTGGTAAAGAGCTACACTTTTGTAAATTTTTAACTCAATTCGTCAAACTGTTTAAGCGCGACAACAAAGTAAATTAAAAAACTTCACTGAGCCCTCGAGCCGAAACGGGTTAATAGGACGTAACCAATTAACCTAGTGATCTTTTCTGCTAAAGAGCAATAATTTTGCGAATTTTCAAATCAATTAATTAAACCGTTTAAGCAGGACAACAAAAAAATTTAATGAACTTCGTTTGGCTCTCCTGCCAAAACGGGTTACCGGAATTTTATAAAAATTTGTCTCAGGCTCAGAAAAACAAAGCCCGCCGGGTCGAATCCGAGTAATATATTGCAACCAAGTTTCTTTGTACTCGCCTTAAGCTAAGAAAAACATTTGTACAAATTTTCAACTCAATCAGTCAAACCGTTTAGGTAGGACAACGAAAAAACCAAAAAACTTCAAAAGGCTGCCGAGCCGCAATGGGTTAATGAACTGAAACGCGATATAGTCTATAACTCCTTCTGGCCTTGTAGAAATGTTCCTGCAAAATTTGGTTGCAATCGGACTGGTGGTTTTTACGTGAATACGGCCCAAACAAATATTAAATATAATGTTACTCAAATATGTATGTAAAAATATAATTAGTAAGGACGTTAGAGTTGGTCACAAAATCTGAATTATACTCTTTTCCAAAATATTTACATGTGTATATGCGAGATTCCGAATTAGGAGGGATTTTAGGGCTGGATTCAAGATCAGGGTATTCCCTTTTTCCTAATCTAATAGATCTAACTTTTGGGACTACAATGGTGCTTATAGATCAAACATTTTTGAGATATTTTCCGTCATTTAAGCATGTAAAGTATGAAATTGCATTATTTATTAAAATTGTTGTTTCAATTTCGAATTTCTAACCTCTGGTGTGACTATTTACCAAGCCGTACCATACTTATTATATACCGTTGGAAAGGATGTGAAGAGACCTTTCTAACAGTATAAAAATAATATAGGGTGTCTATGAAAATTTATAAAGTATAGTGGAAAATATTTCTAGAAAGCCTAGAGACATTTTTTTTATACCAAAATTTTCGTTTGAACTGCAGCATCTCAGCCACGGTAGCACTGATAAATATAATGGTTTAAGTGGTTTAAGTAAAATATTACAAAATGTTAGGAAAATTTCAAAATAATCAATTTGTCCTTTAAATGACCTTTGCGCCGAAAGTCATGCTCTATGAAATATAGGTGTCATTAGGTACCGTTATGTAAAATTTGAAAGCAATAGGACAATGCACCTAAAGTAAAGTATATCCAATGTAGGTAATGGTTCTGTCAATAGATATTATGTACTTTGATATTAATTACTAAATTGTAAATACTAACAAAAAAAAAAAAACAAAGTAATATAAAAAGTAAACTTTCCATTATCTTAATTCTAATTTCAATTTATTTCTATTAAATGTTATTATGACCAAAGAGAAAAAATTGTTATTATTTTGTTTTGTTAAAAAAAACAAAACAGAACAATCATAAATTCCATACATTTCCATACAATTGTATATGAATTGAGTATTGGTTTGATTTGACATTGACATTTCTTTTCATAAGCAAAGAGAACGACAATGCATCTCTTAGAAGATTCTTAATAGAAATATTTTTGAATGAAAAAAGTATCGCATATATATTACCTGATATTACTATACTGTTACTACTACATATCTGGAATAATATAATAAATTCAAATCATTATTTTGTTTTGTTTAAAAAAAAAACTAAAAACAATCATATTATAACCATTAACCATACTCTTTAGATTCCAATTCTATTTATATTTATTTGCTAAATGCAATCTCTTAGAATGTTTAAATCAAAGTATGTCTAACTATCTACAATGTTAATAAGTAGTTGCAATAACCACGTGACTGAAAAATTTTTTTGCTAGCCCATATATATATACGTATATCTTTACAAAAATTTATTCAAATTGTAAAAAATGGATAGTTACCATGCATGAATAAGACAAAAAATTAAAAAACACACGATTTGAAATGGAAACATACCAAACTTCAAGTGGATTGAATATTCCGTATTATATATACATACATACTTATGTACATTGGTACATATATACAATTTCAATTTCAGTGGTCCGTATGCCGAATATGTTATACTTGCACAGAAAAGCATTCACTTACCCACATTAAATTACTCCACTCCAGCATGTGACAGAATTTTCTTTTGCTACTCGAAAAAATTAAAAACAAAATTTAATTTAAGCATTTAATTTAATTTAAAAAACTTTTTTTATACGCCGTGCGCCCATCATGTGATGGGCCTTGCACTTGTTAAATAATAATTTAAACAATTAATTTTTCATTTAAACCATTTATTGATCTACTGGAACTGTATATACACGCATCTGTGAAGGTGATTTGAGTTTATTGTAATATCTATACGGGCCCAGTTCTTTTAAGTCTTCTAATGACATGTTGTGAGTGTAGTAGTTTTGATGGTCTTGTATTTATGTGGCTTTTCTAAATAGGTTTTAGGTTTTAATACATGTTATTAAAATTTTAAATAATAGGTATATACTAAATTAAAGAATTAAAAATAAAACAAACAAATTAAGCAAAACCCAATAAATTACATCTTTCTCAATTAATTTCATTTTTCTGTTATAGATACACATACATGCACAAGAATGGACGTACATATATATGGGACATCCATTTAATATATTTATGTATAAAAGAAATTAGGTAGGTTGTACTTTGTAGGTATGATAAAATTAAAAGAAAAAAACAAAACATAAGTTTTTATATATTTTTTTTATCAAAAGGGATTTTTTTTTTTAATTCTTTTATTTATTTTAGATATGTTTTTTTTTTTTTTTGTTAAATGTCAGATCCAAAAGAAAATGTGCTTCCAAAATTATGTATATTTGTATTTGTGTATATTATAGTTTTTTTTTGTCCAGAATATTTATTAAAGTCTAAAGAACACGAGTAGACATATTGAGTAGATGTTTGTAAAAAACATAATTTTACTTTGTGTTAATGTGATGTGTTTTACTTTGTGATGGCATAAAACAGTATTTTCTAATATCTTTCGTCAAAATAACTCTACAAATTTTCGCCTTCATCCTCCATAATCCTAATTATCCCAAAACACAATTTTGCCAAAGTCCTTCCCTCATTCTTATCTTCAAAACCAAACTATACATTATGTCACTATATATATTAAAAACCTCATCCTAAAGTTTGGTTTTAAAGAGATTTTAGTTGTGTTAAAGTTCAGCGCACTACCCATAAAAATCTCGAACTAGAACCGTCGTTAAAAATAAAATTTGTATAGTATATAATTTTTTTAATTACTTATATATAAAATCTTGGAAAATAGCAAGTGTCTAATCGAACAAGATTTTAGAACCCACAGATATATTTAATCATTCTTTTTTATCATTTTTGAAAATAAAATATTTCTATATATATATCAAGTAAAATGAAAAAAAATAGAACTACATATTATGTACATATATAAATAATAAAGGACTGATCATAATAATTTTTTGTTTTTATTTAACTTATTCATTTTTGATTTTATAATCATTATGTTAATATTTTTGTTGAAATTTTTAAAGAGTCCTAACAATAAACCTCAAGCCAAACTAAGAAATAAAATCTCACTAAATAATATAATTCTCAAAAAAGGATATGGAAAGAAGATTGTTGACAAATACATAGATATACATATATATATATATATGAGTATATATGTTTTTGTAATTTTTTGTTTTGAATCCCAATTCCCAAATCATTGTACATATATATTACTATATTGTCACTTTTAAATTGTATGTTCAGTATTATTGTGTAGGTTGTTGATGTCCATGATACCATAATATATCTAATAACAAGAACAATAACAAAAAAGACATATATAATATTATGTAAAAGCTATAAAAAATATAAGCGTGTAAATAAATACCATTATTGAAAATAAAAAAGAAAAGAACAAAAGAAAATAAACAAATGTACAACGGTCAACATAAAAAGAAAAAAAGAGAAAGAGAAAGAAAAAAGATCAAATAATATATGTATAAAATACTCATATTTTAATCAAAAGAATTTTTTCTCTATCTTTAAATATTAATAACATAATATATGTTATATTGTAGGTCATTCTTTTTTTTTTTTTTTGAAGTTTTTATATTTGGATATCTTTTGCACCCAAATTTAATATGACAATAACAAATAAAATATAAACCCTATGTTTTTTTTTTTGTATAGTAAATAAATAAATATATATAGTAAGACTTAATAAAACTAAATTTTCTTTTAAATACAGGATTAGTTATGGTTATCTGATAAGTAAATAAATTTCATTTACAATTAATAGAATATAATATAAATAGTATATTGAAAATTAATTTAGAGTTTACAAATAAGTTAAGAATAAGATTGCAAAAATTCAAAATCAACATTACAAAAATTCAAACTACAATAATTTTTCTTTATTTTGTCCTTTCTACTCCTAAGAGGAACATTATGATATCCATTAAAGTTGCTTATTTTTCATATTTGATTAAGCTTCAGTTTGTTTTTAATCATTATTTTCACTTAGCCGTTGATTAATTGATAGTAACTTAACTATTCTATAGGATTGTAAAGGAAAAATATTATATTTGTGCGCCATCTATTATCTTATACAAGAATTAATCATTTTTATTTTATCATAAGAACTATTACAATTAATATAAGGTATTAAAATATAAATTCCTATTATTGGATATGGAGAATTCCATGAAAAATAATCCAAAACCGGATAATTTAAAAATGATCTGTATGATAACTTATACAGTTTCCTAAGGATCTAATTTTAAGTAACGAGTAACGAGTTAGATAACGAGAGTATACGAGTAAAATGGGTATTAGTTTTTCGTTTGATTTTCTTTTTAAATTGTGTTTTAAAATTGAATCAAATCCATTGTTGAGACACGATAATTTTTATTGAAATGTCCAATTGTCCCAATGACTATACTTTCTTTCTATTGTCCCAATATACTATACTTTCTTGTAATTTTGCAATAAAAAGCATATAATAAGATTTTAGCCAATGTTTTATCAATAGGCATATGTAATGTAAATATAAATTTTTTTTTTGGTTTTTACTATCGGGGAATTCTCAGAAAATCATATAATATTGAAACTTATAAAACTAACAGACGTGTACGATTTCGATAAGTATGTTGGAACGATGTTGATACGATGTTGGAACATCAAAATACTTGTAAAATAGATTTAATGATACCAAGATCTTTCGCTTGAAGAAAGATCAGCGACGTAACTGTACTATACTATTAGTCAGATAACATAAAATTATTTTTGATTAATAACAGTAATAGTTAGTATAGTTTGCACAGTTACTTAATACTAAAATACATATTTTAATCATATAATATTTTAATTCATATTACAAAATCATACAGCGAAACTTAATAAAACTTTAATCTTGCATTTTTAATTAAATCTGGAAAAAAAAATTGATTAAAAAAAGTTTTTCTTTTTTCAATTACAAATACTCTCATGTGAATGATATTATAAATTCAACCATATTATTAATTTAATAAGTTAAGCAAATTAGCACTCCCTAATGAAATTTATAATCTTTTTTTTGTTATACTTATACTGTAACGCAAATTGTAGTAATTAATGAAATATCAAGTAACGAACTTACAATCAAATCCGGTGTGCCGCAAGGATATTGACTGGGTCCATTTCTTTTAAATATTTTTGCTAATGATATATTTTCAATAGAAATTAAAAGGTGAGCTTATTATGTATGCTGACGATATGGTAATATTTTATAAAAGTTAATCACTTTTTTTTTGCTAAGCGAGGTGGGAATTTTTCAAAGACACCAAGAATTTCCCCTTGGTAGTATCAGATTTTTACTGACTAAACCCATCTTCCCCTTTAGCCAATATAATACGATGAAACCCTTACCTACTAACAACGACATTAATTAACAAATGCAAGGCAGACCTACATTAACTCACTTAATGGATGGAAAATAATTCTCTAAAAATTAATGAAGAAAAAATAAAATACATTATATTTGAACAGAAAATAAAAATTTTGATATCCAGCCATTGGTGCAGTGGTTGACGCACCGCTTCTCATTCATAAGGGAATAAGAGGTCTCGGGTTCGATTCACGGCTGAGTACAATAATTATAATATGAAAAAAAAAAATATTCATATATCGCAATATATAAATACTTAAATATATCACATAATGTCTCGTACACCCCACCTTCCTACCAGGAAACAAGGGCACATTTATGTACCACGGTAACTGTATATAAATAAATAAATAAAAAAAACTTTGACATTTCTTATTTTACTCTTCAGTTTTTAGAGCTAGTGATAATTTTTAAATACTTAGGTCTTTCGATTAACTCTAAACTGAACTAGGATTACCACATATCAACCATTAAAGGTAAAATATGAAAAACTAATTTCATACTTTTCCAATAAAATAAAATCTGATAAAACTAAAATGGTATAAATTATTAATTATTAGACTTTATTGTGAGAGAAAGATAAAAATGTTGAATACATACTGTTAATATCGAAAATAACGACTTTGATTTGATAATTGTTATACTCGATATTGACTGTATTATGTAATATATTATTTATGCATAATTTTTATATTTCTCTCACAATAAAGTCGAATCATTTATACTTTATGCTAGTGCTAGTTTTATTTTAAATATTTTCTATAGAATATTATAGTTTCATTAAAATATATTTTAGAATAATATATCTAGCACTACTTTTTAAAGTCATATTTGATTATATCTGATTATTAAATACAATATAATTTCGTTAGCACAATGATATCATTATGCCTATTAAAAAAAATTTTTATTAAATTAGTTACCTACCGGAGCATTAAAAGTTCTTGGAATGAACAATGAAATGGGGTAGACGGCAACAAACTGAGACAAATTAAACATAACACTACAGTCTGAAAAAATATTGACCAGTTAACACATAGAGAACAAATTGTCTTAACGAGACTAAGAATAGGGACACTCGAATTTAACTCATCAATATATATGCAAAAAAGAAAACCCAGTTTTGTAATCCGCCAGCCAGCGAATTTGTAAAATGTATACATATGACGACACGAATTAATTAATTTTTAGTTTTTTTTTTCATTCAAAAACTCTCGTGCTTAACTTTAATGTATTTGATTTACATATGCATTAACACCCGTGGGCTTTAAATCCTTTTCAAAAAAGAATTAAAGGCCACGGGTCTTAATTCCACTAGATCGTGGGCTTTAAGTCCATTTCGAAAAAGAATTAAAGCTCACTAAGTAACACAAAGATTACTATCATGAGTCTGTATTTTATTTGACTGGATTTTATTTGGTGACATGTTAGAAGCCCCATGGAGACTTTTGTCTCATTATTAAGACCTCAGGGATTTTGGGAGGGATTTTAGAATTGAATTTAAAATTAGGATTATATGCCTTTTATAGAATATTTAGATACATGCATATGCGAATTTTTTAATTAGGAGATATTTTACAAGTTGTTACAAAAAAGACCCTATATAAAATCCTCTATAAAAAAAGTTAGTAACCTTTTCTAAAGGGTTATACGCTTTTTCCAGAATATGTATATAATCCTCCTAATTCAAAACTCGCATATGCATAGATCTAAATATTTTGTAAAAGGCGTATAATCCTGATTTTGAATTCAATCCTGACAATAGGAGTATTACTTATATACATATTTTGGAAAAAGCATATAATCCCGATTTTGTAACCAACTCTAAAATCCCTCCTAATTCAGAATTTCGCACATATACATATTAGTCAATTTTTTGGAAAAAGGGGATATCCCAATTGTTATCCAAAACTCTAAAATCACTCCTAATGCTTCTGCTGTACATATTCTATTACTCTCTTTTTTTAATAATAAAAAATAGTGCGGGTTTTAATTCCAATTCAAAAGGAAGCCCGCGGTTTTTAATTCCTTTTAATTCTGTGCTTTAATTTTAATTCAAAAAGGAATTAACGCCCGCGGGCTCTCATTTCAAAAGTTTTGAAAATAAAGCCCGCGCGTTTATTTCTTCGGGCGTTCTGTCACTGCACCATGTATGAAGCTTTATATGTATTTTTATTATATAAATGTTTTTTTTTTTTTTTGCTACGTAATTTTTTGTATAATCTTTAAATTAAAATCTAATCAGATTATTACTTAATTTTTATTATCGATAACACCCTGTCGTTTTGCATGTTTTATTATATAATAAATATATGTATTTTATTATAA
This sequence comes from Poecilobothrus nobilitatus, assembly GCA_947095535.1. Lineage (NCBI taxonomy): Eukaryota > Metazoa > Arthropoda > Insecta > Diptera > Dolichopodidae > Poecilobothrus > Poecilobothrus nobilitatus. The sequence continues at coordinate 248,902,570 of OX352773.1, read as the reverse complement.
TTATCATTTTAGATAACAAAAAAAAAAAAAAGAAAATTGAAAAAAAAGAATAATTTGGGTTTTTAAAGGGTCTTCTTACTATTGGGTAAAATAAATAAATATCTAAAAATATTTTAAGAAAAACAAAAGAAAAAAAGTATACCATATATGTTTGATTTTCTATAAATTTTATTCTATAGGCATATGACGTATTAAATGATTTTAATAAAATATTTTATATCCTTATACTTTTGTACTACAGACAAATGTTCTAATAACTTGTTATTTAAATTTTTTTAATTATTTATTATTGAAAATTTTCTCTTTTGTAAAATCAGAATCGTTAAGCTCTAAAAATACTCTAAAAATACAAGCTCTAAAATAAAGCTCTAAATAAACAACTAAAATACCTATATAAGAATACTTAACTTTACTTAAATTGTTAATATGTTGCAAAAGATAGTACTAATGAAAATGCATACAATTGTCGGATTGTTTGATCCTTAAAAGGATGATCCTTATATTACGATCAGTGGTTAAAAGTGGTTTTGCAAATGTACACTGTTTCTTTATAAGTACAAATATTTTTTTTACACCATTTATCATTACAGTTTAAAACAAGTTAAAATTAATATTTGAATTTATTGAATTCCATTTTTGGTAGAGATTTTGACACATTTTGGCACATTTGACATTTTTCTTTACAAAATAATCCATTTTTTTTTATTAGACATTTTAGTTGTTTATGCAAATCAATTTTTCGACTTGATTTTACTATTCAGCTGGATTAAATAGTAACTAACGCTTTTGTGAAAAAAAAAATTGCATTTTTAAATATTACAAAACCTAAAGTTGAAGCTTTTACTAATAATGAGCATAGAAATTTAATAATAATAAGCCTAGAAAAGAAAGAACAAAAACCCATAAGACAAAATCTCCTACGACAAAAGACTCTACGTTAAAAGACCCTATATAAAATCCTCTATAAAAATAAGTTATAACCTTTTTTAAAGGTTTTGGTAGTATTAAAAATAAAAATTAAATTTCAACTAATCTGATTTTGAATGGAACTCTTAAATTCCACCGAATTTAGAATATCGCATATCCATATACATTTATGTAAATATTCTGTAATAGGCGTAAAACTCTGATGGCGTAAAACTTTTGTAACCATTTATAAAGTTCTTTTTAATTTTTTAATATTTTCCTTTACATATATTTAAACATTACTAAAACTCTCGCTAAAAAAATTATTGAAACTTTGATTCCAACACTAAAATCTCTCATAATTTAGGATCTCGCATATATAATATATATTCTGAAAGAAGGGAATACCCTGATTTTAAACTCTCAACTCTAAAAACTTAAAAATTAAACATAGACTTTCTTAAATCTCTTAGATAGGCCTTTGGACGCAGGATCTTTTGTCCATTTGGGAGTGCAGAGGATTTTCTACAGGGTTTATTGTCGTAGGGGATTTTTGTTATACATTTTTGAAATTGAAAAAAAGGTCTTATCTCCTAGTCCTAGAGAATTTTTAAAAGTGGTCAAGCGTACTGCTTTCAATTGAAACTTATAGTCTATAATGAGCAATTTTGGGGATATACTCATAAAAGTAGGATAAAACCTGATTAAAAATAAACGAACATGTTAAAATTGTATAAGTTGTGCTATCATTTCTATTGTTGTGCTATCATCACATAACTTAAAGATTTTTAGGATTCTTTTAGTTTTGTTCACTTATTTATATGGTATGTTAAAATTTTTTGTCATATGAAATATATTGATAGAATTTTATTTTACTCCATTACAATAACCAAAAAAAATTTTTTAAAATTTTAAAATTTTAATTTATGTTTAAATTTCAATAATTAATAATGATTTGGTTTCGGGCGTTATTTTTAAGAGCAAAAATTATTATGTATACACATTCATTTTATTGATTCATATAAGTTTTTAATACTTACAAAAAAGAATCATTTTTAATTATAAGACATTTTCTCTTCTATCTTACCTTTTATTTATATTTACACAATTTCGAAGTTAATAATTTCTAAGAAATGGTTGTGATTCTTTAATTTTCTTCTTAATCTATTCAAAAACATAAGCAAATAAAAAAAAAAAAACTTGAAAACAGATATAAAATAATAATAAAAATACTTCAATGGTAATAAAATATTTGAAGTTGTAAAATTGGTAATAGAAAAGTAGAAAAAAAAAAAAATAGTAATAGTAGTAGTGGTAGTAATAGTAACAGTAATACATATATATATGTACAACATAACTTTTCTTTGTAGTTATACATGAGGGGTTTGAGTTGAACGAAATGAATAAAGATTTTCCTTTAGATTCACAAAAAAAAAAAAAAAAATTATTTTTTTTTAAATAATGTACCTACCTACCTATACGTAAAATTTTTTTTGTTTTTTGTTTCTTTCTAATTTGTTTTTTGTTGTTTTTGAAATTTTTCAAAATGTTGATTTCCTTTTCTTAGTTTTTTTCTTTTTTTTCTTGATTTTTCGTTCTAAAAACGATTGATTGAAACCTTTTCTTTAATTTCAGAATTCAGAATCTGTTTTTTTTTTCTCTTTTTTTTTGTTTTTTTTTCTTTTATAAATGGGAAAGAAAAAACAAGAGAATGAGAAAGAAGTATTATAGGATTTTCACTTAGTTAAAGGATAAGCTTTAGCTTTATTTGCACTAAGTAACAAGAACAAAAAAAAAAAACAGAAAAAAAAGGAAAAAAACAAAGAAAAGCAAATATTAAGCATCAGGTGGAAGAAGATTGTTGAGTATCTAACAAGCAATTAAGTGCTTTTAAAACTTTTTTTCTTGTATTTTTTTTTGCTTCTATTCCAAAAAACAAAATTTTTTTTTTTTGTTTTTTAACAATTTAAATAAAAATATATTTTTGTTGAATTTCAAGATAAAAGTTTTATTTTTCTTTTGGATAGGGCTAACTTTTTGTTGTTGTTATTTTGTAAGGCTTACTTAGTCAAATTAAATTTATATAATTCAGAAAAATTAAGGGTTTTTTTTTTTGGAATTTATGTGTATTTTAAATGTTTCCTTTTAATTTTATTAATAAAAGAAAAAAAATAAAAAAAAGAAGAAAAATTAAATTTTTTTCAAAGCATTTTTTATATATTTTTTTATTTTTTGGTAAATAATTGATGAAAAATAATTTCATCTTCTATTATAAAGAAAAATAAAAAATAAAAGGTAAACGTTTAAAACTTATTAACTTTATTTATAATAACGGTTATACTGTTTTCAAATGATTGACTTAATGAAAAATAACGGTATTTTTAAAACTTGATTAATAAATTGTAAATTAAAAGATAATTTTTTTTTTTGTTTTTTAATAATTGATACCTAACTTATTTCAAAATATATGTTTCAACATTTTATTTAATGGCAACTTATGGGATAAATAAGAAATTTAAAAATTTTGGAAATTGAAGAAAAGTATTAATTTTATTTTTTTAATTCGAATTATCATTTTTATAAAAATATTATTTATATTTTTTATAAAATATTATTAAATATTCGATTCCCGGCTGGGTACAATAATTATAATATAAAAAAAAAAATATTCATATATTAAAATATATAAATACTTAAATATATCACATAATATCTCGTACATCCCACATTCCTACCAGGAAACAGGGATTATAGCTACCTGGCACATTTATGTACCACTGTAACTGTATATAAATAAATAAATAATTATTAAATATTACTACAAAATTCATGAACTCATATTTTTCATATGGAATAAAATATAAGTAATATGGTTCATAAAATCGCAGAGAATAAGGTGGTTGGATCATATCATTGACATGCCAAATGAAACAGTAATAAAAAGATTTTTTTTTGCATCGCGAACAAGGAACTCGACAAGGAGCGAGAGGAAGACCAAAAAGCAGATGGCTGAAAATGGTCGAAGCAGATTTAAATATGTTGAATATTAGAAACTATAACGCTTTAGCCAGTGATCGAATTGAATGGAGGAAAATAGGCAAGAAAGCTTTGGCTCACAAAGGGCTGTAATGCTAAAAAAGAAGAAGAAGAAGATTTATAAAAATATAATTCTTTATATTCGTTTTGAAAAATTTACTCATTAAAAATTTTGAATAATTGTAATACTGCATCTACAATGAACGGTCTTGTTCGCTTTGTGTACGCAGTCAACTGTCAAAGTAAAATTAGAACGTATTGTATGAAAGTATTTACAATGCGCTATATTAGATGATGTTGCATTTTACATTTTCTTTCACTTTGTCTCTCACTCTCTTTCCATAGAATTTATTTGTGGTGGGGATATTTCTGCTGCACTATTGATTGTTGCCGTTAAAAGAGAATTTTTTGATAAAAAATGATCTGCCTGAGCTGTTGCATTTTCACAAATAGGTTGAGAATTTTTTTTTATCGTGATATAAAATTCACAATACTTCTTAGCAAAATCTCAATTCATAATGAAATTTACACCAAACAAATACAAATTAAGAAAAGTGACAACTGTGAAATTCAACACGGTCTAATAGTCAGAAATTGCTTTGTTGAAGTTAACTGTTGACAATTGACATTGTGATCGTGGAAAAAGTTGCTTATATCTTTAAACTTTTACTGCTTTCAATTTGTATATTAATTGTCAAATAATTGAATAGTGTCAAAATAAAAAACAAAAGGAAGCCATTTTTTTTGTAGGTATATATTTAGTTCTTTGCAATATTCTTTATTCTGAAATAAAATTATTTTGAAATATTTATTTATTTAGAATATATTATTTCAAATTAGCATAATATTTTACTTTAAATATAAATACATATTTAGTTTTTATTAATTAATGTTTTTTTAGCGAGCTTAGAAAATCCTTTTAGCTTTTTCATTTTAATAAATTAGATTAGGTAGGATTCTATTGTAATTTTTGTATAAAATTGTGAAACGCAATAACTTTTAACTTCTTTTATGTGCGCCATCTATTATCAGGAATAATAATTTATTTTGTTATAATTTTTATTTTTGACGCCTAAGGGTAAATAATTTTTTAAATAGTGTAATTGCTAAAACAATTTCATTTAAATTTTATACTACATATATATCGGGATTATTTTTGACAAAGTAATGTAATAATGATCTTGTAATATGTTTCCTTTAATGGATGAGCCGAAAAAGAATAATATTGCATGGAACAAATGGATATTACCATTTCTTTTTTAATGCAACAAAAAATTAATTCCGAAAGATAAATTTAAAAGTAAATATTAATACTATTTTTATAACGTTTATTAATTTTTTTTTTAATTTAAATGAATAGTAATTACAAAAAAATTACAAAAAAAAAATTAAAATTACAAAAATATTAATTATACAAAAAAAAAAAACGTTTACTTAAAATAAAAAAAGTAAAATTAAAAATAAATAATTAAAAATTAAAATTTTTTAAAATAAATCCTAAAAAACTACATTTTGCCGTTTATTAAGTTTTTTTTTTTTAAAAATTCATTGTATTTATTTCTAAAAAAAATAATGTTTTAAAATTTATTTTAAATATTTTTGGACTGAAGTATCAGAAATTGTTATTTTATTTATAAAAGAAAAATTAATTTTATGTAATATTTAACTTTTAGCTTATAAAAAGATTTTAGTATAAAAATGGGCAGAAACAAAAAGAATTTAAAATAATAGGACATAAAAGGTATAAATGAATTTCTCCCACAAAACTTATTCATTCTATTTTGAAATTTTACTCTAATAAATATTTATTTATATATTTTTTAAAAAATCAATTTACACGTGGAAGTAAACACACATCTAAAAAGTTTTTAAAGTTTAAATTTTGTATCAGTTATTTCAAAACTTTTAAATTTTATTTTGAATGTTGGGTTTACTAATTAATAAGTTCTCTAGAAATTGAAAGAGATTTTCAAAATAATTTGTAAAAATTAAACCATATTCTGTCCATGAATTTTGTAAAAGTGAAATTTTTAAAATAAATAATTAAGCTTAAAAATGTACTTGAGACTTAAGTTCGAATTGTATAAAGAAAAACTTAATATTTTTTTTAAATGTTCAACTTGATTAAGCGTCATTCATTGAACACGTTGAAACAATAGTTCTTATAATAATTTTTGGGTGATACTTCTCGATTTTGGGGTGCTAATCGATTAACATACGCATGAGATGCATCAAGCGAGGAAGCGTAGGTTTCAATCTTTAAAATGTTTCAGCAGGAGGGGGGAGGGGGTGCATTCTGGACCCTTTTCGAGATATGAGTTGATTGGGCATGTCGATACGAACAAAAAATTGTATTGGAGGAGAGAGTCTATTCAGGACTCTTTTCGAGATATGAGGGGTTAAAAATGTTTTAGTGATTTTTCATAAAAAAATCTATAACTTTTGAACGGCTATAAAGAGATAAAAAAAATGCATATTGTAGAGTAAATTGTCACACTTTTATATTCTTCATATTTCAAAAACCGAGAAAAATGGAAAAAATGTTATTAAGTACTAATTATAGGGCTTGTAAAGCTGTTTCGAAATATACTATAAAAAAGTACCCCAAATACAGGGTGTTTCAAAAGAAAATTGATTTTAGAAACATAATTTTTTCATTTTAAATCATTTTGAACCTTTATAACTTTGTAACTGTTGGGTATATGGGGATCATTAGTCACAAAAATTACACTTACGTTGACAACTTACTCTACAAAATGCATTTTTTTTATTTCTCTATAGCAAGTCGTTCAAAAGTTATAGATTCTTTTATGAAAAGTTGCTAAAACATCTTTAACGCCTCATATCTCGAAAAGGGTCCAGAATAGACTGCCGCCTCCAATACAATTTTTTATTCGTCTCGACATGCCCGTTCACCCATTTCAAGGAAGATCATCGAGTCGTAAACATCCTGTATAATAGAATTATATAAAATGAATAATTATAATTCAAATCATATAGTATTAATAATTAAAGTAATGGTATTAGTATCTTTAAATACATTTAAATGTACAAACATTTTTTCAACAAACTTTCAACTTCTATGACAGTTTTGTATTCTCTGATACAATTATTGAAGATATCATACGTATATAATTTTTAACTTATGTATTTTGATAGAAATTAATAAATGAGTATTATGGGTTTAAAATTTTTTCCTAATTTTTAGTTTTCTTTTTGAATTGTTAAAAAAATAAAAAAAAATAAAAAAATTATATCATATACAGTACCTGGGCGTATTTTTCATTGCTTATAGTTTTTTATATCTAAAAAAAAGGTAAAATAAATTTACATAATCTATTGAAGATTGGTTTTTCAATAAAACTTTTAAAAGAATTAATTTTTTTTTGTATTTTTATGAGATTTTTTATATTAAAAATATTTTTAATTTTTTTATTAAAAGAATTTATTCTTTGTATTTTTTTTTTATAATAAAAATTATATTAATAGATTTAGTATAATAGTATAAACTTAAAAGATAAGCTTTTATTGATTATTTACAAGTTTTTTTTTTTTTTTTATAAAGTTAATATAAATTTTATGATTGGTTTAATGAATTTAGTGCTTAAAGTGGTCTAGTCAATCTAATATCTGATAGATGAGACAATTTAAAATATTTGACGGCATTTAATAGTTAAAATTACCTATTAAACTGTTGATATTGAAGTGAACCAAGAGTAGTTTTTTTAAATTGATGCTCCTTTCAAATATATTAGTTGAATTAATCTAATAAAAACATTTTTTTTTAAGATTACAACTATTTTTCATTTTGTTTTTGGGCGCCGATTTTTCATTGGAACTCTGTGTATAAATTTAGTTTTTAATTTTATCCCCTTTAAAATTATCTCAATACAATATACAAAAGGTGCTTCAATGGTTCATTTTTAACACGTTGAAAATATTTAAATAATTTAAAACTGGTTTAAAGAAGATCTAATATAGTATCTATAAAGAAGAAATCATGTATTTGTTTTTCTTTTTATACATTTCTTCACCCTCCATCCGATTTAAATCGAAAAGTTTCCCTGAGACTTGAAAAGGTCAATCACTGTTTTTTTTTTTACGGTTTCATTAACCTTTTTCGGTCCAACAATTTGTTTGTTCTCCTGATTCGAGATATTGACTTCAAACTTTTTACATGTTTTCGGTCTACGAATATGCAAGACTAATCTGTCGTATGGATTTATTAAAAATTGTTTGATCGATTGTTGTCAAGCTTTTTATATTTATTGCTCCTTAACTGTAATAACAGGATTAGAATTCGTTAAGCAGTTTATTTAGCCAAAAGAAAATATCAAAAAAATATTTAAGACTCAAGAGTTTTGTAAGAATTTTATGTTTTTACTTTCATTGATTTCCGGTTGATTTCTTAGATCTCTTCCTCTAAATGAAAAATTATTTTTTTCAAAACTAATTATTTCCAAATTTTTGTTAAAATTTAAGATAAAGAAATAAAAAATAAATAACTATTTTAAATAAAACCGTGCAACACTTGCCAACAATTTTTAGTAGTTATATAGTATATATATACGTTGGACACAGAACCTCCAACTTGTGGAACCAAATACTATTTATTGTTTAGAACTTATTACAATACATATATTTATACTGCTTCTTCAAAAAAGTTTTAAAAACCGAAAAAATCATAGAAAGTATATTAGAAAAACTATGGCATAAACTGCATGTATCTACAATAACCAAGAATAATGGGAAATCGATTATTTAAAATGTGATTAAAAACAAAAAAAAAACAAAATTTGCGCAATTCTTCATTCTTTTTTTGTCAATTTCTTTTTAAATGCCCCGTCATTTATGTAGAAATTATATGCCTAGTCAAATTATTTAGACATTTTAGCCTATAGACTAAATCTTTCCGCATAAAATTAAAATAAATTTGAGTATCACATTTCTTATATTAATCTGATTAATGTAATTTTTAAATTAAAAAATTAGTTTTTTATTTGAGATATAAAATTAAAAATAATTTTCATTTTTAGTTCTTAATATTCTAAAGACTTTTGGTCCTTCCTTAGCTACCAATTAACGAAGGTTTAAGATTAAAACAAAATAAAAATGTGTTGGACAGAAAATGAAAAAAAAAAAAAAAAAATCAAATCAATATAAACTTTTATCTTTGTAGAAGTCATCCCTTATTAAGTACATACATAATATGTATATATGGATTATTATATGTATATATTTAGAGTATATGATATAATATAAAAAACAAAAATATTAATATACATATCAAATATAAATACATATATAAATACATAATATAAATTTTATTATTTTTTTTTTTTAGAAAAAGTTGGAAGTCTTCAGTAAAAGTTTGTAATTAGATATTTTCCAGTTGAATTGTGATGTTATAAAAAAAAGAGGAAAGAAAAGAAAAACACAAAAAAACTTCTTACACATCATTCGAAGTTTAGAAATTAATTTCTGATTAAAACGTGTAGATGCCGTTAATATCAACCCTTCTTAAAATCGACATAAACTTAAAGAAATGAAAACAAAAAAGCAACAAAACACGATGACCTGTTAAGTTTAGTATAAAATTTGAAAAAAAAAAGGAATTGTGAAAATGAAAAGAAGAAATTAATATGTATATACATGAGATATATATGAGATCTAAGCTTTTAAAAGTTTCTTGTTAAAAAAAAATTAATTTAACAAAAAGAAATAAAAAGAAAAAACAATTTTAAATTATTTTTTAATCAAATCATTTTCAAGGCTAACTTGAATTGGTATAATTAATTTTTTATGATTAAAGATACATTTCAGCTGAAGCCTATGTATCCTACAAGCCATTCGCATCCATGTTTTTTTTCAAAAATATATGCTTATGTAAAGTTTCTTTTAAAATTTTTAAATTTTTGAAAAATAAATATGATATATATTATCTTAACCTATACCTTAATAAGATTTCTAGATGAACTATAGTTTTGTTAAGGATCAGATACTATATTCATCTAATTGAAAAAGAAAATTATAGGTGTTTAAAAATAAATTGATATATATTTAATATCTATAATAAACTTTATTATATTCTATAAGGAGAGAGATATGAAATATTTCATTTTGATTAAAACGTATGGATCAGAATTATCTTTTTAACAATCATTAAAGAATAAACATAAATCTTTTAATATAAATTTATCCTTTTTTTGACCTTTATAAGTTTCTTATTGCTCAACTGTTTTTTTTTTTTGGTTCATACAAAATACATGTTATATTTTATTCACAAACAAAGAAAAAAAAACAATCGAAAAATTATTTTAACATTTATTTATTAGTTAAACAAGGTGTCGTGAATTAAGGCCCTACAAAATAAAATCCCTGAGGTGTAATTATGCAATGAGAAATTATGCCCTTTCGCGTAATTCATAGGTAATTCATAAATAATATCCCAAAAAAATCAGAAATAAAGCCCCAGAGTGTTATTTCTCTTTCAACTTAATCTTGTTATAAGAGTGTTATTTCTCTCTCAGCTTTCAGCTTCGGAGTGTTGTAAAGCTTGTTGGAAGATAAAGTCTTGGCAAGTTATTTCTCGCATTAAATGTGTAATAAAATCCAGTTTTATAATACTCAAACCTGAAAAACAAAATAAAAATTCAATCAAAAAATTTAAGTTTTATAAAAAATAAATTATTTTTTAAATATTAAATATTAGAAATCTATATTTAACTAAAGTAGGATTACCAAACTGACTAAAAAAAAAAAGTATATTGCTCTTTTACAGAATGATGATGTACGAAAATTTAAATAAATAGAAGTTTTAATAAAATATTTGAGGTTGAAAAGAGCTGATTAATTTGTTATTCCATTTTCGTTACTCTCTGTTATTTACTAATTTTATATTTTCCAGGAGGCAAATAAAAGGATCTTGACTCTCTTTGTTGACTGCTATGAATACAATAAATAATCAGACAGATGTAAATCCAAATTTTGCAAATAAAATGAATTCCAATATTATAAGCAATATATTAAAAATAATCGTATAGCTGCAATGAAAAATATTTTAAACTATAGTGATATTATAAATTTTTGGAAAGTTCCTAAACATATTGTACAGAGCTTTTGTTTTGAAAATTATACTATAAAACCCAAATACTTCTTACGGTTTTTGCTTTTCGAAACGGTTTAAGTTTACATTAATTATTTGACTTTCTCAGTTGCAAAAAATTTTGCTTTTGCGAAAAATGATAAAAAAAATTATTAATTTCTATAAAGATTTAAAAAATCGTCGTTTTCATATAAATGTGAATTAGTTATGATATGCAAATGAAATCCTTGATATTTTGTAACGGTGACATTCGAAAAATGGAAAAAGAAGAGTATTCTTTACTTTAGGTACATTATCCGATCTTTTTCGAAGTTTACTGAGAGATACTTTGGATCAAGTGATGAAACGTTATAAATGGCCTAAACGGCCAAACTAAGCGATGGGGACGCAAATAGTTCTTTGAAAATAATTTATGGGGCAACTTACTTAAAGAGCCGTATCATCCACATTTGTGAAACTACGAACTCCTAGCAATGCTTAAACGAAAGTCCTAAAAATTTATTTTTCAAAGACGTGTATAGTATTATAAAATATTCAACGGTTTCGGTACAGGGTATTTAAGAAAAAAAATTAAAAAAAAAATTGTGGTTTTTATTAAATAAAAAACAAAACATCGATAAAACGGTACATTGTTTGTAACGCCATTAGTTTTTCGCCTTTTCTCTTCTCTTTCCAAAATGGTTCTAAAATCTCCTTAGAGATTTAAAGTCCAGAGTGTCCCCTTCGCTTAGTTCGGCTCAATATAGCGTTTCATCACGTGATCTAAGGTATCTCTTAGTAAAGTTTGAAAAGGATCCAATGATGTACCGAAAGTAAAGTATATCCAAGAAGAATTTCAATTAATTAAATAAGTAATAAAAGAATCAATTGGTTTAAATTTATATACAGAACCAAATATTTTTATGTATATTCCAGAAAGGGTAATATGTTTTTTTTTAAAGTCTGTTTTCCGATCACTTATTCTTTAATTAAACAGAATAAAAATGAATATATTTTATTTCTTATTTACAAAAATATATTAACCGTTGTGTTTTTTTTTCAATTTTCTGGTATTTCTCAATAAGGTCATATATAGATTAAAATGAAAGAGAAATAACAACCCTGGTGGTAATTGGTATTCAGTCTCATTGGTAATTCAAAAATAAGATCCTAGGATATCATTTCTCGTTAAATGTGAAATAAAAATTAACGGACTTTATATCGCAAATTTTTAATTCACGACGCCATTAAACACTGTTAATATTCTCTAAAGAAATATTCAAAACACTAAATATTTAAACATTAAAAACTCCTTTAAAAGCTATGAGTATATTTTTGTTAAAGGTATATATTATATAATATATAAGTACATATACATACTTTCATATTTTCAAAAATTGAGTTTCAGCTTAAAAGTCTTAAAAATTAAGAATTTTTATTTAATAACAAAAAACAAAAAGATTTTCATTAAATATTAACCTTTAAGTTTATTTTTTTTTTAAGTATTTTAAACAAATTATGTTTAAACAGCGCAGCAAATATTTTTAGTAAAAATTATATTTTTATTTAAAGAAAACAAAATTTTTTTCTGCCATGAAATTATTATTATATTTTTTCTTCTTTTGTGTTTTTTATACCCGTATGAACTATGTTCAAGGGTATAATAAATTTGCCATTACGTTTGTGACACCTTAAAGGAGTCGAGCTAGATATAGTGTCAAAGGTATGGATCGGCTCAGAATCGAATTCTGAGTCGATTAAGCCATGTACGTCCGTCCGTCCGTCCGTCCGTCCGCACGATAACTCAAAAAATAAAGGAGCTAGGAGGCTAAAATTTTTTTTTACGTCACTTTTGCAAAATTGTTAGTTTTGCTATTTAAATCCAACATTTTCGGTCGGCGGGTTCGAGTAGCTGCCATACAACTTCTATCTTTATATAGAAATAACTCAGTATCTATTGAAGCTAGGTTTCTGAAATTTTGCAAATGATGATCAAGTTTTATGGCAACAACTTCTGTAAAATTTGGTTGTGCTGGTGCGGCGGGTTCGGGTAGCTGCCATACAACTTCTCCGTTTAAATGAGAATAACTATTGAAGCTAGGAACCTGAAATTTAGTAAAGAGGTGTCGAGTTACAGGCCAACAACTTTTGTAAAATTTGGTTGGTCTAGAGCAGCCGGTTCAGGCTTCTTGCACCTCTTCGAACTTAATGAAGCTAGGCGTCTGAAATCTTGCAAATGATGATCAAGTTTTATGGCAACCACTTTTGCAAAATTTGGTTGTGCTGGTGCAACAGGTTCGGGTAGCTGCCATACAACTTCTCTTTTTAAATGAAAATAACTCAGTGTCCGTCCGCACCATAACTCAAAAAATAAAGGAACTAGGAGGCTGAAATTTTTTTTACGTCACTTTTGCAAAATTGTTAGTTTTGCTATTTAACTCCAGCATTTTTGGCCGCCGGGTTCGGGTAGCTGCCATACAACTTCTCTTTTTAAATGAAAATAACTCAGTGTCTCTTGAATCTAGCTATCTGAAATTTAGTGAAAAAGTGTCGAGTTGCATGCCAAAAACTTTTGTAAAACTTGATTGATCTAATGCAGCCGGAACTTAATGAAACTAGGCGCAATAGATTCGGGTAGCTGTCATACAACTCCACAATTTACATAAATATGTCTCTGTAGTTCGGTACTAAAACATCTGAATGTTTTTAAAAGATGATCAAGTTTTATAGAAACAGGATATATTACGTTCATACGGATATCCCAGAGTTGACACAGTCTACTCTACTGCACTCTTCCTCGTTTTTTTTTATTTTTACTAAATCTGTTGAAATAAATTCAATCTTGTATCCTGATATTTTTATTCTCGTATACTGTTGAACTCTCTTAAAAGAATTTAATAGGATGTTTTATAAATATCAGTTTAGAAAATTCTTTTTTTTATTTTTATTTTTGTTGTTTTTTAATATAAGTACAATATATATTTTTGGATAATATATACATATTAAGTATTTTATAAATATAATAAAATAGATAAAATACGATAAAATAAATTGAATAGATATTTTACAACTGTCTGCTCGTTTTTTGACTTAAAAAAATGTCCTTTACATTTTTTGTAATATATAGGCTTTTTCGGGATAAAAAAAAATATTCTTTTTTTTTTTTTGTTTTTTCTTTTTTAATCATATCAAATTTATTTTATTTGTGTATTTTTGGGAGTTTTTTTTTTTTTATTTAATTCTTATATTTTTTTTGTGTAAAATTTATTTTTGGAAAGAGTTTATCTTTAATTGCTTTTTTTTAAAGTAAATTTGATAAAGATTTTTATTTTATTTAAAGAAATTAAGGTTATTATTTAAACCTGTTTTATAAAATTAATATTTTGTTTTTTTTTTTTGGATTAATTTAAAGATAACTAAAAGGTAATTTGGGTTAAAATCAAAACATGGTTAAAATCAAAAATAAAACTGGTTTTAATTGGCTTTTCTTTGAACTATAAATTTTGTAAGATAAGACAATAAGAGTACATGTAACTGTTAAGTGCTTATTTACTTTTATTTTTCATCTATTACTTTCTATTATGCTGGTATAACTTTATAAATTTTTTATCTAGAGTTTTTTTTTTAATAAAACCACTCATATTTAAAACATCCTTATTATTTATTTGTGATTTGATATCTAACCAGGACAAAATAGAGGAGAAGTTAGAAAGACCATTTGTTTAAGACCAGAAACGGTTTTTGAAGCTATAAAATAATAAAAAACTTAAATTTTAAAGTTTTGTTTTCTCATTTTCATTCGTTGAAGTTCAAGTTAACATAAGTATAATAGTTAAAATTGAAATTTAAATCTTTAAAAATATTGAAATAAATCAAAAATTGCCTAATATTTCATCAATTTTGATTATATGGATATTAGAAGTAGGGATGACCAGTGGACAATTTTAAATGATTCTAAATGTTAGAAACTAAAAATTGAAATATTACCATCTTTCCTGCAGGTGTTTTTTCTAAGGACAAGACGTTTTCAAGAATAATTGATATTATGAGTTTTTTTTCAAAGAAAACACGAAGTTTGCTGTCGGCAAAATAGTGAATAATGCATCAATATTGCACCAATATTTTGCATCTTTTTCAAAAAAAAATTTAAAAATTTTGCTTATTAATTTCGCTCTGTCCGTTCGTCCGTCTGGCTGGCTGTTTACAACACGATTAAATCTAAATGAAAATTTTAAACTATTGATAGCTCTCGTAAAAAAATAATGTTGTGAAAATACTTTTTTATGTGGATGGGTCATACAGCTACAGGTGCAGCTCCTCAAAATTTTAATAAATCCTATTTTCAAATGTGTTGGGTTTTGCTTGGCTTAACAGTTTTCTTTAATCTAAAAACATCAGGAACAATTTTTAGCTTTTTAAATTGAAGTTAAAAATTATACAGTTTTTTTCAAATTTAGTATTCAAAATTAACTGTCTGTTTAAAATGGGCTAAATTTGCTAAATTTTGTTTTCTTAATATCTCAGGAAACACTTCTAGATAGAACCTTAAAATTTTAAAAGAAGTAAGATCTTTCAGAATTAGCATAAATTATCTCAAATATTTTGTACTTTCTCCTCCTTAGACATTTGTAGCTTATGCACATGTTAAAATTTTTTCAAGGTTAAACGGGAAAATTAAAGCATCAACATTATAATTTAATATGATGTGGTAATAGATTTTTTATATAGGATTTCCTTAAAATTGAAGAAAAAGTATCTTGAATTTTCACAATTTTTTCTTCCATATAAAATTCAAATTTTGGTGCCATTACAATATTCTAAAATGTTTTTATTTCCATTTGAATGTACGCCTTTAAAAATATTTGGTTTTATATTTATGCCTAGTTTTTAATTAAAATTAAGTTTTAAACTTCAGTTTTTTGCATTATGGACTTCATTAAAATGAAAAGTTTTTAAATTCTTTGTACGTCATCTATTATCTAGTACAAAAATTATTTTTGTTATTATGTTTATTTTTGGTCATTTTTATGAAGTGTTACATATGTACATATTACATATTTTTTATTATTTATATCGTTATGATTAACACGATATTTTGATTGTTAATCGATTACAGGCCGCAGTTTCTATTTTTTTTTTTTTTTATTAGTTTTATTATTAAATTTTAATTAAATGATTAATATTATATAGTCATTTATTTTTATTTAAAAGCATTTTAACTAAAGTAAAACAAAAATTATGATTAATTTTCATTTCATTGTATATATTATTAAATTTTAGTAAATTTTTTTATTCAATCCAGTACAATTGTATTGTGAAAAATTTATTTGTAAAATAAGATATTAAATCTTAAGAATTTACTATTTCAATTAATCATACATAATAGATAATGTACATAACATAGACACATGATAAATATAGGCGCTAGATCATAAATTCAAATGTCATAATGAAAATGCCACACGAAATCAAGAATGACATAAGTACAAAAAAGATAAAATGATATGTAAGTATGTAAAAATTTAAATTTCGAATTTATGCTATAAAATATTTATTTATAATAACTTATGACATATGACATAAGTACGGCTCTACATCATAAGATCAAAAGTTAAGTTAATAAGTACGAAAACAATATTTTGCATATACATATATATATATATATATATATATATATATGCATACATATATTCTGGAAAAGTGAATAACCCTGATTTTCTAATCAACTATAAAATCCCTCCTAAATCAAAATTCTACATATATATACATATACATATACATACATATACATATATATTCGAGAAAAACTGTATAAACTGATTTTATATTCATATTTTCTTTTTTCAAAAATCACTTTTTATTTTTATATTGTTTTGTAGTACCTATGTTTTCGGAAAAAACGATATATACGACTATTTTTATTAAATTCTTATTTTGCTTAATAAAACAAATTGTAATAAATTGACTTAATGTATCTTATTTCCAATTCAATTTCTTATTAGTCCTTGCTTATATACACTTATAGTGTTCTTTTTTTTTTAATTTTCGAACTTATGTCATTTTTAGATTCCCGTACTTGTAGCATTAGGTCTTAAAATATGGCGAAATTTTTTTCATACCTACGTAAGTCATTGTTAGTTTTCGAACCTTTGGCGTACCTCCATAAATATACCTTATAGTATGCATTTAATCTATATATATTATTGAACTTAATTTAGGAAATAAATATTTTCCTTTTCATAAAAACATTTAAGAACAATAATTAAGATATAAACAGAACACCTTAATGAACTCTAAAGTTTTGTAGATTTTTTTTTTTTTTTTACTGTTGTTAATTTCAGTTAACAACCAACACCTATTGATTGAAAACAACTTATAAAATTTCTTTTGTTATTTCAAAACATGACATGAGCGTTCCAATCTTATGTTCATTAATATCTTTGGACTGAGAAAAGAAAAGAAAACAAAAAACAAAAAAAAAATTAAAACAGAATTAAGGAGGAAAAACGTGATAAATACTAAATACTATATAGATTAATTCTTAAATAAAAGATAAAAGAAAATCTGAAGAATAAAAAATTCTAATAATAGAGAATAATGCTATAATAAATACAATATACTTACATATAGGTATAGACAAATAAGTACATATATATAATATAACGAATCATCAACTTTTTTTTTTTTTTTCGTACTGTCTTTCATTAATATCCAAATATATCAAAATCAGAGTATTAAACAAAAAAAAATAAAAAAATCAAAGACGGAAAAATAAATGAATTGATGAAAAACTTAAATAAAATCCTATAAAATCAATATTTTCAGTGATTTTGTCGTTATTTAAATGTATAACTGTAAAAACAAACTCATTTATCTCCATTAAAAGCTATATATATATATATATATATATATAGTTATGGTATATAATGTAGTTCGAATTGATTGAAAGTTAAAATTTGAACACACTATATTGTATACATAATATATGAATACAGTTATACTAAGTTTAACACTATATATATTCTCATTTACCCTTCTATAAAACAAAAATTCTGAAATCATAAGCTAAATAAAAACATTGAATTAAGAAATAAAATATATAAATATTTTCACCGTTATCATAATAATAGTATTCTTATATTTACTTTTAGATACATTTTTTCTAACTTATTTTGCAACAGTTCTATTTTTCTGCCCTGGACTGTATATAGGACAGTTAGTATTAAAATGTTACTATAGCTTACATATATTTTTTTCATTTATCTCAATTTTTATATCGTATTATATATTATTATTTTTTTTTTGTTTATTATTATTATAAATTTTTTTAATCAATATTATAATTATTTATCGATTGCCGATTGGAATTGAAATTTCCATACTCTAATTGAAAACCTAAATTTTAAATGATTTCATCATTCAATGTATATTAAATTATTTGCACTAATACTGCGTGTATCTTTATTTAATTATTTTTATGTATGAGGTTGGTTTTATTAAACATCATATATTTAAAATAAATATAATTCCCTTTAAACTTTTTTTTATTCTCTACTAACTGATGATATCTTACTTTCATCTCTTTACATACCGATTATGTTGTTATGGTTAAAGGGATTATATTTTTGTATTCAATGAGCTCCCATGCTTGATTCCTTTAACATTTTGTTAAGGTCATATTAGCTAATATTACTGGAATTTTTGTTTAAGTGCACATAGAATAATGAAATATTACTAAACCATCGGCTACTTAGTCCATTATAGGTTGAAGACAATTAATCATTTATGCAGTAATATTATTTATTTTGTTAATATTATATATTTACAATTTGTACGGGTTTTTGTTTTTCAATTAAAAATTCTGTTTTTCTCCTTGTCACTCCTATAAGGAGCATATAGGACATCTACTAAGTCATTTATTATTCATATTCGACTAAGCTCCAGTTTCTGGAATCATTATTTCACTAAGCCGTTGATTACTCGGCTGTAATTAAAAATACTTACTATACTAATACTGATTAATTATGGGCCTATCCATTTGGCCAATGAGCGTTATATATAATTCAAATGATTTAAGTGAAATTATTATCTGTTGCATAATTTAAGGCGCAACATTAGTGACCTATTTTATTATTCTATTTAAAATGATTTTTATTTCAAATCTAATAGATTATTGAAATTTTTAGAATAAACATTTTTTTTCTCGTTCTAATTCTTCAATAAAATTAGTATTTTTTTTTTTATTTAACAACTGAGACAAGAAAGACAAATAAAAACACTGTAGGTAATGAAGAATACAACATTTAAAACAAGAAAATTAAAAAAAAAAATTGATTAGAAAGTGTGATGTACAAAGAGGGAGAAAATGTTGATGAAAGATAATTGAAAAGAAAGGAACAAAATTAAATAAATAAAAAAAAAAAGAAAAAAGAACAACATAATGAAGCCTAAAACATGCTGTTTACTGACCACGATGAGAAATGAATAATGTTTGACAACAGAACAGGAAAAAAAATGTTTTTTGTTTTATTTGGTTTTATGTTTAATTTTCTCTTATCATTGATTTTTTAGTTTGAATGTTTTTTTTTATTAAGAAATAAACTTGTTATGAATATGAATATATGGTTGTATATTCGATTGCATGTATTTTATATAACTATATAATAATAATATATAATTTTATACAATTAAACTTTCTAAATAAAAAATTATTTACATATGTATGTATACATAAATATATTATACATATTTGGCTAAATCATCTTCTCGATTAAATAAATAATGTTAATTTATATAATTATACATAGTATAGCTGTAAATGTATAATATAATATAATATTTACATTGAACACTAGAAAAATTTATGAAATTTTAAGTAAATATTAATGAGAAACACGTTATTAATAGTTTCGTACAGAACCAAAGATAATTATATATGTATATTTTGTATGAAAAATATAAAACGATCATAGCAAGGATATGCACTTCTAAAAATAACATTATCTGAGACAAAGGCGAAGTCAATTCAAGTTTATTTTAATAATAATTCTTATCTGCGAGAAATCAATACAAAGAAATCTGATTTTCGACAAATAAAAATGCACAGACTGCAATTTCATAATTACTGACGACTGAAAATCCTCATTTACAAGAATATTCAGTATTCTTGATTAGCAAAAAAAAGAAACTAAAAATTTTAGCCCTGCCTAGGTATTCAACAACAGACTTAGCGGAAGCATTTGCGATTGTAGAAGCAGTAAAAATAATACCAAATTCAGGAGTGTATGTGTGTATGTGTTGGTGCGTGTGTGGGTATGTCTGTGGGCACGTGTATAACTTAAAAGATTGAGCGGAATTTTTTGTTATTTCATATTTAAGGTTTTGATGTAAATATCTCGGAGTGGTAAGCTTTTGGAGCAAATCGGACAACCGAAAATGGAAATGGTAGTTTACTAGTGTACATTTTAAGTTTTTTACGAATATTTCGTAACAGAAAAATTTTATGAGAAAAATTATTAAAAAAAATTGTTACACAAATAAAGAGTAACAACTTTGCCATAGAACATTTTTTGATCCAACTAACTTTAACTTTTATTTATTTTTTTTTCTAAGTCCAAATTTCATACATAACACACCATATGAATTTATATGAACAATTTTCTTTTGTTTTTTTTTATATCTCTAAAAATTTATATACATACTTATATCTATGCATATTATAATTGCATATTATTATATATGCATATTTATATTATTTTATTGATGAGTGATGACGTAAAATTTAAACGGTAAAATTTTTGTTAGTAGATTCAATATTTACTCTTATACTTGTTTTATATTTGTTTACAGTTTTTATTATTTTTTACTTCTAATATTTTTGAATGAAAAAAAAATCATGTACATACATTACATTATAATGTAAATGGATGTATGAATCCCTCTGCTCCCACTTAGGTGTATTCTGCAGTTGTAACTTCTTCATTCTCTTTCCCATTTCTTCGTTTCTCCTAAAATAAGCTTTAAAACGAATTTATGCGAAAAAAACGACGAAAAAGTAGTTGCAACTTTTTCAACCAAAATTTAGCGGTTGAACCAATTGCAAGTAACAAATACATATAAAACAGCAATAAAAAATTTTATCAGGTCAAAAAAATTTTTATGATATACACAAAATCATTCTTATATTGAAAAATTGAAGTGATAATATTAACGCACACATATAAAGTTGCAATTGCAACTGACAACATAGTATGAAGGCGGAAAGCTTTTGAATTACATCTTACAATTGCAATTGCACTACAGTGTGAACACGGGCAATGAATCCACATATATTTTTACGATTTCATTGCTTATTATTGTCATTGAATAAAACAAAATGTTGTTAAATTATTAGAAGTTATTTTGCTTTGATATAAATTATTATGTAAAATATCTATAAATTTTGGTATTGTACTTTTCGCGTAGTGGCGGTCGGTCCTGTGGTGGCGATAACTGATTTTTTGTACCATTTTATGTATGTAAGTAAGTATCCAACTCAGAAAAAATATTTCTTTAGCTAAGTCAATATTGATGATAATTATTTTATATATATAGAGAATATACACATATATACCACTTTTTTAAATATTCTTTTGTATAGGTATATGTAATAGCGATCACATTAACAAAATTAATGTTAAAAATTTAAAGAAGCTCTCAAAAAAAAAAATTAGGTTAAAAATTTTTCCTTATATTGTAAAGATACATAGATTTAATATTAATATTTCGATAGATTAAAAATAAAATATTTTAATAAAAGATAATTAAATAACTCTAAATGTGTATTTTATTTTAACATTGAATAAAAGCTACATTTTGTTCTTTTTATATTCCATTAATTTACCAACACTTTTTAGTTTAAATTGTAGATTTTTGTTGTATTATACATTGTGTGTTGTGTTGTACATACATTATTGTTGTATTATTGTAAAGTTAATTTAAGTAAAAATTTAAAATGTTTATTAGGAAAACTGGAAGAATTTTTCTATTTAAAGGAAGAAAAATGAAATATACCATGTGTGTGTATTAAATATATAAATTATATAATTCAAGGAATTTCTATGAAGAAAAATCTTGTTTTAGTTGAACTCTGATTCATTTTAAAAATTTAGTATATAATTATTAAAGAATTTGTTTAACTGATTTTATTTTTTTCTTTTTTTTTTCTTTTTTGATTTTTATCTCTTTTTACTCTTCTTGGAAGTAGGCATAGGGTATCAATTTATCTCCTTCATTGGACAATTATAATTCTGCCAAAGGAACAATGAATCCGCCTATTATTATTATTATTTTTCTATCAGTGACGGAATTATCACCAATTACAACATGCAGTAGTGTATAGCAGTTTCTTGTATTAAATAACCAAAGGTAACCATTGTAGCAGCTACTTTTATTGATATTATTATTAATATTATTATTATACGATATACATTATTATGATATAAAATTACTACTCATTTTGTTTTTATATCATTTAACCGGGGTTTGAACACAGAACCCGCCGATTGAATGGTTGGTGATTTAAACATTACGCTAGGAGTCAGATGAATGATATTATTTATAAATGTATTTATTGTTTACAAGTATAAATCAATTTACACAAACCTAATAAATCTAAAAAGTCAACCTTTAAAATTAAGAATAGTATAGTGCGTTAGATTTATAGTTTTAAAAAGGTATATAACATATTTTTAAAGTATTTGTTTTGAATATCTAAATATTACTCTGAGCACGCTCAAATTACACAAATGGCACAACTTTATTCTCTTGAGAGCGCACTAATGAACCGTGTTGTATATAAATATTTCCGTGTTCTGTATAAATATTCCGATTATGTTAATAATGGTGCGAACTTAAACTGCGTTTTCTATTTCGATGGTACATGTAAAAATTATTCAATATTTTTATGACACAATAATTTTTATACAAAGAGGACCCATCCGCGGTGCAAGTCATGAAATATCATAATAGTACACAAACATATTTTGACATCGCACACTATACACACTCTGTATAATGTGAAAAAGATGCAATGTATAATCTAACAAATAAGCCACAATCTGTTATTTAGCTTAAAAAATTAAAACAATAATAAAATTGGTTTCAAAATCTATAAATAAACTCACCATCAATAAATTAAAATTAATCCATCTCATAAACAATCCTAAGTAATAATATGGAGTACATATACATTTTTTGTTAATAAAAATAACACAAATAAAGGTTTCCGTAAAGGAAACTGTAAATTGTCTTTAGTCTGACACATACTAGTATATACTTTATTCTGAAGATAAAAGTACAAGAAGTCGCAAATTGAGTTAAAAACTTATCTGCACTTTTGTCATATTATTGTTATCATAATTTTAAATTTTAAGATTTGCCATTCGATTTTATTAAAATGTTATTAAGCATTTTAAGTAACAAATTTTTATTTTAGAACGTCAAGATTTTTGCTCTATATTCGAAATGTAGAGAATCTGACTCATGGCGTAGTGGCGTTAAGTCATCAGTCTTTCAATTAGAGAGTCTTTGGTTTAAACCCCGGTCACGTCATATAAATAAAAAAATATGCAGTAATTTCATATCGGGCAAATTCTTGGTGTCTTTGGAAGATTTCCACCTCTTTTAAAAAAAAGGGATATAATTTTTTCTACAAAAACTGTTATGTTAATATACCGTTATTTTTTCAGATAATGGCTTTGAGGGATATTTTATAAATAATTGTTGACTTTAGGCCCCTATAATTTTAGCCTGAAGAGCTCTAGGATAATGCCTGTTAATACTGTAGTAAGGTGGCTTATTAAATTCTTTAATATTATTTTTATGTCTATCTTATTTAGTTCTAATTGTAGAGTGTAGAGTATGCATTGAGCAATATCGCAGACAATAATAAGTGACTTAAAATAAACATAAGAAGTGACATATAGAGTAAAAAAATTATTTGAAAAAAAAAAAATTAAAAATTATGCGTTGATGGAAATTTTTAATAGAAATACCAATTAATAAAATAATAAAATTAAAATTAATTTCCTATGAATTTCGTATAAATTATTTATATTTTATTTAAATGTAATAAACAATATTTGGAAAATACATTTTTCTCATATTTAATACATTTTCAAATTATTTATAAATTTAAGTGAATATTTTAACATAACAGATTTTAATGTTATTTATTTTACAGATAATGTATTTTATTTCTAAATGAAGCATCAATCTTTATGAACAAATTTCTATCCTTATATAAAGTCAGTTATATGTTTTATATAAAAGTTATATATATACAATATATTATATGTATATATTATATGTATATATGTTATATATAAGATTCAATAATATAATAGTGGCAAAGAACTGTTATCCGCAAAAAGAAATTCAAGGACGTTCGAAAAATGAATTTTTTTCTTAATAAAAAGCGCATGTCAATTTCGAAATTTTGTTTTTTTTTTTAATTTAAGAGAAAATTTCCCATAAATGCTTGTTTAATTTAGTTATCTACATATATAGTATTATGATTTTTGACATTTATGACCATTCATATTACGTACATTGCACAGTAATTTTTAGGTCAGTGGTGTGAAATCATTGAACGCTAACGGAGAAGAATAAAATTTTATTATGAAGGTACGTGACTTTGATTGAAAGTCAAAAATATAAAGAATTCGTTGATTTTATGTTGAGATTCATTATGTTGGATATTTTTATTGAGGGTAACAAAAAAAAAAAAAAAACATGAAAATTATTTTTGAAAAATAATGATGGTAATATATTTTTTATATAACAAATAATTTCATTTGTAAAAAACAATTGAACTATTTATGATAAAAGTTGAATAGTACAATAAAAATTCATTGTCTTATGTGAATATTGAAGCAATATTTTTTAAAAAATCGTATCTAAAAATATTGGACTTTTTTTTTTGTTTTATAGAAAGATTTTACAATGTTATTATCGAATTAGAAATAAAAGTTTTAGTTTTAAGTCAGCTTGCATTTATTTTATAGATAATTTTTGATTTTTCAATTTTTTAATTTAATGTTTAAAGCAAATAACCTTAAAAACGATAATATTGAATATGATAATGAAGGTTTATTAATAAAATTTTTATTTTCCTCTCTTTTACATATATTAATATATTTATTTGATTTTTTATTATGCTATACTTTAGATTTAGATTTTAATATTTTTTAAATATTTTAGTTTTTAGTAAATTTAGTACATATAAATAATTTTATTTTATAAAATATAATGTAGAATAATTGAAATGATATTTTACAAGAAAATACAACTTTGTCTTAACAAAATAACGTTTCGTAGTTTTTAGAGTAAATAACCAGCATTTTTTATCTAATAACGTAACTGATTTTCTCTGATTTGCTTTATTTATACCTATAAATTTATAAATAAACGTTTTTTCTTATAAAAGTTAAATATATGTAGGTACCCATGCTGTAGATATTTTTAGGTACTTGTGCTGTAAATTTATTCATTTATTTGTTTATATTAATAAATAGAAATAAAATAGGATTATTAAAGTATCGGAAACCTGGTGGGTAACCCGTACCAACTACCAACATTTAAAAATTACAGGTCTTCACCAATAAGTGCCTAAGAATAATATGTAGAATAATGAAAAATACACAATGAAGAGTTATGGGTATTATCCAGTCAAGACCCGATCGAAACCTAAGTACGAAAAAAGAAATGGAGATGGATCGGCCACATTGTCAAACAACATGCAAAGAACAACAGACGCCGAACAATATCAGTTACATGTCAAGCATTAGACTGGAAATTTTAGAAAAGAAGGAACATGGGAAGACTTAGAGGAACTTAGAAAAGAAGTGTTCAAAAAGAGATAAAGAATAGGGGAAAATCTTGGGTGGAAGTGAAAAGATTTGGTACAAGAAAGGGAAAATTGGACAGGTTTTGTGAAAGCCCTATGTTCCTTAAGGGAATGAGAAAGGAGAAAATAAAATTAAATTAAATTGGCTACTAATGCCATTATAGGTCGAATACTATATTATTAATTTTTATACACTAATATAATTTATTTTGTTTATATATTATATATTTAATTTTTCATACTATATTTAGTTGTAAGGGAGATTTGTTTTCAATTAATAAAATTTGCTACCTGGGCATTATTTAAATCTGCACTTCCGCGGTTAATAAGCCACAAAATTCCGTCTTTTTTTCTATATTTATTACAAGTTTTTTTAATCTACCTTAAACTATAAAAAGTAATTTAAATATGATTATAAGTTTTGCTAAATATTGGTTTATTAATTCAGTGTATTATGGTTAAGAAATTTCGAGAAAAAAAACAATATATTTCTTTGTTTTTATAAAAATCTTTGAACCTAAAATAATTATTCTAGCATACCTATTCTAATCTAACTTAAGCTTGATTAAACATAATAGTAATTTTTCATTTCAATCACTTCAGTAATCATTTCAACCACCAGTGGATTTTACTAAGTAGTGTATCTTTATATGGTATACTCATGTCTTATTTTAACTTATTTCTGTTAATATTATCCCAGTAGTAATCAATTTTCTTTTGCATGTGGCCCGTAGTTAATGATATCGTATAGAGAGATGATCATGGTGTTGGTCATAACTCGTTGGCTATAAATTTCAAATTTTCTGAAAAAAAAAAAAAAATTTGAATTATGATTTTCCATCAACTAATAAATTTTATGAAGTATATTATGTTCGTAACTTTATTAAATAAATTTTCACCACGAAATATATTACCTTTTACCAAAAAAAAGTTAATTATAAATCAACTGATTTTTAATTTTTTTTTTTTATATTACTGTTATTTTTAATTTCTCTTTTTTCACCTTTCTCACCTTTATATTTTTTTAAAACTTTTATAAATTATGAGTATTTAATTTATTTGACTATAAAAATAATTTTACAAAATATTACGACCCACAAAAAAAAATTAAAAGAAAAATTTCACATATAGAAATTGTTTTTTTTATTATTATTATTTTTTTATATATATATATATATACATTTTTTGAATGTTTATGTCACATCGTGGGGTTCTTATTTTATAATCTTATATTATAAATGAGTACATTTATGAGTTTTCATTTGGGTTATGTTTTTAGGTATCCAATAAAACAAACAGGAAAATACAAAAGAAAAAATAATAAAATTAAAATTTTTTATTTTTATATTTTGCTTCCCTCTTATTGAATTTAAAAGAGTCCTCCGTTTTATGAGCATTTTCTTCCAATCAAATATAAATATAAATTATACAAAAATGTGTGTTTTTTATTCTACACATATATGTAAGTATCGTTTAAGGTTAAAAAGAAAAATGAAAATTTAATTTAAGTGTATAATATCATTTTTCTCTGTATTTCAATTTTTTTCTTGATTATATTGAAAACAAGTGTAGATAATATTTTACTCGCTGTCTGTGTGATCAATGGTGAGATTTGTATGAAAAAATAAAGTTCTCGAAATTATTTGAGATTTGAAATATATAAAATTCTTCTTCAGAAATTTTAAAAGATAATAAATTATGTTGATAAATTCTTACTCTTCTCTCTCTTAAACTCTTTTTTTCACTCTTACTCCTCATGGGAGTATAGGGTATTAAGGTATCAACTTGCCTCCTCCATTAGTCTAGATTTTTAGCGATAGTTTTATATTTCTTCCCAAGTTTGTTAGTTTTTCGCTAGTTCGGCCGATATTGATCGTCGCGAGATGTCTTTGGTTCAACCTTTTCTTCGGCTTCCTTGGGGGTTCCATTCTAGGACCGATCTGGTTATAATCTCTAGATGTTTCCTCAGGGTGTAGCCAATATACTTCTACTTTCAGCGTTTGATTTGGTACATTATTGTTTCTTCGCCTGTTAATTGCCAGAAGTCCTTGTTGCTGATGATATTTGGCGAGCATATTCTGCTTTCCCCTTCTTAGTCTGGTTGGTTGGTGCGCAGATTTGATAAAATATTTAGGTACATATTATATAAATAAATTTATTGATTAAAACAAAACAAGAAGGGAAGTAATTTTTTAGCTTTATTGATTTTATTGATTGATTTGTCTGATTAGTTAAAATAAGATGTGTTTAGTAATATTCATTTTAATTAATTTTGTTAAAAAATTTCCATTAAATCCATATCTTATATTGTTTTATTGATATATTAAACGAAAAATGTAGACGATTCCTTAGAATTTTAACAACTAGACATTGAATATTCCATAAAATATCGAAACATTTTTCCACTACTATATAATGTTATAGTTATAACGTTATATAGTAGTGGAAACGGCATACTATAATATAACGTTATAGTTATAATATTTAATAAATATAAGTAAAACATATGTGCATGTATATTAGTGAGAGTAAATATATTACTTTCATATTAAATG
Organism: Poecilobothrus nobilitatus; assembly: GCA_947095535.1. Classification (NCBI taxonomy): domain Eukaryota; kingdom Metazoa; phylum Arthropoda; class Insecta; order Diptera; family Dolichopodidae; genus Poecilobothrus; species Poecilobothrus nobilitatus. Next base: position 248,874,102 of record OX352773.1, on the reverse strand, counting down.
GCTGAAGTTCAATCAGAGAATAGCCTTAAAGCAGCTTTTCCCCTAGCAATAAAAGAGCTCTGAAAGTAATTCAGCAATATAATATGTATAAACAAAAAAGCTATGTAGAAAAAAAATGCCTTTTTTCCTTTGTTCATTTGTATGACATCCAATTTATTGAAGAGCAACATATTCGACAGAATTTAATTTAAGCAAAGCATTAAAGTTTTCTCTCAATTAAACCCTTGGAAATTCAATTGTCATGGTTGTAAGAACTGAATCTCGTGATCAATGAAATTCCAAATTACTGAATATGATTGGTTATTCGAATGGTCTGAAAATTTTATTTCTTTTTGATCCAGAAGTCACGATTGTGAGGAGTTAATCGCGTGACCTATGAAATCTTACATTGGATAAATGACATGCCATCATTCAGTCGTGTCAAGAAATTAAAAAGTTTTCTTTTTGTTTTAAACATTTTATGACATCACTTTGGCCATTTTAAATCTTAAATTTTTGTAACTAATTATTCTAAAAAATTATTAAATCTGAAAAAAAAGGAAGGGAAAAGATCTGAAAGAAATATTGTTTAAAAAAACTAAATTAGATTTTTAAAGGCAATCCAAATTACAGCCTTCAATTTTTTTTTTTTTCTTCAAGAATTTTTTAATACAGCAATAACAGTAAATCAATTTGTAATATACACACTTATCAATGCTAACTTCCTCTTAACTTTTCTTTCTTACTTTCTTCTTGTTTTCAGTTTTTTTTTTTCGATATTTTTGTTTCGGTTCTTGAGCAATTTCCTTTCTTACCCCTCCATATTTTTTTTTAGAAATTATTTTTGATTCTTATTATAATGATATCCTGTTTAAAAATGAAAAATTGTTGACTTAACTTGAAATTTTTGCATTTTCACTTTAACAGTTGTTTTTCATTTATATATGACTGTATTACTAAATACTTGAAAAGAATGGCTACCTTTTACCCACCCTTCAAATTTTCAAACTAAAAACAAATATAACAGGATAAAAAAAAAAAGAAGGAAAAATAAACTAAAAAGAAACCAAAAGGGAATGTCATATTTAGTCAAGACTTTACAAAACATATGAATTTTTGTTTTGTACATAATTTAAATAAATATACATACATACATATATAATTAAGTTACCAAATTGACTTTATTAAATGCAGTACTTAATAAAAATGAAATTTTTTGAATGAAAATTTGAAAAAATAAAATATGTGCATAACATCCAGTAACGGTGAGTGGGAGAAGTGAAGAACCACTTATGTTGTTGAATGATAATATTGAAATTCACAAATGAATAATTTTGGAAAATATTGTAAATATCAAAGTCTTAATTATAGATAAAATTAAATGTTATTGTAATGACGTAATGATTTATTGTGATTATAAAACAACAATAATTGTTTTAAATAAACCCCTTTTTGTTGTAAACAATCTTCTGAAATTCATTACATATGGTTACTTTAATATTTGAAAATTCAAAGCTTTGTTCATTACGTTTCAATTCATAATATAAATATGATTTGTATAGTTTACCATTTTATAACGTCATAATATAAATTTAAATTTGATAAGGGCCTACATATATGTACATTTATTTTTTAAGTTCAATATTGTACGTTAGACATTTTTTATATTTAGGCTAATTTCCTAACTGGCTGTTGTTTTTTTTTTAAATTTTATATACTTCTATAATTTACTTTTAGGAGTCTAGTGGGTAAGAGCGTATAAAATACCCTGTCAAAGCGTATAACATATAGAGGAAGTATGGTTCCGAATCACACACACGTCGTAAGAAAAATTCTCTTTTAAAGAAACTTTCTAGATATTTCCGCCTTTTCCTTAACAGACTGAAAAAAGTGCTGAGAAGATGCTTCAGTGTCAATTCTTCTACGAAGTTTACGTTTAAAATGCAGATGCATATCTAATTTTCCAGAGAGAAAAAGTATACATTTGCATCTTTTAAATTTTTTATTTATTTATATTAATACTACAAACCAGATAGGATATTGTAATATTACAAAACCATCGGCTACTAAGACCATTATAGCTCGAATACTATTATTAAATTATACACTTATATTATTTATTTTGCTTATATTGTATATTATGTATTTACACTATATTTGGTAGCAAGGGGGATTTGTTTTCAATTAATAAAATTTGCTACCTGTGTAGGATTTGAACCCACACTCACTCGGTTAATAAACCACGTGCTTGACCACTAGGCCACTAGGCCACCGAGACCCCACATCTTTTTAAACTAAAATTTGGAAACATGACTTTGATTGTACTTCATATTGAACCTGCAAATATTGCAAATATCCATTACTTTCTAATCAACACATAAAAATTCTTCTTAATATTGCATTTTAAGGTTTGTACAAGTCGAGGAGCGATAAGGTTATCCTAGCTAATACGCTACCAGTGGCTTTTTCCTATTGATTTACTTTTTTATTTTATATTACATAATTTTAGGTGTAAACAAAAATAAAGTAAAATTATTTTTTTTTGTATTATGGTTTGCTTTTATTAAAACGGTAAATTTTTACCTTTCCATTTCATTATTGTTAGGAAAAAGAAAATTCGAGTTTGAATTTTTTTTTCAATATACGCAAGGTTAGGTGTATATGTATTTGAAGTAATCTTATATGTGTATATTTTTGATAAGAACATATGTCTTATGTTAAGGTATATAAAGGTTAATTCTAAACAGTATTATCTGAATTTTCTTTGTTAAACATGGTATGATGACGACGATAAAAATAAGGAAGAAATATATTTTTTTTATATGTATATTATGTTTTACCTGTTGAGGTTTGACCTTTGTTTGTGAGATTTTTTTGTTAAAAGAAATGTAAAAAAAAGAATTTAATGAGTTACAAATTATTATTTATGACATTTATTTTATTTAGTTTTTTATATTTTATTTTTTGAAAACTAAAGAAAAATCAAAATTATAATTGACACTGATATTAAAAAAAAAAAAAAAAAATCATTAAAAAAATATGAATTTATTGTGAACTTTTATTGTTGAAACCTATTGAAGATGATATGAATTAAAATAATGTCGCATTATTAATTTAATATATATTTACAGGGTATATTTAAAATTTTGATTTTATTAATTTTAGTATTTATGATTTTAGTTTATTATTTATTTTTGACTGGCATTAACTGATAATTGTTAATGGATATTGAAAAGTATTGACGTTTTTTTTTAAACTGAAAATTAAAGTTTCAATAAAAAAACGATTATTAAAAAAAATTGTTGAAAAAGCTGTTTTCTTTCCACTGATGAAGTGATGAATGATTTAAGTGATGAATCTAATATTAACCTTGTCCGAAGAAAGATAAGTTCAAATTGTGTGCTGGTCCAGGTGGTAAGAGTTTCTAATAGAAGCGAAAATTTGTAGAAAATATATTTTTAATTTCAAATACCCTTCGCTAACATTTATATAATGCTATCTAAAAGAATGAATCTGAATCACATTTAACGAAAATGGTAAGGGCTGTCGCTACTTTAAACAATAACTTATGAGCCATTAAAATCAACTTCAGAGAAATAAAAATTGAGCAGTTGTTGAGATTTGACTATGGATTCACAAAAACCATATAGTTTGTTTCTGGGTGCATCAGGGTAAAAAAATGTTGAATAACGGATATTCTGTGTTCTGTGTCATTTTTTGTTATTTCGAATGTAAAAACATCAATTAATTGACATTTAGAATTTTAGTTACCTATAGTAAAGACTGTGCGGGTTGTCAATTGAAATTCCGAATCATATTTATTCAAAATCAGATTCAATTCAATGTGCAATGTGTATAGCATAACATAGCATAGTATATGAAGAAAGATTTAAAGGTGTATTTGAAAATTTTTTCAGAATTTTACGTTATGAGGCGAAAAAAAAATCTTTACATGCTATAAAATTTATTGAAGTATGTGTCAATTAAAAATGAATTTGTTATCAAGAATAATTCTTAAGTTCATTAATTCATTAATTCGTTTTATATCAGAGTGATTCATCTTATAGTTAAATTTGATTATATTTAAAGATTTGTAAAAAGCCAATAAGTTTACATTTTTAAATATTTAAGAAAAATCCATTAATAGTAATTCTCACCACTAGTATAAAATTTCTTAAGATCTTCCTGTAATAAGAAATTGAATGATAGAAAATATTTTGGAGTCATCAACAAAATAATGATGATATGAAAAAAAAAACAAATAATAATATTAATGTCATTCATGAAAAGTAAAAACAATAAAGTATTCATATGTAAGTAGCTTGAAGAAAGCTTACGATAGATAATGACTCAATCTATTTAAATAGCATACCATACTTTATTCCTTAAAATTCTACTTTTACAGCAAGTAATAAAAAAATGCTATTGTATAGCTAACAATGTAATATATAAACAATAATTTAAAATGTATCAGATTCTCCAACGTTTTAAAGGTGCACTATGCTTAGAGCACGAAAATTAGTAATAACAGCCTTAAATAGTTTTTGAATCCCAGATAATTTAGCGATTATTCAATATAGTTTTCAAAAATTGATTTCGATCACAATTTGAAAACTGTCAGGAAACCAATTTAAGAATATTTGCAATAATTAATAAATACATCTTTCATTAAACATTTTTTAAATAATATAACTAAAGCTTCTGGGAAACTTTGACATAATTTCTTTAATATTAAATTTGAAATGGGGTGGCCTCGGTGGCCTAGTGAGTAACAGCGTATAAAGTACGCTAGGAGTGTGGGTTCGAATCCCACATGCGTCGTAAGAGTTATTCCCCCTTACGACATTTACAGCCACGTCTGAGGACAGGCTGTGTAATTTCCTGTCCACATTTTTGTGGCAGAGAAATGCATTAAAAAAAAAATTTTGAAATGTCAACAAGGTCAGCATTCAAATTAATATTTAACATATTTTACAAAATATCATTCGCCTCCAGTTCAATAAATCTTTCATTAATGATTTGTGTGAAATTATGTATAAAGACTACCCGATAAATGTTGATAATAATTGTAATACACCCAAAAAACTCTAATACAATTTACTTTAAGAAATACCCTGATAAAAGTCAGAGGATCGTAAGCGTAAGTAAAAATTCGTAAAATATCAAAAATGTTTACTTATTTTAAATTTTATAAAGTAGACGAAAAAGTACCTACGTACAACAAAGATATTTTATTTCTTATCTAAAAATAAAAATTTAGACTTTGTGTAATGGAACGGAAGTTTGGTCGATTAACGAAAAGAAAACCACATTGTAATGTATTTATATTTATTTTAATAAGGAGTATATTATAATACTAAAGGATACATTACATATTTTTTGATCATAACAGGGAGGTGATGTTTAGTGGGTAAAAATCCTCCTCTATAATATAATGTCTTTCGAAGATTTTCTCCTATACTCGCAAAAAAAAAAAAAACAATACTATAGAAACTTAAATTAGATTAAACTAGAAGAAAATAATATTAACAACTAAAAGGTGTTTTTTAGTCTACTGATTTTATTTTGATTTTAAATTTAACAGTGATGTGTCTGTGTTCATCACTCTCATCATTTTTAATTTTTAAAACTTTTGAAATTTATTTCAACTTATATAAAAAACTTAAAAATAACATTTAAAATTTATTTTTAACTCACAAAAAAATTAAAAAAAATTTTAAAATCGTTTATCAAGTAAAAAAAATCGTATCTTTTCATTTATTCGGAATTGAAAATTCGGAAAATGAACCATCATTTTCTCGGGAAAATTTGTTTTTTTTGGTTGTTTTCTAATAGAAAACAGAATCGATTCATTTTTTGTTTATTTATTCTACGAATTTTATCTGAATTGAACAACAAATCAAAATGAATATTAATGTAGCAAAAAGTTTTTGTTTTCTATTTAAAAAAAAAAAACGAAAATTGAAAACCTTAAAAAAAAAAAACAAAAATAAAAAGAGCATAACATTTTTTAATTTACCCCCTAAAGTTATTATTGTTTCTTTTTTGTCTCATCTTTTTTATTATTTATTAAATTTCTTACATTTTTTTTTTGCTATTAAAATTTGAACTTTTACAAGTATATTATAATTTAGTCGTTTCTCTTACAAAAAGAAAACAGAAAGGTGAAGTGCAAATTATAAGAATTTGTAAATTTAAAATACCTAAGTAAAGTGAAAGTATTGTAATAATAATAAATGTTGTTTTAAAATAATACCAAAAGTATGTGCAAAATTTTTAAGTTCAAAAGTCAATTAATTGTTTAAAATGAAAAAAAAGATAAATTATTTGAATATAAGGTAAACAAAAAATATTGTAGTACATTTTGTTTTTTTTTTATTAAGAGAGGTGATGAGAGGTGATTATCTTCAAAAACATCTGGAACACCCTATTGATAGTAATAGATGCCTACTAATTTAAACCCACCTTCTTTTTAAGCCAAAATAATCAGATGAAAGTCCTAATTGCCCATTGCAGTATATTGGCTAGAGAGTAGGGATAGCAAAAGCTTTGAACAAGGTTGAGGAAAATAAATAATAGGTTGTACATATAATATTAAAAATGGTTTAATAAATATAAATATTATATTATTAAATATTTAAATTATTTTAACAAAAATTTAATTTTTTTTTAAATTTTCTTACCAAATAAAAATATTTTTTTTAAGTAACAAACTCAATTTATAACCATCGATCATACGTCAAATGAAATATAATTATACCAAAATGGAAAATAAAAATATAGTTATTTATGCAAAATAAACAACGTTTTCAATTTTACTTCCTTAGAAGTAAATGTCTAGCCCGAGAATCAGCGAAAAGAAAAAATTGAAAATATTTGAATTTCGTCGACGACGAATTTTTGATTGTTCCTGCGTCAATGGTTACAATAAATAATTGTTGGTAATTACATAAGAATGAATATGTTTTAATTTTTTAGTCGCGATTTTTTCGTCAATGGTGAAAATTGTGTTGGTTATATTTACTACTTTAAAAGAAATTCAGTAAAAAATTTTAAATTTTTCATCAACATTTATTTTTTAAAAATATCACTAACCATTTTGTTTTTTAATTGCAAAAGAAAAATTAGATCTACCTACATAAGTAACTTGATAAGTTAAAATGCACATTAGTCTGCTAAAACTATATAAGAATTTAGGCCTTAGGTTTAATCAAATAATAGAAACATTGTATCATATAACCCAAACTTGATATTAATTATTAAATTTTTAATTTTTTCTTATGTGTGAGTTAAGTTTTTGTGTGAACTGAGCTGAGAGAATCAAATTCTAATTATTTCAATTTTAAAAATTTCAAGAACTATCTCAATATTTTTTATTAAATACGTTTTATATTAACGATATATTGTAAAGAAGCTAAACTCCATCTTTATATTTTTTTTCTACATTAAGAGATTTTATGTACATATTTATATTATATACATAATATATATTTACTTAGATATGCATTGCATATGTATATTTGTATTTCTATTAAAAATACTTTTCCACGCGGTTATAAATTTTCTTATTATCTCTTTTCTTTTTAACATCATTTGTCATGTCTATAAGCTTTATATAGATATTATATACTCTATAGTATATAATAACATAGTATATATATATGTATATAATATATATTATATTATATTTGTCATCATCAAGTTAAATGATAAAAAAAAATATATATATAAAAGTTTATTTTCAATTTTCTATAAAATCGGTAATATTGATTTTTTTAAAGGATCATTTACTTTAAACTTTAAATTTATATTTTGTATATATTAAAATAATATATAGATGTGTATATATATTGTTTTAATTTTTATAAGTTTTAAATAATTTGTTAATTTTAAAATATTTAAAAATTTAAAGAAAGTATATTAAACATTTTAAGAGCATTATGTAGATTATAAAAAAAGTTAGAAGGATTTTTCTTTAAAATGGCAAGAAAAGGACATGATTTATAATTGATTGAGGTATGAATTGAATGTTTGAGAAAAATTTAAAAAAAAAAAAAAATACTGTTGTAGACCTAACTATATATTTAAACTTAATCTAACTGATATGTTAATTTTTTTTTTCTTTGCAATCCCTATAAGAAGCATATAGCGTCCACTAAGTCATTTATTATTCATATTTGACTAAACTTCAGTTTCTGGAATCATTAATTCCACTAAGCGGAGCCGTGTGGGTAAGAGCATATAAAATACGTTGGAAACATCGAGGGAGTGTGGGTTCGAATCCCACACACTACGTAAGAGTTATTTCTCCTTACGACATTTACACCCACGCCTGAAAAGGAAAGGGTGTGTAATTTCCTGTTCACCTGTTCACATTTTTGTGGCAGAGAAATGCACTAAAAAAAAAAAAAAAAAAAAAAAAAAATTCCACTAAGCCATTGAATACTCGGCTGTATTTATTGTAGAAGATTATGCAACATTTCTTTTATTTCTACGCCATCTATTATCTTATACAATAGTTATTATATATATAGCTGATATCTTAATAATAATTAATAAAACAAAAAGAAAATTTTCGAATGCGATGAAGAATTTCAAAAAGATAAGAAGAAAATGGTGTGCCTTAAAAGTATATAAGATGATCTTTAAAATAAAATTTTTAACTTTATAAAATATTACTGAAAAAAATATGATTAATAAAGCAAAATGGTTGCACAATTTTAAGTACATATAACCATGAAGTGGTTTTTTTTTTAAAGAGTCCAAGTGGGAGCCAATAAACTTAAAATAAATATATTTTAATTATTTATAAAAGATTTTATAAGATTTAATTTCAGAAAAAAAGACAAAATAACTAGCTACATTATAATGTAATCATTCCTTTATGGTTAAATTAAAATTTTGTAAAATTAATAGTATTTTTAATATAAAAAAAACAATCTATCGTTTTTTTTTGTCTATAATTTTTCCTTGTCTAGTATTCTGTATATCTTGTCATAAAGTATTCTGCAAAAGTTATACCTTTGACTAATTTTTGTTCTACTATATGATTGCGTAGTAGTAACAATTAAAATCAATTAATATCAAAATTACATTTTTTTTTTTTTTTATAAACATCATTTCATTATGCGCGGCTTATAATTTAATTAACCTAATATAAAAATTAAATTAAGGTAAAAAGGAGTTAGATATAATTAAACATATGAGTTATCGACCTACCAGTTATGACCAGCCAATGCATGATTACAAAAGATCGTATAACTTATTGTTTTGTCAAAAAAGAGTGATGGTTAAATTATCACACACTCATAGAGGACTAGTGCTCGTTCTACTACTCTATAGTGCCTGTCAATGTTTCCCACCTGCTCTCGTAAGAAAAAGAAAAAAAAAGTCAATAGACTTAGTATTGTCAGTGGATTAATGGATTTAGTCATAAGTCAGTGGATTAATGGATTTTCTAAGATTCATTTTAAATGAGTGCCCAAATTCTTACAAGCTGAGAGAATAAAAAAAATAAAACTTGCTTATCTAAAGCTTATTAAAGAGACATGTGGAAAGAGACTTAATTACATTACAGTAAATGTACAAATTATCATAATAAAACAAAAAAAAAAAAAAAAACAAAAAGTATTAGAAAGTAAAAAAATTAAAATCTTCAAAATCTTTTGGAAAATATCAAGTTTGCATTTGTTCAAATAAATTTAAGCAAAAATAATTTAAGAATTAAATTAAGTATAAGTATATGCAATTCTACTGTAATTCTATTACCGTTATAAAATTTCCCATTTTATTTATTACTTATTTTGTTTTCATTGTTGGTTTTATTTTTTTTTTTCATTTTTCTATTATGTTTTGTTTGAAGCTTATAAAAGAAAATTATAAAAGAAAACAATGAGGTAAAAAAACAAAAAAATAAAAAAATAAAAAATAAAGTTTTTCATAATAGTGTTTTCTTTTAAAAATTAATCTATTTCTTTAAAGTATTTTTTTTTTTCGCGTAATATTTCAATGGTTATTTAACACAACAATATCTGTATAAAAGAAAGAAAATTTTTTTGAAAAAAAAAAGAGTCTTTTGGTATATTTTTATTTTTTTTTCTTGAATTTTCATTTTAAGATATAAGATTTCAAGCCTTTTTTTAGTGATACTTTGTTAACAGAATAAGGGTTTTCTTGTTTTTTTTCTTTTTAACAATTATAATAATTAAATCAATTTCATAAAAAATAGTAAAAATACATTAAAACTAAAGTTTTTTTGAAAAAATGTTACGAATTAGCAAATTAATAAAGCAAATATTTTCATTTATTTTATAACTAAAACTTTATTATTTAAAAGTTCGAGTCTAAAAATAAATAATAATTTTGATACGCATTTTTTATTTAACTTCAAGTAGAAAAATTAAATCTTGATAATTTGTCTCAAGTTGGTTTTTCTTTAATTTTTCTCAATTATCAAATGATTTATATTTATTGTATATATATAAAACAAATTTTTAAGAGTCTTATATATTTATGCTTGAAGATTTTTTTTTATCATCAATCACTTAAGGCATTCAACTCAATTGTGTTCTTACTTTAACTCAAACTGTGTACTCTTGATAATCCAAATGTTCCAAGTATCAAATAATTTCCATAAACTTTGTCCAATAGCAAATTTCAATTTTCCTATGTAGAATTGATTTTGTTAGCAAAACATTTTCAATCAAATGTTAAAAATTGTGCTGAAAAAGAAATGGCCATGAATCTGCCATATCCATAGACTTCTAACAACATTATTGGTATATCAGGCGTTAAACTGTAATCTCGAAAGCAGAAGAAAGTTGGGTAGATCCAAGGTGACTATGTGGAAGAAAGCGTTCAAATTTGAATAGAACAAAGTAGAAAGTAAAAATACTGGCGCAAGATAGGGAGAATTGGAGAAAATTTGTTGATGAAAACCTATAACTTTTGTATGTTGTTTTGTCTTAGCAACCAAGTTTCGCTCATGTACAGTAACACAAATTTTACACCCTCGTTGAATTTACACCCGCCTTGGATTTACCCAACTTTCTTCTGCTTTCGAGATTGCAATTTAACGCCTACTGATACACCAATAATGTTGTTAGAAGTCTATAGATATGGCAGATTCATGACCATTCCCTTCTTTGTATTTGCGTTTCGATATTAACTAGTTAATACCCATAACTCATTGTTCAATATTCGTTTCGGTAAGAATATTCGGCATATTGTTTTTAGAAATTTGTTGGTGAAGACCTATAACTTTTGTATGTTGTTTTGTCTTAACAACCAAGCTTCGCTCATGTACAATAACACAAATTTTACACCCTCGTTGAATATTGTTATTTGAGTGCTGCGGACTATGTAGGGTATTTTCTAGATTATCCAAAATTCCATCAAAAAACTTTTTGTCTTCGAATATCTTTTGTCGTTCCTCCGTCTGTTAATACTAACATTTGTATATTAACAGTGCGAGAAGAACTAAATAAGTAATAATAAAATATAAATATCTTATAATATATGAAAATATGTAAATTTTGAAGTTTGGAGCTCGAATAAAAAATTTGAATCTATTTTCGGAGTTTCGTGAAGTTTTTTACAGTTTATCCGCCAATCTTTCAGGCACTTCTCTCCAAACTTTGTTTTTAACATCATCTGATGCTAAATCACCAAATCTAATTTTTGACATTAAACATTTATGCTGAATTTCAGTAACCTAAGTTAAATCATACACAAGTTAGTATATTTGTTTATTGTATAAGTTACCAGATTATGAAGGAGTTTAATATTATTTGATTTCTTCCCCATTTTGTACAATTTTTGATTACTGAAAATACTTCTTAAGAACTTGTAGGTGTTGGATTTACTTTAGACCGTATTCTTCTCTTCTGCTTAAATTTCAAAAAAAGCATATTGCATTTTTATTATCGTATAGTTTGTAAAATATTTTTTGTATAAAATTATGATGTGTATTTTGCATAAAATACATTTATTTTAATCAATTATATTATAAAAGTAAATAAAATTTTAATATTCGATAACTGACACAAAATATAGAGTATTTAAGTACTGTTAAGTAAGTAAGTCTTCCATAACCCCTAATCAGTTGATTTTCAAGTGTTAGGTTTTGATATCTTTAAGATTTTGTACCTATATATGAAGATTTATAAAATGAGTGTTTTTTTTTTTTAAATTACCCATATTTTTTTGGTTTAATTGATTTAAAGTTTATTTTACAATATTTTTTTAAAAAGTTATAATCACAAGACTATATAATTCTCGTTCTGTTATAGATTTCAATTTTTTTTATGCTTTTAATATTTAATTTCCTATTAGTATTTAAATTTAATTTCCAATTTTCCTTCAAAATGTATTAATTTTTTTCTTCCTTATCTACTAGTTTTTTAGTCAAAAAAAAAAGAAAAAATTAAACCAGAAATGAAAAGTAAAAATAAAAGAAAAAAAATAATCTGATCCGAGTTTCTATAATAGCCACAAAGTTTGGTTGAATATATTTTTCCTGAAAGTTAACGTGATAGATTATACATAACATATACATACACACATGTATATGGATAGCAAATTATATATTATATAAATTACTGAGAAATTTTCTTGGTTTTCGAAATATTTTTTCTTAAGTTTATTTTCTACACTATACAAAAAATTTAAGGAATTTTTTATCCCGTTTTCCACGTTTAATATTAAAAAAAAAATAACCAACATAACTTAATTTTAAAAATTATGGTTTTATTGAAAATATTGTAAAAAACTGGTGGTCGTTTTAAATTTGTTGCTATAAGAATTCAATTTTTCTATAGACAAGTTGAGTCATCATTAATTATAATAGTCTCTTTAAATAAGTCAATTGAATACCATACCATTAAAATAGATTATATCTTAAAATGCATTGCAATCTCAAAATGCTCATATATAATCCAATTGCGCAAGAGAAACTTTGGTGTTATTTTATAAACTATAAATAATATCAACAGATAAAAACTTTTTGTTTGCTTGTTAATTGTTTAAAGGTTAGTCTAATAAGTTTTATCTGCACCACATACACATGTTGGAATGAGAAATAAGACATGTGAGGAAAATAGGGATATGATGAATAATATTAAGATAGAGACATATATAGGGAAGTGGGAATATGCTTGGAATATAAAATTCAAAAATAATTTCTAAAAAAAATTTTCCTCTCAGTTGCCATTTTGGGACAAAAAATGTACAAGGTTTAATTTATGTTTAATAGGTTTAATTTATGTTTAATAGCTTAAATTGTAATCGACACATCAATAAATTTAGCTATACAGTTATTTATGTGTTTACATTTGCATAATTGGAAATAATTGTGAGTTATAAGGCATTAATTAAAATTGCTTGTTTATATTTGTATTATATTATCTGTTTATATTTTTTTATTATTGATTATATATATTTCTATTTTTAAGTAATAATTATTTTTTGCCATTAAATTGAATCCTATATGACGAATGGCGGGTGAATAATGTCGAAAAACAGATAAAACACAGTTTTCACTTTTACAGGTATATAAAAATCGGACCTCACAGAAATGTTAGCACACTATAACCATTGTACTACCCAACTGTTAGATTAAATAGCAATCAACTTCCCTAAGATTTATAAAAATGTTTAGTAAAAAAAGGAAGATAATATTTAGAAATTTTTGCATCGTAATTTTAATTAAATACGTTAACGCTTATAAGTCACATTATACTCTAAACCATTATTAATAGCTGTTGGTTTTAAAGAAATCAAATATATATTCCACAAATTTCTATATAGAATTTATTAACTTTTCTACATAAAATTTTTTCATCCTTTATAAAAATTTTTACTTTTATGTGTAACAAATGTCCTTATAACTCTATATAAAAGTAAATATATAGCATAAGAATAAAATTTTCTGATATTTTCTTATTTTTTTTTTATCGTATTAAAAGAGTTTACCATCGATATACCACAATTCACTAAATCACGTATTTTTAATATTATAAGAATGTGCATTCTGGTTATTTTAAATTATCTATGGATTTGTTCAATGTTGGCTTCTCATTTAAAATTTAATCTCGCCATATATTATATTGTATTTCTTTTGGGATCATAAATTGTGTATACATATATATAGAATAAGTTTTGTTTACCATATGAATAATAAAAGTCATAAAAATTATTTTTGATTTTATTTTACGAAAAATTTATAGTTATTTATTTATTAATTTATTATCAATTCATAATCAAAACAGTTGTATATAGTTTTAAGGAAATTTTTGATTTCAATATTGATGTATTTATTGTAATTGTAAAATTTATGTAATACATAATATGCTGAAAAGTTAATTATGAGTAGTGTTATACCCGTTAAAATAATTAGATTTTGTTTTACTTACGAAAAAGGAATGAATTTAAGGTGATGGCTAAGTGCTTGATTCGCCTCGCACGTAGCTTCTAGCGTTACCCTTAAATAAAATGATGTTCAAATGTTAGCGTCGCATTATGAAACAAATTAAATTGTGTATGTAAAAATGTAAAAATCAAGCTTCGCGTATCTAGACGCAACGGTGACAACATGCAGTAACAACAGACAGACGAAAATAACCTAACAACAAATAACGGACGAAAATAACCTAAGAGTTTTTGAAAGAAAAATCTTACGAAAATTGTATGGCGCCAGAAGAATGGAAAATGGCGAATATATTAGAGAAAGTAATACCGAACTGGATGAATTTATTAAATAAGAAGATGTCGTCAGATTTTCCAAGGCACAAAGACTACAATGGGCCGGCCACATGATGCGTATGAGTGAAAGCCGTGCACAAAAGAGAGCTTTCAATATTAAACCTGATCTAAGAAGAACTAGAGGCAGGCCACGTATGAGATGGCTCAATAATATTGAAAACGACACTCCAGTATTGCAAATTATAAATTGGAAAAATGTTGCTCAAGATCGTAATGCGTGGAGAGATGGTATAAAGAAGGCCAAAGCTCACATCAATCTGTAGAGCCACAAGAAGAAGAAGAAGATGTAAAAATTATGAAAGTAGAAAGTTGCTCTACTCTAGCGTCACTTCGTTACGTGTTCGCTTCGCGGCGCGTTCCTTATGGTCAAGTCATACTTAAATTAATGTATTCTCTTTAAACGCCAAAGCAACGCAAAAAGCGACGCAAGCATTGGGTCATAACCTAAATAGGAGTAATAGGATGTAAATAAATAGGAGTACTAACCTAAATAAGTTAGTAATGTTTCGGATTTTTAAATATTTTTTTGAAAAATTTGCTTGTTAGTTTTACTTTATTAGTAAGCCTCTCGATCCGACTATTTATCAAACTGTTATAACTGTTACAAGATGTGAGTATTGGAATTATAACTATAATTATTTAGTTCTTATAAAGAAATAAATTTTATGGAACAACTTTTTTATGTAGCGCCTACTATTATGAAGGGGCAACGTATTAAAATTGGAAAAACCCCTATTTCCAAATGTTTATATTTCAAATTCTGCTTATCTATAGTTTAGTATTAAATTTGTTAAATTTTAGGTTTTGATAAAAGTTTTAGGTAGATAATTCATCAAATTTTAGATCAAAAATTAGATCAAAAAGAACTTTAGGTGGAAGATTGAAATTTGAAATGGGAGAGGGAAAATCTTTGAGAATAAACATAAATTACCTCAGAAAAAAAATATTTGTGCTTCCTTGTGTTTAAGGAAGATAAAAGGTCAAAAATAAACATAAAATCTATTTTTAAACATCAGTAATCTGGCTGAGTTATTGTTATGTAACTTGCTTTTTATGTTAGCATAACTCAGTTCTAATAAAACTGCCAAAAGAGGTTAATTTTTATATCAGCAACTGCAGTAAAATTTTGTTGATCTAACGCTGTTATATAGTTGCTGTTTTTGTTGATCTTGTTGGGTAGCTGTCATATAGCTTGGTAATTAATTAAATCAGATATCTCAAATTTTTTAATAGATGATTAAGTTTTATATAAATAATTTCTGTAAAATTTGATTGATTTGGCACAACGGAATCGAGTAGTTCACATATAACTCAAAATTTTATTTTCTGCATATAAATAATGAATATAAATATATCCTGGTACTTAATTAAGTTAAGGCATCTGACATTATGTAAAAGATGATTATATTTTATGGAACTTTACCATATACAACTTACCATACATCAGACACTTATTATATACAACTTCAATTTACATAACATTTTATACTAAAGTTAAACCCAGCGAACTCACCGCAGTCAGGCTATCATAACACATCAATGATGATAATTAAATTTCTGGTGACAATTATACATCGAGTTGTTTAAAAACTGTGTATTAAGCCTTTATTAAGTGACGTATTGTTACTGTGAGTTTAAAATAGACAATATTTCAATATTCCTTTGTAAGTTTATTGTTTAAGAATTAAAATGGATAATTTTTCCTATACAATTAAACATGAACTTTTATGCCTTATAATAAAACTTTAAACTTTTATTAATCCTTAAGAATAACTTTTTTGTCTTTTTTATCTGACTCGGATCAAATACTGTACCATTGGAATAGATTACACACACAAAAATGTGATTTAATTTTACTAGGATTTGAAATTGTATGTTAGGTAGAGATTTATTGAAGACCTCACCTAAATTTTGCAAAAAAAAAATTAACAACATTTGTTCTTAATATATTAAAAGGCTTTAAAATCTAAATTGCATAAAATATGCCCTAATTTTTTTTAAACAATTAATATTTTAATAAAAAGTTGGAATATCCTTGTTGTAAACATTTATGTTTTGTAATAAAGAGTATATTAAACAAAATGAAATAAGAAGATTATTAGTTGGTTGTGTCAATTGTAGAATATCCATTTATAAAAACATAAGTTATGTTGTTACCATAAAATTTAATCATCTTTAACCAACATTTCAGTTATCTAATTTAATTAAGTACTTACCGAGATTATGTAAATCTTTGGAATTGTATGACAGCTACTCGAACAAGTTGCCCCGAACAAACTAAATTTTATAGAAATTATTGCCATAAAATTTGATGATCGTTTAAAAAAATTCCAGATGTCTAGTCTTATTAAATAAGGACATAAGGATATGAGAATATGAGAACATAAATATTGCAACCAACTATAACTAATCTGTTGCGTTAGACTAATTAAATTTTGCAGAAATTGTTGGCATGAAACTTAACATTTCTTGATAAAATTTTAAATGCCGAGCTTCAATAGAAATTGAGTTGTTTTCATATTATAAGACAATGAGTTGTACGGCAGCTACCCGAATCTGTTGCTTTAGATTAGAATTTTTGAATTTTTGTTAGAAGACATCATATCAGATACCTAGCTTTAATCTATTTTTATACCTAATCACTGAGCTAGTTCTACATAAAAAATAAGTTGTGTGGAAGCTACTTGAATCGCCGAACTTGATCAATTTCAACAACGAAACTAATAATTTTACAAAGGTTAAAGATAAAAATCGAAAAGGTCCCGGATTCAAACCCCGGCTGGATCATATAGATTAATAAAAAATTTTTTTTTATAATATATAATTAGTATAATATAATTAAATTAAAATAAAAATATATGTCCTATAAATTATAACGTCATAGAAACGTCTTTGTCTTATAAAATAGCTACAGCCGAGTAATCAACGGCTTAGTGAAATTAATGATCCACGAAACTGAAGCTTAGTCAAATATGAATAATAAATGACTTAGTGGATGCCCTATACGGGCTATACTCTTCATTGGACTGGCAAAGAAAAAAAAAAAGGTAAAAATCCTAGTTGCATTATTTTTTTTTAACCATCGTGCGGGCGAACGTACGTACGTGACAAAATCGATTCAGATTTGATTCTGAGTAAAAATTTTATAATTTCGTCACATTTAAGGTGCCACAAACGTAATGCCAGATTTATTCTATCCTGAGAACTACATTCGTACGGGTATACAGAGAACTGCAAATTTATTCAAATATACCTACATGTATATATTTTTTTTTTTGTTATAGTATATAAATTTTATCATTTTAATCGTCCTTTTTATAATAATTTAATAATATTTAAAAATATAAAAACTTGTACTTACCTTTAAATTTGTGATGCAAATCATTACCTTAACTAAAATTAACTTTTCATTAAATTTAAACTCAAATAAAATTGTTTTTAATTATTTCAGTCTAACCACATTCAATTCTTTTTTTTTAAATTTATATTTTGAAGAAATTTTCTTTTTACCCTTAAAGCAATCAACATATTACTTGCGTTTTGTGGTTGTTCAAATTGAAAAGGAATGTTTGTTTATTTGATTTTAAGAACAGAGTATTTTCATAGTATTTCTTGTTATATTTATCATGTGTAAATATCTGATATTTGAAAGATTAAAACATTTAAATATGGGTAAATTTTACAAAATTGACTGTTGGTTAGTAAATTCATTGGTTAAATTAAATGGCCACAAGTTATTCACCATATATATTAGTGTTTATAATGTGGTTAGATTCTTAGTTTTAGTTGGTTATTTTTTTTTTTTTTTTTTTTTTACAATTGTGATTTTACAATACTTAATTGGTAATTTTATGGTGTACAATGAATTTATTATTAAAAGGTAAATTTTGGATAATAAAATTGGATATTTATTATCATTACATTTTTTTTTTTTGATTTTGTAAATTTTTGTGGATAAAAAAAAGGTACAAAATGTTTTAATGAAATATGATTTTAATGGATATGTCATAAGTAATTTTAAGAATAAGTTGTTTAGAAAATTTTCTAGGATCAAATCTTTTGTGTATATAATCAAATACAGTGTATATAATGTAATTAAATCGATATTTTATCAAGTTTGTAAATTGTGATGAAAATATAATAATAATTATATAGTTAGTTTAAGATAATTGATTATAATTTTGTTTTGTTTGAGACTTTTTTTTTATGTTTAAATTAAAAATAAATAAAATTTTTTTCTATAGTATTACTGATAAAGTTGAATATTTAATTTAATTAAAGACTTTAATATTATTAAAATTGTAGATAAATTGTTTTATTAATGATTTAAATATAACGAATTTTATCACAAAATAAAATTGTTAAGAAAATTTATTAGTTTTTTTTTATCTTTCAAAAATAATCATTTATTATTAATCTTTAACTAAGCTTCAATTTTCCCGAATCATTATTTTCTCATATTAATTGTTTTTTACTGGGCTTGTCACACAAGATTATGAAATGCAAATACATTTTAAGCTATTTGTGCGACATCTATTTTCAAGTACAAGAATTATTTTTACTATAATTTTTTTTATTTTGGGGTTGTGTTATCTCTTTCATATTATTTTATTATGATTGATTGACAGAATTCGAACTCACATTACTTTGGTTTCCAATAGATTAAATGACAAAATCTTAACTAATACACCTTTGGATTCCTTAAATAATAATACTGAGCAAGCATTATAGGAGAGAGGGCATTATAGTATTAAAAATATTGAATGAATATGAATTTTTAATAAAATTTTATGAATTGGAAAAAATTGGATTTCGATTTGAAAATGTAATAAAATTGTGTTATTCAACATACATTTTTAAAGACATTAAAATGACCGGTATATGAATACATTAAAATGACCGGAAATGACCTAAGTGTATAAAACGAAAAATATAAGAAATTTATTATTATCTATATTTTGCTGGTAATTTATTCTTGCTGACATGTTTTTTGGTGCTAATTTATTTTCTGTATAAAATAAACACAGTACCTACATATGTATGTGTATGTAAATAGTTTTTTTTTTATGATTTACTTATGATTTCTATTATGAGATTTTATTAATTTTAGAATTGTTACTTCTATTTTTTAATTTCAATTTTTCATTTGCATTTTTTTTTTTTACTTTCATGCAAAATTCACCTACATACATGTATTTTTCTTCTTTGTGTATTAAATTAGTTTCGGAATACTTTTGACTAAACTTAAAGCAAGTGGATAGTTTTTTTTAATTTTTTATATCTATATCTTAAAATACAGATTAAAAATTTATTTTGTCACCCTTTATCAAGTATAACATCTTTTGGTCACAATGACACTTTAAGCAACCTTTATTTTCTATCAATTTTACCTACATTTCTGAACTTCGAATATTGGCATGACGATTAACAACTCCTTTTATCTTTTTATTGTAACTTCAGTCGATATAAAATGCTGAGTAAATATTAATTAAATTTTTCGATGTAAAAAAAAGTCAGAATGTGCGTCATCTGGTAAGCACTTATCTCTAATAATGAGAACCATTTTTTTGATTGCGTAATTCGTAACATTTCATATATCATAAAAAAAGGATAATATTCAACGAAAAGACGACCATCACTGTATTTTTTTTATGTCATAGAGTTTACATTGAGGTTATGATTGGAAACACAAAATTTAATTAAAGAAAGAAAAAATGTCTGCCATTTATTGCTCAGCATAGGTACAGCTATTTTAAGAAAATAAACTTTTTTTTTGTTTGGTTTTTTTACGAAAAAAATTTAATTACGTAAAAAATTATTCAATTTCAGCTACATCCTATTTGTTGAGGTTATATGTATTTAAATTGTAACAAATTTTAAAAGAAATTTTCTCAACAAAAATGTTTTTTCTATTAGTCCTTATTCTATATGTACATTTTTTTTTGTATTTCATTTATTCTATGCATAGGTATATTTGTTTGCATAAAAAAAAACAAATACAGTTAAAAAGTAGTGTCAGATTTTTAAAAACATTTTCTGCAAACTGTTAAAATATTCATTTGTATTACAAATTACACATTCTAAATTTTTTAAAAGAAAAAGTTCATTTCATGTGCTGACATAAAAACTGTTTTTTTTTTTTTCCTTTTTTGTTAAATATTATTCCGTAAAATTAAAATATGAAATGTAATTTCATGAAAATTCATCATCACTATTTAAATCAACATCATTCATGATATTCATAATTTTTCTTTATCATTGTCATCATCAGTAGTTACTTTACACTTTTACATTCTTGTACGATTTTTATTTATTATGATAATAAATTTACGTATTTTCATCATATAAAAGTAAGTAGAGATTCTGAAGTAATTTAAAATTTTAGTAGAATCTTACAAAAAAACTGTAAAGAATTGATTATTATTATATAAAAAAAAAGGATTAAAGTGAGGCGACAATATAATATATAGTGTAATTCGTAGAATATTTGTAGAATAAATATTACAGCAAATTGGTGTTTAATTTTGAGGACTATTTCGATCTGGATAAAAAATTTGATATACTTTTGATATAATTTTTTTTTTTCGATCTCGATTTTTATTACGAATTGGTACATTTTTTTTTTTAAATTTTAAGTCTTTCACAAATACTGGAAGGATTATTCATTCTAAGGATTTACTGGAACAATTATTTACTGGAACAATTTGTCTGAATATGACTCTATTTTTCAAAGTTTGACCTTAAGTTGGGGATTTATGAAGTTTATTAAATTACGCTGATAAATTAGACACAATTCGGTTAAATTCTCTTTTTGACAGATCGACTTGCCGAAATGGGTTAATAACTCCTAACCAAATTAATCCAGCAACCTTTTTTTTATTAAGTTAGCAACATTTCTACAAAGTTTGAATAAAGACGATACTTTTCGAAGAGGACATTAATCGGAAAGAATTTTTTTTTCGGAGAATGAGTTGACGGAGCTTTACCAAATTGTTGTAGAAAATCGAAGGAGCAAAACTTTTTGTTTTAAACCCTTCAAACGGTTTTATTCTAATAAGCTTTTTTTCCAAAACAGGTTAATGGAACTTATTATTTTTGTTGTCGTATTTCTAATGGATTTATTTCAAGGTCATAAAACAATGTTGAATAATTAAATAAAAATGACATTGAAAATTTTTTTTAGCGGACAGACAAACTGACATCGGTCGTTAATTTGTCTCAAAGTTGATTAAGTTCATTCCTTAAGTAAGGAGAAGTGATTTTGAAAACTTGAATTTAATAGGAATAAGCTGAACAATAACTAAATTATTGCTTTATAATGGGTATAGGATATATAGGTGTTGTTGCTATCCTATAATCGGTATAGGATACAGGTGTTGTAGAAGAAAAGATTTCAAAGTCATATATATGATTATATAAATTTCTTTTTCTCACGTAATTTATAAAACAAATTTTTGGTTAAAAATAAATCTATTTCATTTAGTTCCTTAAATAATGCTTAAAACACTGTATGATATAAACATTTTTTAAAGGGGACAGTACAACCACTTGCAATTACGCTCAGCTGCATTTTTAATAATAACAATGTCTTTTACAAAATTATATTGTCTAAACATATTTACATAAGTACTTTCATGATAGTTCCGTTATTTTTTATAATGATATAATTAAAGAGTTTTTTTTTATAACTTTCCAAAGTTGAATATTTTTGGAAACATTCCTTTATTTTTCCTACTGTACTCACTAATTGAAATTACTTAAATCTTGAAAAAAAAATTCAGTTAAAATTGTGATAAAATTCCTCTATGATTTTTTTTTTTATGGAAATATTAATTTACAGTTATATTTTTCACTTAATTCTCATTCATTATTTAATTTGTTCCACAAAATATTACATGCGTTTGTTCTTTTTTCAACAAAAGAATTTTTATTAAAATAAGTTTTTCTGCATATGTCATAAAAAATGTAAACAATATATCTTTCATTTTGTTTATAGTTTTATTTTATTATTTTTTTTTTCTGTGAAATTTTTAAGAAAAATAAGTGAATTGTCGTCAGAACGTATCGTTGTATCTATTGTTAAGAGTTATCTGTTTTTACCGACCGCATACAATTATGTATAAGGTAGGTATTGTTTTCGCCCAAAAATTTCTACCCGAGATTTTGGCAAAAATGCACTACTCCGGTGCATAGAAGGCTGTAAAATTTTTTTTAGCGTGATGTCTGTGTGTGTGTGTTCGTGTGTGTGTATGTCTGTGGGCACGTGTGCGGCCTAAACAACTGAGCGGAATTTTTTTGAAATTTCATATTTAAAGTTTTGACGTAAATATCTCGGATTGATAAGCTTTTGGAGCAAATCAGAGAACCGGAAGTAGTAGTTTACCAGTGCCATTTTTAAATTTTTTACGAATATTTCGTAACAGAAAAACAATATGAGAAAAATTATTAAGAAAAAATTGTAACACAAGTAAAGAGTAACAACTTTGCTCATTTTTTGATCCGACTAACTTTTATTTAATTTTTTTCTAAGTCCAAATTTCATACATAACACACCATTGAATTTATATGAACAATTTTTTTTTTTGTTTTTTTTTTATATCTCTAAAAATTTATATATAGATACTATATACATATGTACATATTTATTTGCATACTTAAAAATTTATGTACATTACATAATAATGGAAATAAATGTATGAATGAATGCACATGTATTTTTTTTACGATTTCATTGCTTATTATTGTCATTGAATAAAACAAAATGTTGTTGAATTATTAGAAGTTATTTTGCTTTTATATAAATTATTATGTAAAAATCTATAAATTTTGGCATTGTACTTTTCGTGTAGTAGCGGTCGGTCCTGTGGTGGAGACAGCAGATGTTTTTATAATATTTTAATATAATTACATAAGTCATATATATTTTTAAAGATATTTATTTTGTTTTTATATTAATTTTAGAAAGTTTTTTTTATGCTTTTAATATTATAGCCCTTTTTCTTTGTTGAATACATTGAATGAGAAAAATATAGGTTCGCACTAAATTTTGGTGAATCTTGATATTTTGCAGTTCTCCGAATTTGCTATCTACAAAATACAAAAAGTGGAGAATATTTTAATTAAGTTAAAATTGAATATATCATTTTTATGTCAAAACAAATTCATTTTTTGACAAATTATTTAATAGGGTGTGTCGCGAATATAATAATGAATAAATTATTTTTATCTAAATTAAAAAAAAATCTGTACTTGTATATTGTACCAAAAGTTAACCTTTTGTTGTTTTTTGATAGAGAATAGAGATAAATATCCTTACATCAAGGCCATGCAAACCGTTATGCAACCCGGGACACTCATTTGTCACAACGGCTCATCGAATTACCCAATCTCTTTAATTACCTAACTTAGTTTTCCATTAAATTTTAGGGTAGATCCGAAAATCGGAAATATTAATAATATTAATAACAAATTTTTTGAATAAATTCTAGAATTTGAAAAGGCTGTTCTTGACAATTTTACGATGTATTCTTTGTTCAGATCTATATTATTATTTAGCAAAATTTTTATATTTGTTTGGATTTATCGAAGAAAATCAATAGTTATGTAATTTTATTCTGATTTCTCACACAATCAATGTATGTACAGACTTTTTCTTTTTTTTTTTATTAATAAAGACTGAACTGAAGTGTCAATAATCACTATAGACTCTGGGTTCGTAGTGAAAGAATAGGTCAGAGATGTGAAAAGTTTGAATTAGGAAATCAACCTGCAAAGGGAAAATAAGGATAAAAGATAAAAGAACATAAACGATGACGAAGCTACAATATGTATAGTAGTATATAACACCTGTATCAGATAATAATTGAAGTGAGCTCGCCATTGTGCCAGACATCATTATTAATATATTATAGTATTAGTTATTATTAGTTATTTTCTACAGAGTCGAGACCGACAAGCCATTAATATTTAAATAGACTTATAACCGTTATTTGAAAAAAATGTTCATTGAGATATCTGTCAAGTTTTTCCAATTTAGTTATATAACTTACGCAGTTTAGTCGCAAAATTCAATTATTATTTGACGTTTATATGTTATAATACCATTATAGCTTGAAAAAAAAAATTTTCCATTTTTTATAAACGCATATAATAGTTACATAAGTTAATAATAAGGATTTTGTTACTTCTATTTTGTAAATCATTAAAGAATTTGTGTGCGGTTGAGTTTATAAAATATTCTTTTAATATAAAAAGAATAAAAACTAATTTAATTCATTAAAGCTATGACTGATACAGAAATGCTCGTATAATAATATAATATTATATGTAATACATACATATATATACGTGTATATACAAAATATTTGCATTGTTCTTCAAACAATAATTTTTTAACAACGCAATTTAATAAGAAAGTAGTCTAAGTATATTTTATTAAAAATTATTATAACATAATAATATGTTAAGAAACAAAAAAAAACAAACAAACAACAATTTTTTAATATAATGTTATATTTTTTAATAAATGTAACAAGATAATATTATTAAGTATGTAATATAATATTTTTTATATTAAAAGATAATAAAAAAAAAAAAAAACCCAAAAAAAAAAAATTAACAATCAATATTAAGTTTTCATTGTAAGTTGTAAGATTTTATTTTTCAAGGAATATTTTTTTTATGCACAAATTTTTCATTTTTCACATTATAGCTATATTTTATTTATTAAATTAAATTGACGAGAAAAGGTTGATAATTAGTTTACCTTAATTTTTGATTTTATTTTGTTTTTTTAACTTTGAGTTTTTTGGTTTTTTGCGAGGGTAATCATCAAGACACTATTTATTTGAAAGATACTATAGAGTAGTGGCACGCCCCCGAGTCCTCTATGAGTGTTTGGCTGTCTTTTATCCACTAAACAACACCTCCGTTTTATAATAAAACAATACATTATATATCCTTTATTATCAATGTATTGCTTGATCAAAGAAAGAAAATATTAGATAATGAAAGTTGGTTTCAAATTAACGAGAATTATAATATTACAACAATAGGTACAAAATTATTAATGCTTACCTTGAATCTTTGAACGTTATATATGTAATACTTATTAATTCTGAAAAAATCATGAGGTTGCTTCCATATGCGTGATATGTGTTCTCCTCCTCTTTTCAGAACTCCAAAACACCTTATAATTATAAAACTGGATAACTGTTTCTGTTAGGTGACGAAAGGCAAGTAGAGTGAATGTTGAGATATAACATTAGGATAGTTTATTAGATGAATAATTCTATTTTGTACTAAGAAACTCCAATAACGTTTTGGAGCCTACCTCTTATATATGTGAATATGGTACTTCATTTTTGGAATTATACATTTCTTATAGATGTTTAGACAGATAACAGCAGATGAAAAGGAGATATTGTAATCATTACCTTTACTACATCTTTAGCTTTACTAAAAATATGGTTGGACCAATTAATTTTTAATTTAGCTCCATGCATACAATATGATAAATTCGCCATTACGATCCAAAACGTCCTCTTGAAAAGTTATATTGAGGATCAAAATATTTATTTTCCGAGACATTAAACTGCATTGAATTTTCTTGGAATCAAAATTTACCCTGTTGATTTCACCCCAATTTGAGATTTTAGTTAAGTTGCATTTAGCTCAAATGAAGTAAAATTAAATGAACTTGAATTGACATTTATTTGCATGTATTAAGCAATTCTAGAAAAAAAAGAAAAAAAGAAAGTAAAGAAATCGGACGGGATATTAGGAAAGAAAATGATTAAGCACATGGTGTATGGTGAGTATAAACTTTATTTAGCTTACCAATTAACTATGTCGATCTTTAAAAGAGAAAATTATCTTTAAATATTTAGCTGGTAATAACATTTATTTCGAGTAGGGGTCTAAATTATTTTGTTTTTTTGGTGATTGGATTATTTTGAGCAAAGATTACATTATAAAAAATACAGTACTTAGTATCCACTATATATAAATAATTTTTCATAAGATGTAGGACTTTTATTTCAATTGACATATGTATTTTAAAATTTTTTTTTTAAAGTTTTACTAATATGAATAACTTTAAGTTTTCTTTTTTAAATTAAAATGTATTTAAACAATTAGGCATTAGTTATGATATATTTGTAGAAATTCTATGCTTTTTTTCTTACTATGCTGTTTGTTTGGGGAAATTTGATTAAAATTAAAAGAAAATTTTTATAAAATATATTAGGATGAATATAGATACTATAAGAGGCTTAAGTGCTTATTAAGAAATTTATAATTAAAAAAAAATAAAAAAAAAAACAATCTTTAACCATATAATAGGTATATAATTTTATCTTGAAATTTTTTCTAATGGAATGAATAAAATTGTTTAAGTAGAATGTTTGCTTTAAGTTTTAAATATTAGAGAAAATTTGACAATATATAATAAAGTATTTTATTGAAATTAATGTAAAAAATTAAGATAAAAGATATAAATAATATAAAATTAATATAAAAAAAAAATTATTATCTTTCTTTTGCTTATTTTTGATCTAAACTATCATTAACTTGTTAAGTAAAAAGTTGACTCAAGTTGATTCTTCGATAATAATTCCTATATAGTTACCAAAGTAATAGCGAGTGCAAAATTTATTTGATGCGCTTGATGCCTTTGATATATGTATTAATAATATAAAATGTCCAAAAATTATCTTTTACCCAGTATTCAATTTTTAAAAAATACTATAAAAAAGTTAACACTTTATAATATCGTTTCGAAATTCAATAAGTAATTGTATTAAATTGTATGAAAATTATGAACTTAAACAAAATAGATATTATAAAAACAAGGAGAGTGTAGAGTTGACTGTGTTAACTCTAGGATATTCGGACTAATACGAGCACAATATGTGCTGTTTCCATAAAATTTAACATTTTTTAAAAAATTTAAAATATTTGACTTAAGTACTCAGATATATTTTGTTAAAAATTTAATTTTTTTTTAAACCTTAGCAGATCCCCAAATTCTAAGAAGAGATTCTTTAAATACAACATATTGCAGATTTCGATAATGTGAAGATGAATTGGAGGAAAAATGGATAAGAGACGAGAATTGGAAGGTAAATTGTAGGCGATACTGTACAGTTTCTTTTTGAAAAATTGCAATTTATATAATGCATCGGTTCTCACAATAAATGAGTTTCCATAATCAGTTTTTGCATTATCAGAGTTATTTAGATGTAAAAATGCGTACTTGATACTCCCCTTGTATTATGTTTAAATTGTTTTAAGGAAGGCATTATTGATTGTTGTTTAATAGAACAAGTGTCATTACCTACAAGATATCTATATAAAAGAGTGATAATGCACCAATATTTCGACAAGTGTTAAGAGAAGTAAAAATAACCTGAATAATATGGTCACCGATTAGGCGTTGTGCGCGAATTTGGATTTTGTTCAGGTAACCTATATATATATATATATTTTTATACAACATTTCATTTTTGTTGTTTTAGGAGTTTTAAGATAAAAATTTATACAGGTGCGTAAGTTACAGATGTTTTATGTACGTTTAAAAATAAGGCTTTTACAAGTGCTGTAGCTTCGTCATGGGTGGGATTAAATAAAAAAGTTGTCAACATTAATGTTTGTAAGAGTAAAATTTTATTGCTGAAATTTAAACATTGAAGAAGTTTTATCCATCCGTTTGTTTGGACGGATAGAGTGCTATGCTAATTTTGAAATTTTTTTTTTTTAATAATGTGCTAAAATGAACTAAAAATTTAAATTAGTAATAAAGCAAATTATAAAGATTAGTTTAATTATACATTATCGTAATGCAGCATTTTTAATTGAAATTACATAACGAGGTACACGGTACACCTCTCATAGAATGAGGTAATAAATTTATAAGGCTGAAGCCATTACAAAACCGATAAATATCTTATACATACGTATATTTATATGCAATATTCTGAATTAGGACTTATTTTTCAGTTAGGAAACATGAGATTTTAAAAGGTGTGTGATTTAAAGGACGATTTTTTGAAATCCGCCATTTCGTAATAAATCCGTTCTTATGATATACAATCATATTTGACATATGACACAAAATTTTATTGCTTATTATATTGAATATAATAATTTTAAAAAAAATTTTCTTTTCTGATATACTTTGGTCAACGCCGTATTAAGCAGAATTTTTTAATTTTCAAATACATTCAATTTTTTAGATTTTAATAATTTGGGCCTTTGGCATATTATGGCCGACGATACTTAGAAATAATAGTATTATTATAATTTTTATTTAAGCCATTTTATATGTTTTTATAACTTCTTAAATTGTTCATATTCAAGAGAAATTGCATTGGATTAGTTTTTTTTTGAAATTGAGAGAAGTATACTTTTACAATTAGTACCTATATAATTACGAATGTAATATGTCAAAAAAATATCTTCATTCCTCATTTTTCTTTTAGCAGTAAAATGAAAGTTTAAATGTCAAATTTTTTCTTTAAAAGGTTAATATTTGTGCAAAAAAAACAATTAAAATTAAAATAAAAATATTTTAGATAAAAGCGAATAAAATGAACGGAATATAAAAAATTTCAACGGAATCAAAATATAAATGTATTTCATCTTTTCATTTTTATTACTTTACAGCGGATGGTAGAAATTAAACTAAAAATCAAACGGCAAAAAAACACAAAAAAAAAAAAAGGAAAAAAAAAACATTAAAAAAGGACAAAAGGAATATAAAAGGGCATAAAATATTATCTTTTAAGTATCGTTGTTTTTGCTACCATTTTTGCAGCAAAAACAGCTTCTTTCATTTTTACCTTTTTTTGTTTTTGGCATATTTTCACGAAATTATTGTAAAAATTCTTTTATATTTTTTAATATTTTTTTTTTTTTATAAGAGTTTGTTTGTCTGTTTGTCTCTTTTTGTTTTTATTAAAATGTAATTTGTTGAGAAATTTATTAAAAAGTTTGTAAAAAGTAAAAATTGCCGAAAAAAGAATTTATGTTTTAAATAGAAAAATATAAAAAATATAATAATCCAAATAATATGGTGGATTTTTAATATATTTTAAAATAAATGTAAACGTAGGCATCTTTAGTTGTTTACATAAATTTAATAAGTATCCTATAATTGAGTACTTGTAGTTAAAGAAAATTAAAACGACAATATTATAGCGGGAAATATATTCGAACATTCGTTGGTTCAAGACATTCAACATAAATTGGATTAGATTATTGTTTAAGGAGTATAAGTAACACGCCAACCTTTTTATATAAATCTAATTTAGCTCCTCTTATTACTACGTGTTGTAGATTTTGTCTATACTCATAATACTTACAGTCGCCTACTGCCTCTAAGAACGTAAAGATCTGTAGAGGGTTTATTCAATCCAATGTTCGACTCCAATGTTTGAGTTTAATTCCTGAAGAGTCTTTTCTGTTTTTAAATGAAAATAAGTTAGTGATAATATCTTTCAATCTATTAATATTTAGATGGTCCACTTATTTAGTAAGTATTTCTAAAAATAATTAATATCCTTACCGTTGAGTATCATAACGGGGCGCTTAAAATTAATTAAGCAATATACTAAAAAAAAAAAAGGC
Organism: Poecilobothrus nobilitatus; assembly: GCA_947095535.1. Classification (NCBI taxonomy): domain Eukaryota; kingdom Metazoa; phylum Arthropoda; class Insecta; order Diptera; family Dolichopodidae; genus Poecilobothrus; species Poecilobothrus nobilitatus. The sequence continues at coordinate 248,843,736 of OX352773.1, read as the reverse complement.
AAAAAGTATAACTAAACTGTTGAAGTATATTAACATATAAGTAAAATTAATTAAAAAAAAAAAAAATGTGACTTTTAACCATTCATTCTTTTTACTACTACTTTATTTTGTACCATAAGTACTTCAGAATGCGATAACTTTTATAAAAATCAATATAAATAACTTTGGATATTAAAAATTCCTTACCAATATCGAGTGTAATACGGAAAAAAAAAAAAATAAAAAAGAACTAAAATGATAATAACGGATTAAAAATGTGTTTTTTTTCTTTTATTTTTTTATTTTTCGTATAAATATTTATAGATACATATACATAACCTTATGTATGTATATTTTAGTGTAGAAAGTATCTTTAAGTTTGGTATATATATATGTCCTGTTTGTATAAAAGAGTGCACAATAACAATGCTATTAATGCAAAATATTTTGAAGGGAGTATGAAAAATAATAATGATGATGATTTAACTGATGCCAAAACTGATAAAAATGATTATGTTAAAAACCAAAAACCTTCTTTGTTTTATTTCACCACAATAAGGTAAAGAGACTTGTGGTTGTTTGAATGTAAAAAATGTTTTTTATTGTTTTTTTAATTTTTTTTTTTTTTTCAAAAAATTTTTCAGGTATTTTTTTATTCATTCTTTTCTTTTTTTTGTACTGTTTCTTAACCAAAGTACATATTGTATATTTCTTTCTTACTTTTGTCTTTGTCATATCGATAACATGGCAGAACCATTGTAAAAGAATAAAGAAAAAAAAAAAAGAAAAAGAAGTGAAATTATCTGTATAACATGTTTTGGTATTATTTTTTTATTTTTTTTCTATATTTCTGTTATCAATATATTTTACCTTTATAGATGGCGTTGAATACTAAATAATCACTGAGGAATTTTTCATTTATAAAATTTTCTTTTCCTTTTTTTAATTTTTTTCTGTATTTTACTTTTTTTTTTGTTTTTCCTTTATATGGGGGAAACAAAAAAAAATTGAAAACTCTTGTAATTTTTCTGAACAGGAATGCAATAAGATAAAAATAAAAAAAGTCAAATATTTTTGTATTGGTCTTATATTGACAAATCTTTAATGTCCTGTACAAAACGAATACTTGATAATTGTATTGATCAGAATACAAATGAAGTTCAATTATTTTTGTCAGCTTTGTATATTATTTAAGGAAGATTATTTTTGTATAAGATTAAATTTTGATATAATTTAGAATGAAACGCTAAATGGGGTGTTGAAAATTTAAAATAAAAGATAAAATCTATTAATTTTTGATATAAAGATTTTATTTATTTTGTATAAATTGTTATTTTTATGATGATTTCTAAATTTTTTTTTTTAAATTAAATTTTAAAGACAATTTGCTTATTGAAAGACATAATGTCTTAAATCTTAACAAAATGTTAGTGACCTAAGAAACAGAATATTTGGCCCCTAATAGCTCTTAAATTAAAGGACGGTACAGCAAAATATTTAGAAATAAACTGATTTATTTTTTGCCCCTTTTCCTCCAAAAGGAGTATTGAGAGCATAGAGCGTCCATAAAGCCGCGCCATCTGATTTTGTTTTGTGCTATCGATTTTATTTTCGCAAAATAAATGAAAAACATAATTCTTCTTCATATATTTCTGGGTCTGTCTATATTCCGTTTTTTCTATAGGGATTCGATTCTAATGCTCGTTTAGAAATTAAGTCCCCTTTATGACCTATACATATATACTTTCTTCTTTTGTGTACGAAGGAGTTTTTGCTGCGATATTAGTCACAACACTTCGATTGTAATTCATCGTGACCAAAACATCTTGTATATATAAATATAATGCGCAAGCATTTAGAAATCAACATCAGCATTTCTTAACCAAACTTGCAGCTACGTTCATTTGTTAACCAAGTTTGAATACCATATACGAGCATTAATTTTACATGTACCAGTCGAATATTTTAGTTTTTCTAGACCTCTGGCTATTGGTGTTAATCTATATTCTCCATAGTCTACAAAAAAATGCTCTTGCCAGGCTTAGCCAATTTGTTATATCTTCGTTTGTATATTCCTTCTTTAATTTAAATTTTCCACATCTCTAACGGTATGTCTGAAATTATGATGCTTGTTTATTATGCTTGTTTCATTAATTTTCTGTCATTATTTTAAAGTTTTATATAAAGCCGGGCAGGAGGTCTGAAGGAAGGAAAATTTTGTAAAATTTTTTTCAATATAATAATAAATTTAAATACTAATTAAAAAAAAAATTCTACTTATATATAATTATTTTTCAAACTTTGAGGAATTGTAACACCTCAACACCATTGGGTGTTGTTCTATAACATAAAAGTTTATTTAATCTATAAAATTCAATTTAGAAGAGACCTATCAATAGTTGAAATTTTATTGTTCAATCTTAAACGTCGTAGAAGTTTTAGTCGGTGGCAATTTATATGAGAGCTTCCAAAAGAAACAAGGAACTAAACTAAACAAATCTGAAAGTTGAGTAAAGGTAATGGACTTTTTCATCGTCTACTCTCTCTTATTTTTTCGAGGATTTTATTTAAGCCATGAACCGTAAAACTACCGGATTCTATTAATAGAATTCGATTTAAAATTATATTGGAATTCAGTATTTTAAATTGAAACTCCACTACTACCTTTTTATTATAATTATGGTCACATATTTCTGTTTTTCTCTTGTATACAGTTGTATGTTATATAATTCAAGTTCTTAATAAAATCAATAGGTGTATTCTTCCTCTTCTTAAACGTAGTTAAAAAAAAAAAATTTTAATCTGTGGTTCTAGAATAAATACAATTTCAATTAAGGTAATGGTAGATATTTTATTTACAAAATAATTAGAAATAAGGAATTTACATTCTAATATAAAATTGTTATTGAACATGAGAAGTAAATCGATATTCAAATAATTTAATTTGTTATAAGTTTTCAAGTACCACATGTGTTTAGTTTAAAGTAAAATGATACATAAGGAAGTAAAAAGTTTAATACGAAGGTAAAATACCTTCGATTTAATTAATTATGGAAAAGTAAAAAATTTATTTCGTTTTGTAGTGCCAGGTGTACTGTATATTTTGATAACCTTGAACTTTTTTCTTTAACTTTATCTCTTAAATTTTTTTATTTTAATTTAAATTTAAAGACATTAAAATATCGAAAATTTTCAAAAGTTAATACGTAAAAAGTATGAAATGTTTATCTTTTCTTTTTATATAAAATATCATTGTGATAGCGTAAACAAATTTTTGGTGCATAGTCGTATCCTTTTTATGACTTTACATATTTAACATATTGTATAAAAGTATTGAATTCCAAATAGAATGAATGTTGATTCGGGTTAGCTTTAAACAACGTTTCCATACCTATCGCACTAAGTACTAGTTTACGACACTTATTTTTTATGTAACATTCCGAATCTTGATTATCTGTCAAAAAATTTGTATTATCACTGACCGCACTTCGCATTAAATTGAAAGTAAATTTTTTTTTTTGTCATTAAAAATGAAAAGTGAAAATAAATAAAAAAAAAAAACAAGGCAGAATATAAAATCATAGATCTTTAAAGACGCACATTTCCCAAAAGACTATAAATAGCAGTTTAGAATATTATGACTTACACAAAAATTTCTGTATTCTCTTAGAATTTTATATGTAAAAAAAATGTTAAAAATCAAGAGAAACTTTCATCAATTTTAAAGAAGCGCTATATAATTAAGAAAAGCAGTTTGCTTTGTACAGTTTATAAATACAAAATTATGTATGTACAGGTTCTTAAGTTGCAGTTGGCTAAAAATAGAAAATTTTCAAATTTTAACCCCTAAAAAGTAGTTCTTAAAAGGGGATGGTACAAAAAGCATTCTGAGCTAACTTATGAATTGTCTTCCTTCTCCTCAAAATTCCTCAAAGTTCTAACTAAAGTTTTTGGAGTTTGTATTGTTTAGATATTGTACCATAAAGGTTAAAAAATGTTCTGTTGTTTGATGTCTCTAGATTGAAAAAATATTAAGCATAACTTGAATTATAAACCTTTTTCAGGGTTTGTAGCTCCATAATACTATATAACTAAGAAAAGTCTATAAGATAGTAATCTGAAAAATATTTTAACAGTTATTTGGTGAAGATAGGTGTTGCCGTTCTGGAGATATTGTAGTTGAAAGTTGAACATTTTTGAAAAAAAAACAATCTTTTTTATTATTCTTTAAAAACCAAATATCTCATAATTTTACCAAAAAAACCCCCCCTCCAATATTTATACAATGTTGGAAAGATCTATTGTTTTTCTATAATTCGTACATACATATTTTGTGTCTATATCGTAGAGTTTAGAAGATATAAGCATTTATGAAAAAAAAAATTGTTCTGTTTTGTAATTTTTTTGGTTATTTTTATTGATTATTATTTTTGATTAATCAGGAAAGATTTTAAAGTTGGATTCAAAAGCAGAGTTATATATCTTACAGATTATCAGATATAACGGTTTTTATATAAAAACACTAAAACAACAAATATACTTTCAAATGTCCTTTTTGTCCTTAAAGGATAAAATACGCCATTAAGGATATATATTTTTAGAAAGGTGGCAACATCAAGTATCTTGCAGATATGAACATTTGGTCCTACGCGGGTACAAAATTTACCATAGTAGAGCCTTTATTTCTTAGTAATGCTAAATATGCACAAGTGCCTAAGATGCAGAGGTCTAAAAATACAAAATTTTCTATTTTTGACCCCTAATAGCTCTAAAAGCTGGCGGTGCTACAAAAAATAAGATATTTTTTTTCTTACTGCAATTTTATGCTTTATTGCGAAAATTAAGTATTTCTAGTGTCAATTGCTAGTGTGATACGTTCAAAAATCACCTTAATATATTTCTTTTTAATTTGCCATTATTACGTTAATTTATTTTTATTAAAACATTTTTATTTAAAAGATTTTAATATTTTGATTTTAATGTTTAAAAAAAAAATTTAAAACTTCATTTCTTAAAAACCAAAAAAAAAAAAAAAACAAGAATATCAAAAAATCTTTTATACGTGTATAAAAAGTAATTCTTTTTTGCTATTAGTTATTAGGGTCAGGTAAGTATGAATTTCTTTAATTAAAATTAAATATAGTTGAATAATCTTAATTAAGGTTAAATCAATAGGAAAAACATCATCATACAAAATTAAAATTTAACTTAAATACATGTATATAATAAATTTATAAGTGAATTTTCCAAGAGAAAAATAGGTCATAAAATTATTTAGGAATAATAAAAGATTCAATAGAAATTCATGAAAATATTGAAATAATTATTCAACTAAAACTATTTATTTCAGTATTTACTGAACTTATTGATCTTAAGGATTTTTAGAATTAATCTGTATTACCTATATTAAACTTTATTAGTTATTCTTGTAAAATAAATATTCTTCGTATTCATTATTTCATTTCAACAATTTTCTTTAAGTTTTTTCATAATTAATGACATTTATTATCCTTGACAACCTTGTTAAGATTTTTTTTATTTAAAAATACTTTCGAATGAAGAAATTAAAAAAAAAAAATTGATTTAGAATTGAGGAAAACAAAATTATTTGAAAGTGTTAAGGAATCGAGGGAAAATTTCCTTTTTCTGGGATTTATTGTATTAAAAATTACAAAAAGGGAAAAACACATAAAAACATGAAAAATCAACGTTTTCTGGGAAAACCCATTAAAATTTCAAAATAATCTGAATTTGGGAAAATTTTTTTTATTTTGGAAATTTATAAATTAGATTATCAAAAAAAAATTTTTTGTTTAAAGAAATAAATTTTTTTTGCAAAATATTGAAAATATTGATATTTGAAAAGCGCTATCTATGAATTTTTATTTGAAATGTGACAGACTGAATAATCAAAATGTGTATCGAGAAATATTTATTGACGTTTGATTTTACAGATTTGAATTTTGTTGAACGTTATTTTTAATTAAAAATTTAAATTTTTATGTCTAAGACAAAAAAAAAACAAGGAAATATTTAAACTTTTATTTTACTTTTTTGTTTTTACAAAATTAACTTTTTGTTTGACAAAATCTATCTTATTTTAGCATATGGAAAACGTTAAAATATAACACAAAAAACTACTGAGGAAAAATTTAAAAGAAATTTGTCTGCTGAAATAGGGAAAACATAAATAAACAAGGCAGAATGTAAACCAACTGTGCGCACAAAACTGTTTGGAATTGTGACTTGCACCAGAATTTAAAAATTTCATATAAGAAAAATGATAAAGTAGGACTTTTTTTGAATTTTTGAGGGACTGTAAATCTGGAACCCTATATAACTAAAAAAACCGTTAATACACGTAAAAATATATTACTGGAGCTTTAATTTTTATATCTTTCCGAAGAAAAACAGGTGCCTAAGTTACGGGTATTTAAACATAGCAATTTCTATTTTTCAGCTCTAATAGGTAATAAACAGGAGGTGATCAAAAAAACATTTTTAAAAAAAATTTGCACTAATTCTGAAAGTTCTTTCTTATTTTAAAATTTCAAGCTTGTATCTAAAAGCGTGCCGGAGTTATGAAGGTAGAAAAAACATGCAAAATTTGGTTTTCACGTAACGGTAAATTTAGATACTAAATTTGAAAAATATATATAATTTTGATATTGATTAAGAAAGATAAAAAGAATTCCTGCCGAATGGCATTTTCAGATTGAAAAAATGTTAAGCGGAACATGAAATATACGCATATAAAAAGAGGGCTTTTTCAAAGTTTGATGGGGTGTAGTTCTCTGATGGATGGGGCTACATGAAAAAACTTGTTCTCCAAATTAATTTTTTTTATGAGAGCTTCTCATGGTTAAAATGTTTTTTTTCTATTTTTAACGGTGTAGAAGTTTTGTGAACTGACAGACAGACAGACGGCCCCACGGACGGACGGACAGAATGAAAGTAATATTCACATTTTTTTTGGAAATGTGCTAAAAAGAGTGCTTTATAAGTATCTTTCAATGGTTTAATTAGGAGAAATACTGATCTAGGGTACCATAGCGGGACTAAATGTGCATCTGCAGCTTCTACTCCTATATACCTACATAATTTTCAAAAAAAATGCTTAAAAGCACAGAATTATTGGCCGTTTAAGAAGAGCGATAATAAAGAGGCTATATGTTAGATGCGAAAAGAACATAATTACGACCAAAATATCCGGAACTATACATTAAGTATTAAGTAAATACTTGATGGAAAATTCGATTTGTAATGTGGAATTGTTTAATTAAAATAAATACCAATGCAGGGTATCACAACGATCTTAAGTTGGCCTAAGTGTGTATCTGCTGCCCTTATCACTACCTACCTAATAAGCAAAAAACATAGTAAAAAACTGAATGCTTAAAAATTTGTGCTGAGAAATATTTGTCGTTCTATTAGAACGATAATAAAGAGATTGTTTGCTAGATGTCAAAGAAACATAATTAAGACAGAAATAAATGGAATTATAAAAATATTAAGTAAATCTTTTACGAAAGACCATAATTAGTTGCTGGAGATTTAATAAAATTCCATGATATCTATTATTTGAAGAAACTAAAGATTCCAAAATTTAAAAATACCAAAGAATTACAAAACGATAATTTCCAATGGATTAAGATCAAAGAAATATGTAATTAATTAAAAAATATTTAAAATATTAATGAGTAATGGTATAAATATATTGTATAAGTCATATCTATCTGATACAAACACATATTACACACATACATACATACATATATTAAAATTTTTTCAATAAACCACTTTTAAATTTTCTTTTTTTATTATGATTACTTTGAACTTTTTATGATATATAGTATAGTACTGCTTTTGAATAATATTTGTAAAATAGTTAAAATATAAACTATAGAAAAAGAAACGTTTTTATATACATTATATGTAAATATTTTTATATGATTTTTGAGTTATTATTATTATTATAATTTTTATTAAACGATTTTTTTTTTTAATGGTTGTATTACATGGTAAAATAATGAACCCTTTTCTATTTTAAAAAGAAATAATCTAGCAAATAAAAAAGATATAAGTGTTATAGAATTATAGATCTATAGAATAGATAAACATTTTATTATATACTTTATATTCAAAACGAGAAAAAAAAAACAAAATTAACAGAAATAAAAGAAAGAAAAAAAAAAGAAAGGATTATTTTTTTTTTTTTATACCATTTAAATCGAAAGTTATTAAAAATACTTTGTATAAAAAGCAAATATAAGAACATATTAACAACAACAAAAAAAAAAAAAAAAACCAATGAAAAAATAAAAAAGGAAGTAACAATTTAAAGTCCATCAAATTTTAAAAGTTATGCGATCGTAAAATTCTTACATACATATCTACATAATATTATAATACATTCGTATTCCATATGCATATACAAAAAAAAAAGAAAAGAAAAACAAAAACAAAATAAAATAAATATGAATAAAATGAATAAGATGATGACTTTAGGCGATTTTCTTATTACAAAATCTTTTTTTTTTTTTTATATTTACACTCAAGTTTTCAGATCTTCTTTAAATGATGAGCCGAACTTATAATATTACTTTTTGATATATTATAATATTATATGATATATATGTATATGTATGTTCTATTTTGTACTGAAGACAAAGAAAATATTAAGTACATCAGAAGAAAAAAGGGTCTATTTAATTTTTTTTTTCGCCATCATTATTTTATGTCCTTTTTCAAAAAATTTAGTATCTATTTAACTGATATTATATTTTTATGTACCGAGTGTCCGACTGAGTGGAAGATAACAAAATAAAAAAAAAGTCATATTATCTTTAGATTAGAAATTTATTTCAGAGAATTTTTCTTTTTATTTTAAAGAGGTGCAAAGTCCATCTTGAGTTCCACCTTAACTGATGGCAGTAAAAAAAAAATATATATATTTAACGTATTTTATTTTTTTAGATTTTAAATTTTTCGTTTATTGAATCCTTTAAATTTTATAGAAAATTACAATATTCTATTAATGATTTATATTACGAAAATGCGTTTTCATATCATAAAACTAAAGCGAAGGGTATGCAATTCTAATCCAGTTGTTTGCATACATATCATTTTACTACTATAGCTGTTTATTTTTTAATCTGCTAACTGCTAACAACTATAATGAGTTACTATCAAAACGATTTGGATGGCAGTGCATACAATATATTTGCCTTCATTTTGAGCTGATCTCTTTTCATTTCAATCTATCTTTTCCAAATGAGTCTTTTGTCAAGATTCACGCCTAAATATTTAACTATATTTGCTTTTGTAATGATAATGCCAGTTAAGCATATACTTGTTGTTTATGTATCATTTTTTTAAAAATTATTTAGTAATACATATACTTTTGCTTTCGTTTACTTTAATTTTCCACTTGTTAAGCCATCTTTCAATTTCGAGTAAATGATTTTGAAGATTGTATTAAGATTTTAAATACTATGAGTAAAGTTAAGGCGTTTTAGCGGATGTTTAAAATGTTTAAAAAGTACCATCTATGAAAGTGATTGCAAATACTATAGAATCTACAGGTAAATCCAAACGATAAATTAAATAGAGCAAAAAAGCTAAGACGCTGCATTGAGGTACACCACAGCTTTAAATGCATGATCTTTAGCTATAAAAGCTTTTTTTTTTAATTTATCTTCTGATAAGTTTGATGTAAGTTTAAATTAAAATTATATATATTTATATTTTCTTTAGTACATAAAAAGGATGTGCAATTTGATAGACGGTATATGTATATATATTTTTTTTATATTTATTATTGCTATATATTTATATTATTTGTTCAATATATAGATTTATTTTAAATAATTTTTGACACTGGTTCTTTATCTTTTTTTCATCGTTAGTCTGAATTTTATACAATGAATTTTAAAATAATATGAACAGGATATATTACTTATATATATATATATATATATATATATATATATATATATATATATATATAGCATTTACGAATTATTTTAGAACTTTTTAATACTAACGGGATGTTAAAAATTGATTTTTGTGTTTCATAAATTGATTACCATTTACATTAAAATTAAAATACGTTTAAAACCTTTTAAGAAGTTTTTTTTTAATAGTAGATACATTTTTTATCTTTGATTTGTTTATTTTTATTTACTTTTTTTTTTGAAAAACCTAAACGTGTCGTATATTATAATTTTATATAATTATTATAATATATCCTTATATAATTACTATATATTTATTTAAAAATTTTTGAAAAATGGGCTTATATTAGCTTCACTCTATCCGTCCGTATAAAACTTCTATACATCACTCAAGATAGAGCAATTAAATTTTAACAATGCAAAGTTCAATTTAATCAATTGGATAGAGCAGCTTTTTTATGTTGCTGCGCCAGTTATACAATTATATCTCTGAAATTTTGAAAAAACCCTATTTTTAAATGTATGTATGTTATAGGTATAAATAAACCAACGATTTTTAAAAGGGCAAGTTTTCTAATAGACTCTATAAACAGTTAACAGTATTGTGACTTGCATCAAAGTTTCTAAATTTTATTAGAATTTTATATATAAGAAAAAATTGTGGAAATCAAGAGATATACCTTCTTCAATTTTAATGAAACCTCATTTAAGTCGATTAAATTAAATTAATTTAAAAGTGTGCCGAAGTTATGAAGGAAATAAAATCTTGCAAAAATTTTGGTTTCCACATAACGGTAAATTTAAATAGTTAATTTAAAAAAATTGTAATATGTTGATATTAATTTATAATGGTAAAAATATGTGCTGTCATTAGGCATTTGAAAAAATGTTCAGCAGAATCTGAGATATACACATTTGAAATTTGAAGTGGTTCTAGTTAATATTATTATTTGAAATTTTTGGGGGGGTTCTGGTTTTGTAATCGATGGACACATTTAAAAAAAAGTTTTTCCACAACATTAATTTTTTTACAAGACCTATCTATGATTAAAATTTAATTTTTTTAGCATTTGTAGTGTAGAATTTTAGTAACCAAACGAACGGGCAAACGGATATAATGAAACTAATAAACAAATTTTTTCAAATGCTTTTTGAAAAAAGTACTAAAAAGTGTACTTCATTGTATTTTTTTATTTTAATATTTTTTTTTTTTCTGTGAATGAAAAATTTAGTTAAAATGTTAAAAAGTATATTTAATATTAAGTAAATTTAATTAAACATTACATGTAAAAATTTAAATTTAAAAAAAAGTTTGAATGTCTCTTCTAAAATTTATAAATACAAAAATTTTGCTTAATTATATTCCAATATAAGCAAGCTAAATGAAACAGCTGCTGTACCACAACCCAATTTCACACAAGTTATGGGCATGCAACTTTACATATTTTCACAAAAATTTAGATACGAAGTTTTAATAGATATTGAGGCATTTCAATATAAAGCAAGAAGTTGTATGGCAACTATTCGACTCGCCGGCCGAATTTGCTAGATTTCAATATCGAAATTAACAATTTTACAAAAGTGACATAGTAAAAGTTTCAGAATCCTAACTACTTTATTTTTTGAGTTGTCGTACGGACGGACGTACTTGTTTTAATACACTTAGAATTCGATTCTGATATGGTCTATACCCTTAAGTCTATATCTAGCGTGGAACCTTTAAGGTATCACAACCGTAATGGCTAATTTATTATGCCCTTGAACATATGTTTATAAGGGTAAAAAAAAATGTAATTTTGTAAACTTAAATATTAATTTTGTTTAATATATTTGAAATGATTAAAATGTTATTGAGGCAGGACTCCAATAATTTTGTTTTAAAATTTCACATCTGTAATATTTTCCAAGTTTTAATTTCATTGTAAACATTTTTTCTTTAGTAAATACAAATCTTTTTTATATGTCTAAAAGCTTTTACTATATATTAACAATAAGGTTTTCAGAGCAGGCTCTACTAATATTCGTTTTAATTTTTGTAGGAAATATCGGAAAGTAATATCAATTATTATTAAAAAATTTTTCACACCTTAACAGCTAGCTATAACCGTCATTTTGGTACCAAAAATTTTCAAAAGTTTTCTAATATTATTTTAAATAATTTTTTGTTGAATACATATTTATTTTGTGTAGCTAATTTTTAGCATATTTTTAATGGCTGTACTTTATTTAAACTGTAAGTAAAATATTTCATTTCAGTTTTTTCTATTTTAAAGAATTTGGGAATTTTATATTAAGACATAAGTCTCTTTAAACAATTTTTTTTTTTTGTTTTAAATATTATTTAGCACTTCAATTATATATATATATATATATATATATATATATATTTTCAATGCATTTCTCTACCACATAAATGTGGAAATGAAATTACACAGCCTTTCCTGTTCAGGCGTGGCTGTATATGTCGTAAGGGGGAATAACTCTTACAACGTGTGTGGGATTCGAACCCACACTCCCTCTGTGTTTACAGCTTATTTTACGCTCTTTCGCTCTTATCCACTAGGCCACCGCGAGGCCACCTTCAATTATATTATATTAGGTCATTATTATAGGACTATCAATAACACTGTCATCTCTTGATTAAGATACATTTTGCCCTACCTATTATTATTTGTTGCGGATTTTACTTTCAATTATTATACTTCTATCAACCCTACTGCCTCTAATAAACTAAAGATCTGTAGATGATTTATTCTTAGCAGTTCTTCTTCAGTAAAGCAATAGGTGCATACTTTTAGGTGCGCATATATCTTGCTCGGAGTAAAGTGCCGCAGTTTTTGAGTATGATGATTAAATATATATTAAATTATTTGTTGTTAGAGATTGATTTTAAATTACTTTCAATTTCTTAGAATTCGAATAGCCATTGCTATAAAATTATTTAAAAAAATAAAATAAAATTATAGATGATTAAAATATATTTTAAATATGCTTTTAGGAAAATTGTTATTTTTAATATTAACTTGTATTTTTTTTTTTATTGAAACTCTTTTATCTTATTAATTTATCAATTTAACTATATAGAAACTTAAATAAATATTTATGTAAAGACTAATAATTTATTTCTTTATTTAACTTTTATTTCCGTTTCTTAATTTTAATGGATACTTTTATTATTGGTTATAGTCTTCTATAATGTATCTTTAGATATAATTAATATCAACAAAAAAAAAGGACATGCCTATATTAAAACTAAAATCATTACCACCCTATTAAAATAAAATAAAGAACAAAAAAAAAATATTTTGATTTAATGTTGAAGGACATTTTTAGAATGATTTATTAGAAAATAAATACGTTAGTAATTATTTAAGGAACTTTTTAGAAGGAAATATTTTAAAAATATGTAGCAATTGTGAATTAAATGAAAGTTAAGTAACGATTTTACTATAATAGGTTCAATTTTACAAGTTTCAAAGTCTATATAGACACAATATATGGATGAACTTTTATTTAGGATGCAGTTAGTAGTTTATTACATGCAAAGCTAGTAATTTCATCCATTTTTATTGCTACTATGATGGCCACTTTAGGCTGTATGTTAGGTACTCAGAAATAAGGCCGATTCGGTTTTAATTTTTTTTTGACATCGACCTAAAGTAGGAATCTTGATTTTTTCAAATATATCTTATTAGCGTTTTTGAACGGAAATTAATAATGGCGCAATAGAAATGAAAATAAAATTGAACTTTACTTTTATCATAAATTTTCTTTTTTGTTTGTAATCCAATATGCTGCAATGTTCAATAAAACATTGTTATGATACTCTTTGCTAAAACTGAATCTTAATAATATCCATAAACATAATATAGAAATATTTTGAAAAAATGTGTTATCCTGATTTTGTAACCAATCATAACATCCCTCCTAATTAACTTTCTTATATATACATGTATATAAAAAGCTAGGACTTTATAAGTATATCTCTTAATTATTTTAAGGATTACTGGAAAAGATATTATATTATTTTTTTCCAGAAAGTTTACTATAAAAAATTTTGGTTTTATTACAATTTGTTTTATTTAAAGCTTCTGCGAAAAGGGAATATACCTATGAAAACATTCATAGCCCACATCAGACATGTATTTTTAACAATATTTCCAAAAACTTTCAATATTTCAAAGAACTTTCTGAAGTAAGCATATTAAATATATAACAAAAACAAGGTTGGAAAACAGAAATAAGGCCTATTAGATTTTATTTCGCCTTCGAAGGGGTAATAAATTTAAATAAATAAAAAAAAAAATGTAGCTTTGACTTTTGAAAGGAAATAAACCCGTTTCGGTATTATTTCTTGAGCCATTATTTGCCAAACTTGCTTTAGGATAATATTTATAATATTTATTATAATTTATTGTTTTGTACTAAAGAAATATGTAAACTAAAAGGGGCCTCGGTGGCCTAGTGGGTAAGACCGTATAAAATACCCTGTTAACACCGAGGGAGTGTGGGTTCCAATCTCACACCGTTGTAAAAGTAATCCCTCCTTAGGACATGTACAGCAACGCTTGTAAAGAAAAGGTTCTGTAATTTCCTTGTTACATTTTTGTGGCAGGAAAATACACAAAAAAAAAGTTGACACTTTCATTGACATCGCTAGGTTTACCGTAAGTCCGATAACAATGAATGATTTTAATATAATTACATCAGAAAACATAAGAGGAATAAATGAAATATATTTTTCACGATTATTTCTATAGTGAGTTTTCATTTTCATTAATTTTAGTGAAAAACTGAAATAATACGAAACTATATGACAATAAAAGAGATTGTCGTTTTCTTTTTAAGCGTTAAATTTTAACATAAATTGGATTATTTTAATTTTAACTTTATTCGTCGAATTGATGATTAATTATTCACGTAATAGCTTCTAAAAATAGATAAGACAAGTTTATAGAAGATAGTTTTACATATTATATACAAAATATATTAAATTATAAAATATTGCCACAAGTTAGGGATATACGAACATATACATCTATCAAATAATGTTGTAACCAAAAATTTTAATGGGTTTATGTCTTTGCATAAAACTAATGAAATAATTACTCAAATTTCAGTCACTTTTCCCCACATTGATTTTTTTATACAGCCAGATAGAAAGACTTTTATATAAAATTATAGACTGAAAAATAAATTTTGTACAAGCATTTAAGAAAAAAAAAAGGAAAAGTAATATTTAGTGGAGACTGATTGGATGTTCATCATTAAGATTAATTTTGTTGCTTTTATCTTATCAAAGTAATACACTTTTTCCAGAATATATATATATATATTATATATATATTAAATGATCTTAAAAAAAAAATGGTTGGAGTAAATTATACTAAAGTTGAATATATTTTTTTTTAATTTTTTATTTACTTTAAAAACTTTGATGTAAATAAATTGAAATAGGTAAAAAAAACGATTATGCTTAAAGGTGAATATTGAACAGAGATTATAATAAATCTGAATTGTAATTCATAAAGTTTCCCATTCAACTCAAAACATAAAATACATAAAATAAAATTGTAAAAAAGTTCAATTAAAACAAATTAAATTGACAAATTGATGTAACCTGAAGCGTACCAAAATCTTAAGTTTTTTAAAGTTATTTGTTAAAATCTTATTATTTCAATAACTTATTCTTTCCAGGAAATCTTATTTTTTTCCAAAAAATTGTATTTATTACATGGATTACGGGAAATATTGATTAGATTTTGAACTGCTTCTCCTTATTTTAAATACTTGAATGTTAGAAAATGTGTGTTAAATAAATAAATGAGAGCGATTTTAGTCCATTACAAAATCAAAGTTTTAAAAATTTGGCATAATCGGCCAAATGTGGCTTCGACTCCATTATTTTGAATGCTTCAATGTTAAAATATTTGTGTACAAAAAATATCTGAAAGAAATTTTAGAATTGGTTTCAAAAACAGGGTTTCAATAATTTTTTTAGCGAATGTTTTAAATGTTTTGTTCTTGAAATAAGGGCAAAAATAATTAGGAGGGATTTTTTAATTGGAGACCAAATCAAAGTTTATGTACAGAATCTTTATACAGAATATATGTACTTATATGGTTACATATATGATTTACGACAAATTTCAAAAAATTAAACATCAAATCAAAAAACAAATTTTTAATTAAATAAGTTTTTGAAAAAGGATTATTAAAAATAGTAAAATTTCGGCATGGATCCGATATAATCAACTGATTCTTTTTGATATTTAGAAAACTTTACAGTATTGCAAAATCCTTTTTAATTCTAAAAACGTATAGAAAACTATCTACACCTAAGTAAAATTTTTTTTCAATGAACATTTTAATTCAAAAATTAATATTATAATAAATGGAAGCAGAACGTTTTATTAAAAATCTCCTAAGACAAAACACCCCTTTTTAAATTTAAAAAATGCATAGAAAAATGGCTTTCAACAAAAGACCCTATTAAATTCCACAATGGACAAAAAACTCTGCTTCATTTTATATTATATGTATATATATATGTATGTACGAAACTCTGAATTAGGACGGTTTTCAGAGCTGGAATCAAAATTAAGGTTATCTCCTTTTTCCAGAATATTTAGGCATAAGCGAAGTTCTGAATTACGAAAGATTTTAGATTTGCATTGATTTTGGATAAGGTTTCAATAAATTGTTTGGCGAGAGCTTGGGGCGGCAGCCCCTATTATATATTTCAATATATGTAAAGTAAATAGTTGGGAGGAATATTATAATTGGTTACAAAATCATAGTTTTACGCCTTTTACAGAATATTTACATATATGTATATGCGACATTCTGAATTCGAAGCGATTTTAGAGTTCCATTCAAAATCAGGGTACTTGAAATTTAACTTTTATATTTAAAACCAAATTTGTTGAAATACGTTTCGTCCTATAGAACCTTTTACCTTATGGAATTTTATATACGGTGTTTTGATGTAGGGCTTTTTGTCGTACAGAATTTTGTCATAGAGGCTTTTGCAAGAGGGTCTTATTTTTTCGAGTTTTTCGTACCCAACTCATAATAAATATCTTGTCTGGATTAGATAATATTGCGTTTAATTTGTTGCAGTTTGCAGTCTGATTAAAGTTTTTGTAAGATAAAAATGTAAATATAAATGTATATATATACAATAAATTTTAAATTTTGATGAAAAAACTGTAAGATAAGTTTGCAAACCCTTTTTTAAAAAAAAAGAAAAACAAATAAGTTTGGGAATTAATAACGATATATACAACCATGAATTTATATTTAATTTTTAAATATAATTAAAATTTTTTTTTTTAATAAAAATAAGAAGAAAATTTTTTTTTAATTTCATTTTAATTATTAAAAAAAATTAATTCTGTGTAATAATGTTCCATATATTCCAGAAATTCATTCAAAAGTTTTGTATTCATACGATAAAAATCGTTTAAAATATTCTTTTTAAAAACTCTACTGAATTCTAGATATAGATACTCAGAATGCACATAATATGGGTGCTTACTTTAATATTTACGTATATTGGTACATATATATATATATATATGTATATACATATATGAAAATATAGCGTAACATATTTTCATTATTACAAAAGTTTTCATATTAAGGAAAAGTTGGTATTTTTTTTTTTTTTTTGAAATTACTAAAAATTTCAGCAATATAAAGTTATACTAGATATATATTTTTTTAATGGCTGTTAGTTCGGTTGCTTTATTTCTATATTTAAAAAAAAAATTAATTATATAATAAGTATAAAAATTAATTTTTATACTATTAACAGATCTATTTATGGAATACATTAAAGATCACAACCCTTAACCTTGTAACCATTACACTTAAGATGTTATAAAATTTATTCTTATACAAGGATTTTCAAATGAAATACCAACAGCGTATTTAAAATTTTTTAAATATCTTAATTGTCTATTTACACACGGTTCTTCTTGTATCTGAAATCAAGGTTTTAGTTACGCTTCATTTACTTAAACTAATTTTGTGGCGGAAATTTCAATCTTCTTTTTTAAATCCAAAATTTTATGCGGTTTCACAGACTTAGTATAAGTTATGTAGAAATGTAGGTTCCAACCAAAGGAAAGCACTGGATTTATAAGGTAAACGTAAACCCATTTCTAAACTTTCTGTAAATCTAGCTCCTTAAGAAAGCACCTCGGTTGGTTGTTTTAGTTATGATTCGTTAGTATGGTTCGCTACATCGATCTGGAAAACATACACATATGCATATAACCAAAATTAACAATGTATACTGCTATTCTAAAAGTATTTGAATTGTCAAGATTCAAGATATACATTTCGGATTTTAAAATTAGGACTTATCTCTTGTATTTGGGACATTTGGTTTTAAAAAAAAAATGTAAGCCAACGGTTTTTAAAAGCGCACATTTCCAAAATTCAATACAAACTGTTTAGAAGTGTGACTTACACAAAAATTTGAAAATTTCATGTAATAAGAAAATCTTTATCTTTAACGGTGTAGAAGTTTTGTAAACAGACGGACGGACGGACGGACGGACGGACAGAGTGAAACTAATAAGCACATTTTTTCAAATTTTTTTTTGGAAATGTGCTAACAATGATTTATTTAAAAAAAAAAAAAAAGTTTACAAGTAGTAATATATATAAAGAGTTTGCTATACCTCTTGGAAACATGTATTTGCAAGCAAATATGTTCCTCCCTGTCATTTTACAATTTGCAATTGTTCAAAAAGAATTTTTTCAAGTTCGTATCTAATTTTCTCCCTTTTGCCTTATTTTCTTCCCTTACTTCCTTGCCAATTTAGTCAAACTTACGCCAACAATGTACGAAACAAATATTTTCCTAAAGAGTTTGGCTAGCGCGTAAAACATCAAAAAAAAATACTTATGACTTTTATGACTTTTATCAAAACGAATCAAGTTTAAAAAGTAAATATTTTAAAATAAAAAATTACAACTACTGATATTCCGTTAACGATCCACAATATTTCCTATTGTAAACGTCCTTCACTTGCATAATATGAAAAAACGTATAGTATTAAAAATTATATTTTTTTGTTTTTCTTTTTTTGGAATTTGCATGGCCGCATTATGGTACAATATTCTTTGTTTTAAATAAAATTTGGTTTTTGAAGTTTTGCTTTTTTTTTCAAAAATAAAAAAAAAAAAAAATCATCTCTTTTATATCAACTAATTGTTGATTTAAGTAATGCTTTATTAACTTAAATAACTCTGTATTCGTATTATTCTTTTTCAAACATAAGAGATTTTTTTTTTTATTTGTTCGAAAAAATCATAAAATTAAACGTTTAATTATTTCTCTTTCTTTAATTCAATATTAAACCATAATATACTAAAATGATTGAGATCTATTTTGTTATTTAAAATAAAATTGAATAAGATTGGTATTTTAATACATTTGTAAAACAAAAGGCAACTTTTGTCTTATTATGGAAAATAAAAATTTTATAATACAAAATATGTCTATGGAAGTGGTTTTTAAAAATTGATTGGTTGGTTATGTGAGTGGTACAAATGTAACGCCTAAGTAGGACTTAGTTGTTGATTCCAATTTATTTGTAATTTATATTAACTCGCATATTTTACCGTCACTTATGTATAATTAATTATAATGAAACTTTATCTACAAATTTACATATTAATTATAACTCTTCGGGTTGTAAGAAGAACCTGGTGTGTGGAAGTGATGAGTTAATGTATAGTTAGCCGAATTCTAAATTGCAAAACACTATATTTTTGCTAATATATTTTGGAAAAAGGGATATTTTGTAACTTATCATTTGGCATAATGAAATATTTCACAAAAATATATTTGTCAAACATAAACTTTGTAAATATTATTATTTTTTACATACATACATACTCGTATATCAATAATAAAACATGATACTCTTATATGTTTTGTTTTCTGAATACTATTTTATTGAAAGACTTTTTGCGAAGTGCTCCGTTAATTATGAAAAGGTATTTTGCTATAAGTCTTTTTTTGTCAAATAGTATTCGGTTAAATATGTTTTTGAGAAAAGCATTTAGGCAAACTAAATGCTCTCGGAGTGATGATTCCATTAATGTCATTAACTTACACTCTTTTTATACAAAAATTGTGGAGACACATAAATAATTAGATCTAAAAACTGATTTGCAAATGTCATGGCATATTAATAAATACTTTAACCAAATCATTCGGCGTTTTTCCAAAAAAAAAAACAAATAAAAACAAAATAGGTATGCATGTTCAACAAAAATAACAATGCAACAAAATATATATATACAATAAAAATAACAAAAGTCAATGGCACAATTAACTCAAATGTAATGTTTGGGCAAATTTTTTATGCGTAGCTACTGTTAGATACAAAAAGTAGAATATCTACCTTTTCCAGAATTTTTAAATAAATCTTGAAAACAAGTATCTTGTTTTTTCATCATAAATTTAAAAATTCTGGAAAAGGCAGATATTCTCCTTTTTGCATCTAACAGTGACTACGCATAAATAAATTAATGAAAAAATTCTAGAAAAAGTCAAAAAAACAAAGAAAAAACGGGATTTTAATTGGCGGGATTTTGATATGAAGGGATTTTAATTGATGGGATTTTGATTTGGCAGGATTTCGATTTACGAGATTTGGAAAAACGGGATTTCGATACGGACCGTCCTTCGGCAATTATATCAAGTATATCAATTTTATAAAGGTCGATTCGCGTCTTAAAATTTTCACAACTTAAGTTTGATTTAATTATAATTAATCTCATATGATTGTTAGCATTAAAAAACTTTTTAATAAATCGGTCAACATTTGTATACAGAGTGTCCATAAGTTGAATGTCAGGAAGACGGAGGTGATAGGGCAGATCAAAACACGACGATCTTCAAAGTGTGTTCGTTAAGTTTTTAATAATACCTTTCTGTACAATATTCCGATTTCAGCTTTAATTCTTGTATACTAATGAGTTCCATACCATAACAGTTACAAAGTTATGAAGGTTCTCAAAAACAGTTAGAGATAGAGAAAAAGTTATTAGATACTAATTATAGGGCAAGAAAAGCAGTTTCGAAATATGCTATAAATAGTACCCCAAATACAGGCTGTTTCAAAACAAAATTGAGTTTGAAACATAATTTTTTCATTTTAAATCATTTTGAATTTACTTTACAAAACGCGGTTTTTTTATTTCTCTATAGCAAGTCGTTCAAAAGTTATAGATTTTTTTATGAACAGTCGCTAAAACATCTTTAACTCCTCATAACTCGAAAAGGGTCCACAATAGATATGTAGGTAGGCAATAAATATGTAGGTATTCGTAATTGGAATATATGTTTACAAAAGTATATGTTTATTATGTATGTAAGGCCACTGCATGTATAAAGTGGAATCATGGAGTATGACTCAACAATGTTTAAATGGCCATCATTAGTAGTCATCATTAATCATTAATTGTGATGTACTTTGTGTTCATTTATTCCATTGTACAGCATGTTCGGCGGCAAATACACTATATTAGCAAATGCTGGCTGTTACTGAAAAGTTTATGATCAGTCGTAATTATGAAACTTAAATACGAAATAATCATTTACATAGTATTTTCAATATAATCGATATCGAAAAAAAATTAAGTGAAAAACAAAAACATAGTATAGTTACATAATGCGGAGAAATGAATATCACGTGTAATTCTCAAAGCCCTATAAGTATAACGGATCAAAAAAAAATACCAGTAGATTGTATCCCCAAAACGATTATCTTATTCTGACCATCTTAAAATAAGAAAACTCAACCCCCTTATAAAAATCCTACTAATTTATCTGACCCTATATAATTCAAGCATATGAAATAGGGTTTAAATCCTTAATAATTTAATTTTAAATCAAATTCATACCCTAGTATTTAGAGTAAATGATAATTTTATTTAATGTAATATTTACTACAAATCTAAAAATGATTTATAAAATATTAAATTAAAAAGAAAAAAAAAAAATTAAAGATCCTTTGTAATTTTAAAATCATACAAAAGTAATACATATATGCATACATACTATGTATATAATCTGATTAACAGAATTTTTTTCTTATAAACTTTTTATAATATTATACTTTGTTGTAATTTTAAAATCTAAAAATTTTTAAGTAAAATAATTTTTTTTTTTCCAAAATAAACTTAAATTAAAAAGTAAAGAAAATATTTAAAATTCCTTAGATTATAATTTTTATTTTGTTTTTTTTTTTTGTACAAAGTTTATAATCCCTATTCTTATACTAGGATAAAAGAAATGTATATATTATATTATGTATAATTGCATAATTCGATATAAATATATATAGATATATAGAATCTAAATTCATCCTAATTCATGTCATCTTTAAATCACTTTAAAAACTACAATCTCTTTTAAACTTATTGCAATTTACTATATAGGTTAAATATAAATATATACATACACATATTACATATATATATATATATATATACAACAGTGTTTATATTGTTCTTATACAATGTTAGAATTACAGAAAGACACGCTTTTTATACCCGTAAGAACTATGTTCAAAGGTATAATAAATTTGCCTTTACGTTTGTGACACCTTAAAGCAGTCGATCAAAGGTAGGAGTGTCAAAGGTATGGATCGGCTCAGAATCGAATTATGAGTCGATTAAGCCATGTATGTCCGTCCGCCCGTCCGCACGATAACTCAAAAAATAAAGGAGCTAGGAGGCTGAAGTTTTTTTTACGTCACTTTTGCAAAATTGTTAGTTTTGCTATTTAAATCCATCCATTTTCGGCCGCCGGGTTCAAGTAGCTGCCATACAACTTCTTTCTTTATATGGAAATAACTCAGTATTTATTCAAACTAGGAATCTGCAATTTTGCAAATGATGATCAAGTTTTATGGCAACAACTTCTGTAAAATTTGGTTGTGGTGGTGCGATGTATTCGGATAGCTGCAATACAACTTCTCCGTTTAAATGAGAATAACTTAGTGTTTATTAAAGCTAGTAATCTGGTATTTAGTAAAGAGGTGTCGAGTTACATGCCAACAACTTTTATAAAATTTGGTTGGTGTGGAGCAGCCGGTTCAGGTTTCTTGCACTTCTTGGAACTTAATGAAGGTAGGTCTCTAAAATCTTATAAATGATGATCAAGTTTTATGGTAACAACTTTTGTAAAATTTGGTTATGCTTGTGCAATAGATTCGACTAGCTGTCATACAACTCCACAATTTACATAAATGTATCTCTGTAGTTAACGTCGGTACTAAAACATCTGAACGTTTTTAAAAGATGGACAATGTTTGTAGAAACAGGGTATATTACGTTCATATGGGTATCCCAGAGTTGACACATTCTACTCTACTGCACTCTTCCTCGTTTTTTTTTTTTTAGTTTTTAAAGCAATGAAACGTATAGTGTTGTAACAACAAAATAATAATTTCTCTAGAGTGAAAGAAATGCACATAATACAGGACACCATTTGCATACAAATGAACAACACTTTTTAGTTATTTTTTTTTTTGTTTTTTCAAAGTTTTATTTTATAATTCGTATACCTACTTATACATTTTTTTTTGTTTTGAATAGAATGTCACCATCACATTTTGAGAATAATGTATATAAAATGCAGAAATGATAATGCCATATCATTGTTTTGGTATATTTATATTATATCTACAAAGTTTAAGTTAGTAAATTTAATATTAAATATAAGTTTAGTAGTCGTAGTTGTAGTCTGTAGGAGTAATTCATTAGTGTGTGTCAACATATAAAATTTCTGAAACTGAAAAATTAATTTTTTTTTTTGTTTTTTTATACCGTATGAACTATGTTCAAGGGTATAATAAATTTGCCATTACGTTTGTGACACCTTAAAGGAGTCGAGCTAGATATAGTGTCAAAGGTATGGATCGGCTCAGAATCGAATTCTGAGTCGATTAAGCCATGTACGTCCGTCCGCACGATAACTCAAAAAATAAAGGAGCTAGGGGGCTGAAATTTTTTTTACGTCACTTTTGCAAAATTGTTAGTTTTGCTATTTAAATCCAACATTTTCGGTCAGCGGGTTCGAGTAGCTGCCATACAATTTATATCTTTATATAGAAATAACTCAGTATCTATTCAAGCTAGGTTTCTGAAATTTTGCAAATGATGATCAAGTTTTATGGCAACAATTTTTGTAAAATTTGGTTGTGATGGTGCGGCGGGTTCGGGTAGCTGCCATACAACTTCTCCGTTTAAATGAGAATTACTCAGTGTTTATTGAAGCTAGGAATCTGCAATTTAGTAAAGAAGTGTCGAGTTACATGACAATAACTTTTGTAAAATTTGGTTGGTCTAGAGCTGCCGGTTCAGGCTTCTTGCATCTCTTGGAACCTAATGAAGCTAGGCGTCTGAAATTTTGCAAATGATGATCAAGTTTTATGGCAACAACTTCTGTAAAATTTGGTTGTGGTGGTGCGGCGGGTTCGGGTAGCTGCCATACAACTTCTCTGTTTAAATGAGAATAACTAAGTGTTTATTGAAGCTAGGAATCTGAAATTTAGTAAAGAGGTGTCGAGTTACATGCCAACAACTTTTGTAAAATTTGGTTGGTCTAGAGCAGCCGGTTCAGGCTTCTTGCACCTCTTGGAACCTAATGAAGCTAGGCGTCTGAAATCTTGCAAATGATGATCAAGTTTTATGGCAACAACTTTTGCAAAATTTGGTTTTGCTGGTGCAACAGGTTCGGGTAGCTGCCATACAGCTTCTCTTTTTAAATGAAAATAACTCAGTGTCTATTGAAGCTAGCTATCTGCAATTTAGTGAAAAAGTGTCGAGTTGCTTGCCAAAAACTTTTGTAAAATTTGATTGGTCTAAAGCAGCCGGTTCAGGCTTTTTGCATTTCTTGGAACTTAATGAAGCTAGGCGCAATAGATTCGGGTAGCTGTCATACAACTCTACAATTTACATAAATATATCTCTGTAGTTCGGTACTAAAACATCTGAATGTTTTTAAAAGATGATCAAGTTTTTTAGAAACAGAATATATTACGTTCATACGGGTATCCCAGAGTTGACACAGTCTACTCTACTGCACTCTTCCTCGTTTTATTCTAATGGTAATATAGCATGATATACTTGACTTATTTCATGCAAATTTTTTGTTTTTCTGAATGCCCATCTATCTAAATAAAGGACTTTTATTATTATAACTTTACCTGCAAAAATGATAAGATTATGTTAAAGTACATAAAAAAACAAAGTGTCCTTTAAAAAAAATAAAGTATGAGGAGTGCGGAGTCGCCTTTTGACATTTTAGTGTAATTTTTTATATTATTTTTTTGTTTTCTATTTTCAGAAATAAGATTTTTATGTCATATACTATTTGCAATATTTTGATTTTATTATTTTAAAAATGAGAAAGAGTGCAAGGGTCGGATTCCGCAAAGGTGTAAATGAGAAAATTTGACAATGAAAACTTTCAGTTTGCACTGATTTTCAATTCCGCAAGAGTTCGAATTAAAAAATTTGACATTTAGTTTGCACAGTATTTTTATTATTTATTAAAAAAAAATGGAAAATTATATAGTGTTATAGTTTATGAATAGTTTAGTATTATAACATTAAATTGTTTTGTGTACATTTTATATATTTTTTCATTTTATATTTTGTATTGAAATAATAGTCAGCGCTGTTTATAATTCATTCAGCATTCACGCTTGCGGAATTCAAATAATGGTGCAAATGCAAACTGTTAGTTTTGCATGGTGCAAATGCAAAAAATTTGCACCGTTGCGGAATCCGGCCCCTGTAGAGTTAATAGACTGTGTCAACTCTGGGATACCCGTAATGAACATAATATAATATTTTGTTTCCATAAAACTTGAACATATTTTACAAAATTTCTGATGTTTAATCAAGTACCGAAATATATATTTTATGTAAATTTTGGAGTTGTATGATACTCGAGTCTCTCCCCGAACCAACCATATTTTACAGAAGTTGTTGGTATGCAACTTGATATCTTTTCCGTCCGAAATTTCAGTTATCTAGTATCAATGGGCACATACAATTACTATTTTTAAATGGCATTTTCATACTATGACAGTTTACAGTTTATGACAGTATGACAGTTTACTCGATTTTACTGACTAAACTGGTTAGATTTAAAAAGCAAAACTAATAATTTTACAAAAGTAACGTAGAAAAAATTTAGAATACTAGGCTCTTTATTTTTTGAGTTGTTGTGCGAACGTAATGACAAACGAACGTACATGACATAATCGACTCAGAATTTGAGTCTTGAGAATTGAGTCTATATATTTGATCCATAACTTGAGTCTATATAGCTCGGCTCCTTTAAAGTGTCAGAAACATAATAGCAAATTTATTATATCCTTGAACATAGGTTCATATACGCATATAATAAATATTTCTGAATTTTAATTTTTTTTTTAGTTTTAAACTAAAGAAATTCAAGTTAATTTATTGTTGTAATTTGTTCAAGAAAAAAATGAAATTTACACTTTTAAGATTTGATTATACGAATTAAATTTATTTTCAATTGAATTATAATGAAATAAGAAGTATTATGTTTTTTTATTACAGATAAATAAAGATTACATTAAATTTTATTTATATTTCAAATTATTATTTTGGAGCCCTTAACAAAATTTTTATTTTTTTCAAAAATTTTATATTTTAATTATATTTTTTGACAATAGAAGATTTTATAAAGGAAGACTTCATCAGATTCCCAATTTAAAATAGTAAAGTATTGAAAAGAGAGGAGGTTGCTGCCCATATACCTTCTCTGAATTCCTGATTTAGTAACTAAATATAAAATCCTCCATATTTTAGTTGTTTTTTCTCCATATTATGTACAATAGTTTACCAAAAACAAAAGATGTTTTTTAACAAAACAAACAAAATTTTAAAAAAGAGAAATTTCGAAAAAAGAAGATTTTAAAAAAATGGTGATTAAAAAGAATGGGATTTCAAAATTGGAAAGATTGACGGCATGAAAAAAACGTCGCAAATTCCTTGTATTTTGAAATAATAACGCCGTATAAAGATTTCTTACTAAAATCCAATTAAATAAAACTAAAACAATTATAAACAAATAAAAAAATGTATTTAGTATTTTTTTTGACATATGCACTTGCATTTTATCATTTACTTCTACTCTGCAATATGGAGAGCGAATAAATTACGAATTTTCACTTATAACTTGGGCTTATAAAGTCAAAACACATTCATTACTATTTACAACATTTGAGATGTTTGCTTCGTAAAAATATATGTATTTTGGGTTTTATAAGTATGGCATATATAATACAACATGCATTATTTTCATTTCAATTATCTGAATCAATATCTTCAAATCCAGAAGTTTCTTCTTCTAATCATATTTTAACAACAAAGCTTTTAAAATATTGGAAGCTGCTGCCTTCAAAACCCCAGCTGAACAAATTGAAACCCTAATTTTAAAACCTTATATATTTGTATATACAATGTGTACGTAAAAGGAAAGAGATTAAAAAGAATCGCTCGCTAAACAAATTATTGAAACATTGATTTTGTAACCAATTCTAAAAACCCTCCAAATTCCGAATGTCGCATATATACATACATATATAATAAATATTCTGGAAAAACCGTATAACCCTGATTTTGAATTTAATTCTGAACTCTCTCGTATTTCAGAATCTTGCATTTACTTAATATATGCATATACATATATATTTTTATTTTTTTTTTCCCTTGCCGCTCCTTTGAGGAACATAGGGCAATCCACTAAGTCATTTATTATTCATATTTGACTAAGCTTCAATTTCCTGAATCATTGATTTCACTAAGCCGTTGATTACTCAGCTGTATATTGTGCAAGACTAAGACATTTTTTTTTTTATTTCTACGCCATCTATTATCTTATACAAGAATTTTGGTTTATTATTATTTCATTATATACCTATTACAGTATGATATTAATTATAATTTATAAGACATATACATATACTTATTTTTAATTTAATTATATTCTACTAATTATATATTATAAGAAAAATCTATATTATTTTATTAATCTATATGACCCAGCCAGGGTTTGAACCTGAAACCTTTCGTATGAAAAGCCGGTGTCTTAACCACTACACCATTGGCTGGATATATATATGTATATATTATTTTATATTTGTCCAGAAAAATGATGTGTAACAAATGCATTAATTTTAAAGTGTTGTGTTGGATGTGTCTATTTAGTTGGATGTGTTTATTTCTTTAGTGTCTATTTTTCTATTATAGAAAAAAATAAAATATACATAGCAACAATGTATACAGTATAAATATTATTTCTAATTGGAAATATTTTTAATTTTCAAACTATGATACATTACGTGGGGGCGACGGTAAAGGGGAAGAAAAAAATCATAAAAAACAACAAAAAAAAAAATATATTTTTTTTCATTCATTAATTACCGACCGCATACATTAATGTGTAAGGTAGGTATTGTATTTACTAAAGATTTGTACCTTCTTTTGTTGATGACATAAAAAACGGTAAAATTTTTGTTAGCAAATTCAATATTAATCTTATGTTTGTTTTGTATTTGTTTACAGTTTGTATTATATTTTTTACTTCTAATATTTTTGAATGAAAATAAAATCATGTAGTTACATTACATAATAATGTAAATGGATGTATTTAAATATATGACATTATGTACATATATTTTTACGATTTTATTGCTTATTGAATAAAACAAAATGTTGTTAAATTATTAGAAGTTATTTTGCTTTGATATAAATTATTATGTAAAAAATCTATAAATTTTGGCATTGTATTTTTCGTGTAGTCGCGGACGGTCCTGTGGTGGAGATTTTTAAATTGATTTTATTTTGTATTGACATACATATATACCCATATATGCATATACAATGAAAATGTTCTTAAATAATTGAAATAAAATAAAAAATGTCATTTTATAGATTTTAAAATAAAGAAACAGGACCAAAAAACAAATATTATATTATAGGAAGGAGGAATATTTTATTATAATTGTTTATGAATATTGTAAATTGTAATTGGTAATCTAGGTTTGCTACATTATCTTTTACGTCAAAATCTAATACGACAAAATATTGCATACAAAATCTGGCTTTCGAAAATATTTTACAACAAATTTTTTTTCCATAATCTTCTAGAACAAAACTTGTATGTAATTCAGAATGTCACATATTCTTATATATAAACATTCTGGAAAAAGCGTCAAACCTGTTTTTGAATTCAACTCTAAAATCCTCCTTAACAATTTGTTTATGCATACTTTAAAAATAAAGCGACAATCTATTCCTTTAAAAATATTTTGTAAGATTTTGTCCGTGAAAGATTTTGTAATGCAAGATAAAAAAAACACCAAGATTTTGTCGCAGGTTGATTTTGGCGTGCAGGATTGTGACCCGCTCCCGGATATTCTATTTTGTTTTGATTTATTTTCTTGTTAAAAAGAATTTTTTTCCAAATTTTATTGTAATCAAAGTATAGTAGGAAGTAATTTCACTCTTTTTTACAAACCTAGGCGTTATTTCCCATACAAAACATTTAGATTTTATTTCGTTTTTTTTTGTTGCTGCGTTATATTACATTCCACCGAAAAGATTTTAGAGATTTGGTTGGGCTCCCTTCTCTTCGTATTTTTCTACGATAATTTACTTTTAAAATATATTTCGTGCATTAATGATTAAACTTATATTCTGTTATGCATTTTGTATCTTGTGATGAAAATATTGTTTATTGTGCTTTTGCATAAAAATATTTTTTTTATTTTATTTTATAAATTATACTGAAGAAATAAAACATTTGTTTCATTAATGTTTTTTTTTTTAATTTTTATATTATTTTTCTTTCCCAAGTAAATTTATTTTTTTTTATTATCATACTTTTTTATTCAATACCTTATTATTTTTTTTTTTTTATACTATCAACTAATTTTTATTTCTTTAAATTCTAAAGAAACCTTATTAAATATTATTATCTATAAAAGTGAATATATTTTTTTCAAATTTCAAAGAAAAAATATAATGTGTAAAGTTTAAATTATAGCAACACGTATAAAAAAAACTTTTTATTTTTTAGAAGTACATAATATAATATAATGATGTAAAATATATAATTTTTATTTATATACATACATATATATTTATGCTTATCATCTCAATGTGTTTATAAAGAAATAAATCTGATTTTGAATGTATAATTATTTATATATTGAAAATGAATCTGACATTGCATGAAATTTTAAAATTTTTGGTAGTTGTCAATGTATGCTAAAATTTGTTTGCTAGTTTTACTCTATCTGTCTGTTCATCCGTTTGTCTGTCTGTCTACAAATCTTATACACCATTTAAGATACAATAATAAAATTACCATGGATAGATATTTTGAACAAATTAATGTTGAACAAAAACTTTTTTATATATATATAGTTTCACCCATTACGGAACTACAGCTCCTCAAACTAGACAAAATGCTCCCATTTTCAAATGTTTATATCTCAAGTTCTGCTTAATATTTTTTATTAATTTAAAAACACAAAAGTACACGATATTTTTGTGAAATGACTTATACTTGAAAGATTAGTTTCTAACTTAAACTGTTTAGAAGATAAAAGAAGTAAAGATGTTAGCCGTATGGGGTTTTTTTGATCTTTGGGGAAATGTAACAATGTAATAGGTGAGGCAATATAAAATTAACAAAATTAGCCACACATTGGTTAAATCACAAAATAATTTCGGCCCTGATTTTAGTCATATCACTTTCATTTTTTATGAAAAACAAAATTTTTGATTTCGATAGTCATAAAAAATGAAAAGTTGCTGATTCTGATAGTACTTTTTTATGAATATAAAAAATTCTCATTTTAAAATTGTTAAATGAGTACTTGTAAAAAGGGATTTAGGAAAAAATTATGAAGTATTTTATTTATATCTATGTGAACATAGACATTTTTATAAGCAACCTATGACTATGCGCTAGCATAGGTTGCGACAAAGTCCATTATTTTGGGAACAAGAAGTCGTTCTGACATGATTTAAAAAAAGGTACTCACCGATTTTGTAGTTAAATTTAAATATCATTAAAAAAAAATAAAAAAGCTCAACTTTTAAGCCCGCCTCAAAAAAACAGAACCCAAAAACTGAGGAGCCATTTTTCAGAATTTTTTTAAATATTTTTACTTTTTTTCTATTACAGTATTAGAAACTATGGTTTTTTAAATCATATTGGTCCGAATTCTTGCTCCCAAAATACGGAGGTTTCTTCAAAATAACAGCAGACATTTATAGAAGTCAGTATTTTTTGTTCTCATTATACGGACAATATTATTTAATAATTTACGAGCACTTAATTTTTTACTTAGCTTTTCTTTTCTTTGTATAGCCAAAACCTCAAAATAAGAAAGTATTGCCGGTTTAAAAAAATATATAAATTATTTTAATTTTAAATTCCAATTCATTTTCCCCGGACCCCGACTATCGAAAATTTTTTTAAAATGAAATAAAATTTTTCATTTTCATTTTTATGAAATGACTATCGAAATCAGGGCCTTCTTAAAAAATTTTATATAAATACTGATTTGAAAATTCAAATTTAAACTTCATGATAATAGCCTAGTATGATAATTTGATATAACATAAAACTAGGACGATGTGATTGTTGAGAATTGAAAATTATCGTCCTTTTTTGCAAAATTTTTGTGTTAGGTAAAATGTAAAATAATTTTCTTACCAATTCGCCCTTCTATAAGAAAATATTTATAAGTATTTTTATGTAGATACATAATACATATATCATAAAATTTTTTAAAAAAATTCTCTAATTTACTAATTTATATGGGAGACTTTACATTTTTATATTTGATGTTAAATTTCTTAACATTTATAATTGCGTATGCTAATTTTACAAAATTAAATATGTCTAGTTTAATTAAATACCAAGATATGAGTATATAAATTTCACAGATTGTTATTCGGATCTGTTGCACCAAGTCAATCAAATTTTATTGAGATCTTTGGTAAAAAAAACTTAAATTCTTTTAACATTTTCAGATACCTACCTATAGAGTAATACTAGAAACTGAGTTATATACATATTAATAAAGAAGTTGTATATGTCAGCTGCTGGAAAACGTTGGTCGTTGGTTGGTTTAGTCAACAATTTTGGTTTCTCTTATTACATTGTTTTTATGGTTTTAAAGCAGTATTTACATGATTTTTAAATAATTTTTTTTCCTTGAATTTCTAATTTAGCTTTGAAAAGCAACATTAAAAGAGTTTGGAACATATTGATATCAAAAGTTTATTCACATCTTGAACTTGAAAAATCTTTCTGGATTCTATGCTTCATTTAATCTAAATTGCTACTGCACGTATTATATGTGTTAAATACTACTGCACGTTGTAATCCACTGATAGCCCTGACTCTGTAGCAAAATAATAATAATATTAATAAGTAATACTAATACCAATAATAAGAGCTGCTACAGTGACAGTGGAATATACCTTCAATAATTATTACATGCAGTAAGGTGTTATATAATACTGCATGTTGTAACTGTTGTAGCGGCTATAGTCAATGTTAGCAAAATAGTCATAATAATAGGCGGATTCATTGTTCTTTATAGTCCCACTCTCAATTCAATGTTTCCGTATCATATTTCCTATCCCTACTCCCTAACCAATATACTGCATTAGAAGGTAAGGGTTTTATCCCATTATATTGGCTAAAAGGGGAGGTGGGTTTAGTCAGTAAGAATCTAACACTACCAAAGGAAAAAAAATGTACATTTTGTCAATAATTATGTGTACCTATTGTCGATTTTTTATCAATTTAAGTGTCTCAACCTATGTCAATTTTTTATTATTATTATTATTATTATTTTTTATTGAATATAATTCAAATTATATACAATAGTGATTTAAAAGCACTAGCTGCCAGGGCTATCGGCTTGTCAATTTTTTACAAATGGCATATTAAATAAAATTCCTTATCAGTTAATTGATAATATAATTGACAGGATGTTAACACAAGGCTTAATTAAATGGTTTTCTATTATATAGCAAGTTTAAATTTACGCTTTCTGTTATACATCGTTAAAGACGGGCTCCTCTTTGAATTAAAAAATTAATAAATAATAAAGTAAATGAAGAGTCCATGGAAAAAATAGAAAATTGGGGGAAAAAAAATAAATAAAATAGAGTTAAGTAAATAATTAATTTGATAATTTCTTGACTCAATCATAACATTTTTGATAATATTTTGATAAAAATCAAAGCATAAACATAAGCGAAAGCGAAATTTCGAAAGCGAAAATTTATATTTTAAAATGAAAAATCGTTCGGTTTGTAAAAGCGTAATATTTTTGTGTCAAGCAAAAAAAAAAAAAATCAAGGAGGGTTGCAAAAAATAAAAAAATAGAAAGAAACGATTATTGTTATCACTGTAGTTAGGTTATATTAAATGTCAAAGTGTCTATTGTAGAATGCACTTTTCAATTTTATGTGTTTTTTTGATTGCCTTTTCTTTTTTCTCTAAAGTTTTCAATTTCTGTTTTTTTTTGCTGAAATTTTATTCTTTCTTCTGTTAAATGCCATAGGGAACATAGTTTTTTTTACTTCTGAATTGTCAGGTCCTTTTTTTTTCTCATTTTTTGTTCCATTATCCACAATTATATGTGTACGTAGTTGAGATATGATACTATTTTTGACCGCAATATTTCAGTTTTAATTTTTCTAGAGATAGATTTCTTTACACTTTTATTTGCATTGTCTGCATTGCGGACGTAATTTTAAACGAATCTTTCGTTTATTTTTTTTTCATGGTTGTCCTTGTGATTCTTAAAAGAGAACAGTACTTGTAATATATTTTTTATTCGTTTATTAATGGTTATTCTTTTTTATGAAAAAAAGAAAGTTAATTTTTAAATTTCATTTTTTCTACATTAATAATTTTTTTTCGACAATATTCCCTTTTTTTTCTGAAATTTGATGTTTTCTCGCTTTTGTTAAAAAAATAAAAATTTTTCTTCCTATAATTTCTTACATTTTTATATAGTGGCAATTCATAGTTCATATTTTTTAATGAATATTAGCATACAGATAAATTGGAGAATGGTTGCCTTAAGTACTGCTATTTAATTTACAAGGGTTAAAAAAAAAAAAATTAACCTAGTTTAAATTAAACAGGTGTAAAGAATATGAATTCTGGTAAATTTTTTTTTTATATTCTATTGATTCAATGTAAATAAAATTCGTTTTAAGAGGAAACGAAAAATTAAAGTTGATTTTTTTTTAGTGTTTTGAGAAATTTGTAAAGTTTTCTTTAATTTTTGCAGTAAAATTTAATTTAAACAACGCAAATTTTTTTTTTTAATTTGCTAAAAATAATTTTGAAGAAAATTTGTTTTATTTGTTTTTTGAATAAATTACTAAATGTATATATAGGTATATATTTAAAAATTGGAGTAAAAGATTCAGGTCACGATTGCTTAAAGAAATTGTTTATAAATTTCTTGATATGTCAAATTTTGCAAATCTAATTTAGCCGTTTGCAAATCAAGTTCAATCTTTATAATATATGTATATCAATTTTTAAAGTAGTGCAAAAAATACTAAGTAATAAAAACACTTTCAATGGTTTGATTGTTTCTTTAGAATATCGGTGTCATAAATTTGAATTTGATGCCTAAGCATTTTGATATTATTTTAAATGAAGTAAACTTTTATTATATCTACTGTTGTAGATTCAATAATCTTTTCACGATTTAAAGTTATTGATTAGTAAAAGTTATAACACTTTAATTATTTGAAGATGATATATACAGTACAGTGAATGTGAATGTGAATGTCATTGTTGATGAATAATTGGACAATTAAAAATGAACGCACTCCTTATCTTAGCGTTCGGATTATTAATATATTGGTATTACAAAATGTCGAATATTATGTTTATCAATAACAGGAAATCCGCTAATCCATTGTGGTACATCAATCAGCCATAAATTTTATTGTGTGACTGAATTGTGTGAAATTTTGTAAGAGATTAAACTTCTATCTCTGCCACAAAAATGTGAACAGGAAATTACAATTTCATTTTCAGGTGTGGCTGTAATGTCGTAAGGGGAAAATTAACTTACGACGTGTGTGGGATTCGAACGCCTTCGTGTTTACAACGTATTTCATACGCGTTTACCCCCTAGACCACAGATACCCCTTTCCTTTAATTTTCTTCACATTTCAGTTTATTTTTAAAGATTTTCCGTATATTCATCTTACAATTGCTTTACAATTTTACCTTACAGTATATTTACTTTACAGTTTTTTGGTTGATGTTAGCGAGAAATGTAGCGATGCCTTACGAGCTTTTTTATTAACTTAAGGTAAATCATTAATAAGTACTCTTAATTCTTTAATTCAAAATTTTTCGTTTATTTTGTATATAGTTCTGATATGGCTCACTAAATTAATTTTTCCTCCTTTAATAATTTTTGACTTTATGCTATTATAAAATTTATATATTGTGGTCTCTATTACTGATTATCTAACAAAAATCTAATAGCATGTAAATATAATATATAATTTATTTACAATATATTATACTCGTATATATACATACATATATTTTTATATATTCATTCATATACATACGAATATTCATTTATATACCTAACTCTATTATTATATAATAGTATCTGGCGGATAGACATTTAAAAGAGTTTGAACTGACACTCTATACTCAATTAATTGAAACGTGATCAGAATTTAAAAATATTACTTAACGCCAGAAATGATTTACTACATGGGCAGAATATAACAGAAACAAAACTGAATAAAATGGGTGTTGTAGCTGTCAGAAAAAAAGTTAATAGCTTCACTTTCCTTTTTAATTTTTTTCTTAATTTTTACTGTTTTTCAAAATAAGTTCATATTAACATACATATTACATATACATATGTATACATCATAGATAAATATAGTATAAAAAAAAATGTATTCTACTAAGAATCCTTAAAATAATGTGTATATCCATATATGTATGTTTATTAAAAAAAAATGCTTGTGAATGTGATACATTTACATGTGTATAATTGAACCGAAATATAATTTGTCCTTTCAATTATAGGATATTTT
Organism: Poecilobothrus nobilitatus; assembly: GCA_947095535.1. Lineage (NCBI taxonomy): Eukaryota > Metazoa > Arthropoda > Insecta > Diptera > Dolichopodidae > Poecilobothrus > Poecilobothrus nobilitatus. The sequence goes on along the minus strand of OX352773.1, from coordinate 248,807,593 downwards.
CTCATATAGAAACATTATATTTTACTTACCTCCCACTTATTCAATATAGATACAATCCATTTCAAAGGAAATCCATTCTTAAGGAAAGAAACTAAATTGAGAAGATACTAAATAAAACCATACATTTTTAAAAGATTCACATTTTCAAAAAGGCAATTAAAAATGGTTTAGGTTTGTAACTACATTTTCATTAAAATTTTTGAATTTCTTTCAGAATTTTTTATGTCAGAAAAAATTGTGAAAATTAAGAGACAAATTTTTTACTATTACATTTGCATGTGTGTAAAGAAAAGTCTTATACACATGCAAAATTTAATGCTGTTTTTTGTTTTAAACAAATTGGCACTGCAGCCTAAAAATAATGAACTTTATTTTTGATCTCTAATAGCGCTTAAATAGGGGCATACACTGTTTTTTATAGTAGATTATGCTTTTCCGGTCTTATCTTTCAAGATTCAAGTACCTATCAAAAATTTCGTTGAAACCTAGACATTAAAAAAAAGTTAGATATAATTTTAAAGTTTCAATTTTTAATATTGAAAACTTAAAAAGATATTTATAATTTTTATTTTAATTTATGTTACAATGATTAGAATAGAACGCCATAATTATCTATTTGAAATATGAGTAGGTAATAATATAGAAGTAATTTTAAGAATTTATATATTATGTTGACAAAATGTATATAATGGAACTTAAACGTCTAATAATTTAAGAATAAGAACTTTGATTTCAGAAATACTTTGTCTGATTTATTACTGTTATTTTATAGAAAAAATGGTATCGATTATATAACAAAAAAACAAAAACAGTATTAATTCTATAATGTTTTGCTATCTTTTTATCATAATAGTGTAATTTTAGACTATATTAATTATTTTATAAAATAAATGGAGAAAAGAAAGAACTTTCCAAAAGTTTTCTTTATTAGATCATTATAAAATTCATTTCAACTACAATATGAACGAGAAAGAATACAGTTGCCTTTGTGAAGTTTTAGATACCCGTACGAATAGGTAGTATGTTTATAGCCTGTCACTCTGTCACTCTTATAATATTATTTTCTTAATTTTTTAGTATTTTAAAATAATTTGAGTGAATTTTATAATTTCTAGAACTATGGGTTGTACATATATTCAAACTATATGTTTATAAATTCTTCAAAAGAAGATTCTAACCTTCCACATAACGATTATCAATCTAAAATTTTTCCAAATGTGACGGTTAAAAGCAAAACTTCACTATTCCACTTTTTAAAAAAAATTAAACTTTTGATACAAAAATGTATGTTAGATACTTTGAAATGTATTTGAACAATAATAATATGCAAAACTGCTTATTTTTGAAATACAGGCTTTGAAAATTTTGGGTTAGTAGCAAAGTTTTCCTATGCCACATAATTGTGAACAGGAAATTATACAGCCTTTCCTTTTCAGGCGTGGCTGTAAATGTCGTAAGGGAGGATAACTCTTACGACGTGTGTGGGACTCGAAACCACACTCCCTCGGTGTTTACAGCGTATTTTATACGTTCTTACCCACTAGGCCACCGAGGCCCCCCGATATAAATATTTTTAATAACAAAACTTTTGTACCTATTCCCTTTCTAAATTTTGCTAAATATAATGAATTATGGTAGCAAAAATGATCTTTTCCATCTAGAGTCAAAAAGAAGTTAAAATAATGCGTAATAATTTATTTTATTGTGTTAGAGAGTCTAAGTTTGTATACATACTTTATTTTTGTTTTTATAAGTCCTTTAGACTAGTTTGTTTATTTTATTTTTGTTTTTGTAAGACCTTTAGATTAGTATGTGTTTTATTGTATTGATCTTGTAAAAAGTGCGTCTTAATTTTTTATATTTCCGATAAATTATTTCAGTCGAAATAAAATCTGCAGTTGATTGGACGTTTTTAAAATTTTTGTGTTGCATTTGTTTAAAATTCTTCAAAATATAAAAACAGGTGAAATACCTGTAGAGAAACATGGGGGAGATCGTATATCTCATAAATTTCTTGAAAAAAAAAAATAATCTGTAATCCAGTTTATAAAAAAATTTTACGTTCTAGAAATGCATTATTGCCGAACCAAAAATTATAAAAGGCAATTTTTACCATCAGAGTTAAATATACGCAAAATGGCAAATTTATACAATGAAGAATACCCAAATAAAAAAGTTAAAGTCAGTTACTTTAGGAATATTTTCAATACCCATTTCAACATTGGATTCAAAACACCCAGCACAGACTTATGTTCGTATTGTCTAAGATTCAAAGAACAAATCAAATTAGAAAAAAAATTGAGTAAACGTGTTGTACTCACTATGCAAAAAAGGATTCACACACTTCGATCAAAAGCATTTTTTAATAAACTTAAAGAAGTTCGCAGTGACTTGATTACACTTTCTTTTAACTGCCAAAAGAATTTACCGTTGCCAAAAGTACCAGATAAGGCCGCTTATTATAGTCATCAAATTTATTTATTCAATTTTGGCATTGTCCAAGGTTCATTAAAGCCAGAACTTACTAAAGAGTATGTTTTTTTATACATTTGGACAGAAGATGCGTATTTCAAAGAATCAAATCAAATTGCCTCAACGTTGTGCCACAAACTATGTAATATTAGTTTTAATGGAATAAAAAAGGTACGTTTAGGCTGATGGATGGCCAAAACAAAAACTCAATAATGATGGGGATGTGCTTATTTTGGCTCACCATTTGAAATCGGTGGAGTTAATTTTTTCAATTACAGGTCATTCATTCATTCCGCCTGATAGGGTGTTCGCGTAGATTGAAAAAAAATTAGAAACAAGCAAGAAAGAGTAAATCATGAAGAATATATGGACATATTGAGTGAACATGGAACTATCATCGAATTTGGTAAAAATGATGGCCTTGTAAGCGATTGGAAGACAGAAGTTACAAACTATTTTAAACCGCCGGCCAAGTGGCACTTTCAATTCACTAATTCAAAAAGATTTATAATAACTAGATCTAAAAAGAGGAGCCCTTTAATAAGAGGAGAATTATCTTACAATTCAGATGTAGGCAAGAGTGGTCCAATATTAAAAAAAAGTAAAAACGTATCTTCAATGACTGCCAAAGTTTTGGAACCTGGTGTTGCCATAAAAAAAAAGAAGAAGGATGTTTTAAATCTTTTACAAAAACATTTCGGAGAAAACTGGGGAGAAAAAAATGAATTAATATTTTACAAAACAATTCTTGAAAGTCAAAATGACGTATTTGAAGATGATAATGATCCAATTTGTGAGGGACACGACGAAGATATTTCCTTAGTAGTATAAGATTATTATATTTTGTAATCGAGCAAATTAAAGTTTGCAATAATATTATTTTTACCGTTAGTATCCTTACGTTAAAAAAAGCTTTAATAATATTTTCAGTGAATATTTAATTTTGTTTAATATTTTTAAGTTTTGTTTTGAAATATTTAATTTTATTTTAGAACTGCTTAATATATATACTAGGTATAGGCAATATAGACTAAAAAAAAATATTATGATTTTGATTTTTTATACCCGTACAATAAGGATCGGGTATGTTAAAATTGCTCCTCCGTTTGTAACAACTCGCAATAAACTAGCTAGATACACCTTCAAAGGTATGGTTCGGATCAGAATCAAATTCTAAGTCGACTAGGGGTCCCTGTTATTATGTAGTCAAATTCTATGTTGAATCCCAATTCATATAATAGACAGTTGCAGTTTAGAAAAATAGAATTTATGGAAAAAGTACAATCCGTAAAAAATCAGAAAGTAAAACCAAATTCGTTAAAACACTAACTGAAATTATTTAAAACGAGGAAGAATACAGTTGCCTTTGTCAACTCTTAGATACCCGTACGACCCGTTAGTATGTTCACAGCCTGTGCTGCTTACCACATTATTTTTTTAATACTTTAGTATTTTAAAATAATTTGGATGAATTTTATAATTTCTAGAACTATGGGTTGTATATATATTCAAACTATATGTTTATACATTCTTCAAAAGCAGATTTTAACCTTCCACATAACGATTATCAATCCAAAACTTTTGCAAACATTCTATAGTACCATTTAATACTAAGCGGTAAACGTATATTAAATTTACTTAGTACAAAATAGTAAATATAATTTTAAATATTATATTATATTATATTTAAATATTCCATTGACAGAATAATTTCTTATAAGTACAATAAAATACATATATGTATGTAAATACGGCGCTATATAATATACATATATACTCTTATCATTCATTCACTAGTGACATATACGATATGTAAAAAATAAACATGATATTATATAAGTATGTATGTATATCAATATCATATAAATAAAAATTCTTCAAGCAACCGTTATATTGTATATTTATTTGCATTTTTATGTACTACGCATTATATCCTCAACAATTTCAAATTATCGAGTAAAACAAAATGCAAAAAATTTGTTGAAGAAATTTGTTAGAAAATTTGAAAAAATCAAGTAACAATTATAAAGTAACCCTATATTATTAAAAAAAGTTGTTAACAGAAATAAGAGTATGATGTTGAAGCTTTAATTTTTGTGTATTACTTTATAAAAATTCTAACAGGTGTTCAAGTTACAGATGTTTAAAAATAAAAAATTTTCAGTTTTTGACTCCTTACAGCTCCTAAACGGGGGGTGATACAAAAAAAATTTCTAAAATGACTCATACTTATTTTCAAAGATCTAACTTCTGTCAAAATTTCAAGTTTCCAACTTAAACCGTTTAGAAGATAGAAGGGTTAAAGGATTTTGCAAAATTTTAGTGTCGCATAACGGTAAATTAAGACACCTTATGCCACAAATATATAATTATTCTATATATACTTTTAAAGCTAATAAAATTAGCAATCGTTTGGCGTTTTCAAAATGAAGATATACCTTATACAACTTGTGCTATAACAATTTAAATATAGAGCTTTTTTGAACCTTTGGGGAGCTGTAGCTCCGTAACGGGTGGGGCTACAAAAAAAATTAGTAAAAATAAAATTAATATTTTTGTGAGATCTATCAGTAGTTAAAATTTCGTAGCTCTATTGCAAAAAAAATGTGGGGATCTAAAAGTTAGGTGTTCGAGAGCTACCCTAAGGCTTGGTCCAAACTCAACCAAAAAAAATAGGGAACCTACAAATTACTCCCAAAATATTTTGTGTAAATTTCAAAATTCTAGCTTTCTTAGTTTTTGAGTTAGCGTGCTGACGGACGGACGGACGGACGGACGGACATGGCTCAAAAGTCTTAGAATTTTTTTCTGATCCGATCCATACCTTTGAAGGTATATCTAGCTCGCTTACTTCGAGGTGTTACAAACGGAGGAGTAATTTTATTATACCCGATCCTATCGTACGGGTATAATAACGCCAAAACAAAATTAAATTGTATAAAGAGCCTGTATTTGGTGTACGTATATTTAGAATATTTTGTATTGTGAGTGAGGACTATTATGTCTATTTATTTATCGAGTTCGAAATAAATGTTTTAAAGGTACGTAGGGAAAACAGAATAAGTATCCGTAAAACATTTGTAAAATGCACAAACAAAATTTGGAGCAAAATTCAGTTAATTTGTTTTATAGACAACGTTGTCTGTAATAATATTGCCGTTGTTCGTTTTACCTTGCCCTAATGTAAAAAATTTAAAATCTGAAAAGACCGTATATTTGGCGTACAATCCTTTATTAAGATTGTACATGGTACAGAGGGCGAGAAGACCGTACAAATATTACCACAATTGTACAAACGGTAACCCTGCATAAAATTGACATAGGTACATATTTAAAAATAAAAAATTATTCAAATATAATTTTGGTTGTAAGAACTGCTGTATACTAAAATTTAAGTACTTATATGAGAAGAAAATGAATTCAAAAAATAATACAATTAGAGAAGTTTTCAAATCGCTTCAAATAATATACAAACATTCACACATAAATGCAACAATTTAATAGAAAAGTACAAAACCAAAACAATTGTAAAGAAACTCCTCTGCCCGCTGGTCATACATAAGTACATACTTAGATACATATTGATTATTAATATCAGATCAATATCATTATTTAAAATTTCAATACATATTGTGAAAAATGATGATTTTTATCAATTTTTAAATTTTTTTCTTTATGCATGCATAAGTTAAAGTACATACTACATTTCTTACATATATTCAAAAAATAGTTGAGCCGTTGTGGTCGAGTCGACTCGAGAGGAAAAAAAAAATACACAATTTTAAAGAGAGTAAGTGAGAATGTCTCTTATAATTTTGTGTTTTTTTTGTTATTCTGTTGTGTACGTTTTGTTACTACTACCGACTATCGTAGGTACCATACTACTGTAATGTAAATATGAAATGTGTTTTAACAGCTTTTTATTAACTTGGTTGGGTAAAGGATGGAATCTTAGAAGCCATTTTAAACAGACTTCCCGTTGAGCTAAAGACTTGAAATTTTCTTCATTAGATCAGATCCCGATGACAATACATGATTTTAAAATAATAATATCGAAAAACATTAGAGAAATTAGCTTAATTTCAAAATTAAATTTTCATACAAAGATATAACAGAATTTTTAACAGAATTATTACAGAAACAAAATAAAATATTTTATCTAAATTTACTAAACTCACCAATACCAATACCAATACGTATACGTAATCCATAAATGTTTTTTTTTTCTATAAAAGACTATTGTTTTTTATGCAGTCCATTGCATTGTATGCGTACATATACATATAAGGTACATACTTCAAAATATGTAATAATATATGCTTCGAAAATATTTTTTTTTTGAAAGCGATGAATTTGAAAGATATGAATGTGTAAACAAATTAATGTGCCGCACTTGAGAACATAGTGTAAAATTTAATATGCATTTACTTAAAATTTAGTAATCAAGTGTTAAATTTAAGTTTTTTTTCATCAAATCAATTGATTTTTAGTATACATTTTTATTTATAAAAGGAATGTGTTTATTTATAATATTTATATAGATATGTGTTTTTCCTTTCTTAATTATAATTAAAATAGGGTTTTTCTTTCGAAACTCTTAACCTATTAAAATCGCATATTATGGCCCTAACATTGATATCTAAATTGGGAGCTGCCTTTAAATTAAGATCTATTAGGGAATGATGATCTGCACCACTAATGCCTTTTTCTGAAGTAGGTATAAAAACTAAGAATGTATTTCCAATTATGTAAAAACATTAAACAACAAAAAGAATATATTAAAAATAAGAAATCCAGTCTTTTTTAAAAATAGTAAATAACAACAATATTTTTCTTTTCAATAACAATAATTATGAATTAATCATAAAATATATTATTATGTTATGTACATACATACATATCTACATCGTCTAGAAAAAGCAAAATATTTTTTTTAAATTCAAAAACATTAGCATTTAGAAGTAAGCAATTTAATATATTCTCAATTACATACTTTTAAAACCAAATTTTTTTACTAGACATGTAGGTACAAACATGTACAAAAATGGTATGTATATTTTTATGGGTGCTGTACTATTAAAAATCTGCTAACACAGTCACACCAAATTCCCAAATTCCCAACTATTATTATTTAGTTGATTCATCGATTTATTATTTTTTAATATATAGGCAACAGTTATATTTATTTATATGAATGGACGGTAAACATAAACGAACAAAAAAAATTTTATGTATGAATATGAATGGACGGTTAACATAAACGAACAAAAAACAAGTAAATGTAACAGTAAGTCGATGCAACCGACTTATTAATACCCTACACCTGAATAATTCGAATTAAATTAAAAATCCATAAGTGTTTTTGGCAGCTGCTTGAACTTCTTCCCTTTTCTGTCTTATTCAACTCGAATTTCAAGAACGTAAAAGAGGCATCCGCTTGGGATATGCTTGACACCATTGTATAAAATTTTAAGTTTCTATCTTAATTATTTTCGAAGATTGGTAGTCCTTGGGAGGTTTGTGTCAGCTACTCGAATTGCCACTCCAATTCATCGAATCCAGAACACCATTGCCAGAACACCATTCTATTAAATTTAAAGGTTCTACTTTTGTTGGTTTTGGAGATATGCTCGTTACTATTGTGCTCGTCCGGAAGTTTCCAAAATACGAACCCATGGTTCAAATTCTTTCAAATGTCAGTTTCCAATTTTACAGAAAAGGAAACATAACAGAACACTTTTGTACTAAAAATAAAAGTTCTATCTTTGTTGGTTGTGGAGATATACTCGTTTGCTCTGGGGCTCGTCCGGAAGCTTCCAAGATTTGAACCCATGGACCAACACATGAAGGAACACCATTCTGCCTAATTTAAAGGTTATATCTTTGTTGCATTTGGAGATAATATCATTTGCTCTGAGGCTCGTTCGGAAGCTTTCAAAATCCGAACCCAAGGACTAAATCCTCTCAAATTTCAGAGGCCTAAATCATACATGAAAGAACACCATTCTGCCAAAAGTAAAGGTTATATCTTTATTGGTTTTGGAGATAATCTCATTTGCTCTGGGGCTCGTTCGGAAGCTTCCAAAACCAAACCCATGGACCAAATCCTCTTAAATTTCAGAGACATAAATCAAACACGAAAGAACACCATTGTACCAAATTCAAAGGTTCTACCTTTGTTCGTATTGGATATAATCTCATTTGCTCTGCGGCTCGTTCGGAAGCTTCCAAAATCCAAACCCATGGACCACATCCTCTTAAATTTTAGAGACATAAATCAAACTGGAAGAAACATCATTATAAAAAATTTAAAGGTTCTATCTTTATTGGTTTTGGAGATAATCTCGTTTGCTCTGGGGCTCGTTCGGAAGCTTCCAAAACCCGAACCCATGGCCAAATCCTCTCAAATTTCAGAGACCTAAATCAAACATGAAAAAACACCATTCGGCCAAATTTAAATGTTATATATTTGTTGTTTTTGGAGATAATCTCATTTGCTCTGGGGCTCGTTCGGAAGCTTTCAAAATCCAAACCCATGGACCACATCCTCTTAAATTTCAGAGACATAAATCGAACGGGAAGGAACATCATTGTACAAAATTTGAAGGTTCTATCTTTGTTGCTTTTGGAGATAATCTCGTTTGCTCCGGAATCATTCGGAAGCTTCCAGAATCCGAACCCATGGACGGATTTTGTCCAGATTCGAACTTAGCCTTTCTTTCGTAATTAGTAACCTACTATATAAATTTCATCAAGATAGCATCATTATTTTTTGAGTTATCGTTCGTACGGACGGACGGACATCGCTAAATCGACTCCGGCGGTGATCGTGATTCAGAATATATATACATGTCTATACCTAACTCGCTTCCTTTTGGTGGTTACAAACACCATACCAAAGTTAATATACCCTATACTTTAGGTGTAGGGTATAAAAAATTTGGAATGTTCTATAGCTAATAATTTCTATTTTTTAAATAGACTGTATGTATAAATTTAATATTCAAAAAACAAAAAAAAATGAGTTCTTAGCGACCTTAGCGTACCTGATTAACAGAAAAAAAAAGTAAAATGTAATACTGAAAGAAAAATAAAAACGAATAGAAAAAACAGAGAACAAAAAATGTTACTTTGATTGTTTTTAAATATTTTTAAAGTCTATTTCTTATGTATATGTGCACATCTGATATTTACACACATAACAGATAGAAAAAAAGAAATATTAAAATGTCATGCTATAAAAGAAAGAAAAAACAAGGCAGTATATAAATCAAAGTTTTCAAAGGGTCGCATTTTTAAGTGGAAATAAAGAACATTATAAAATTGCAATATTTTTATTTAAATTTTGAATTTAGCTATGTAACGTTTTCTTAATTTTTTAAAATTTTGCCACAATAAATTAATAATAAAAAAATTCAATATATTCTATATTATAACTTCAAAATTAAACAAGGAAAAAAAAAAATATCAATTTAATACTTATATTTGTCGTTACTAAAAAGAATAAAATAAAATAAATAAAAAAAATTTAAAAAAAACAGCTTTTTTGAACTAAAAAGTAGAAAATAAATTTTTAATAGCAAATTTTTCTGTAATTTTCTAAACTATATTGTTACAATCGAGATTTCTTTGAAAAAGTTTATTTCAATATGTCAAATATATATATATAAATTTGCTATTAAAAATTTATTTTCTACTTTTTAGTTCAAAAAAGCTGATTTTTAAAAAATTTTTTTTTATTTTATTATTATTAATATTATGTACCTATAGGTTTATAGTAGAAAAATCGTAAAAAATATGTAGTTACTGATGTTCAAAGCTTGGAACGGAATTCATAATACGTAGTGTGTGGCTGAAAACTACTAAATTATAATTATAGATTAAGCTTTGTCCGTCCGTCAGCAAGATAACTCAAAGACTAAGAAAACTAGAGTCTTGAAATTAACACAAAATATTCTTACAACATTTTGGTGGTTCAATATTTTTTTTGCTTGAGATCCGACCAAAACTTCGGGTAGCTCTCGAGCAACTTTTTAGATCCCCACTTTTTTTTTGAAATAGAGCCATGGAATTTTAACTGCTGATAGATATTATAAAAATATTAATTTTAGTTTTAACAACTTTTTTCTGTTGTTCCAACCGTCACGGAGCTACAGCTCCCCAAATTTCGAAAACGCCCTATATTTAAATTATTATAATATAACACAAATTGTATATGGTATATCTTCAATTTGAAACAATTCCTGCGCCAATTCCTGCTTTTATTAGCTTTAAAAGTATATATACAATAAATGTATAATTGTGACATACGGTGTCTTAATTTACCGTTATGCGAAACTAAAATTTTGCAAAATCCTTTAACCCTTCTATCTTCTAAACGGTTTAAGTTGGAAACTTGAAATTTTGACAGGAATTAGATCTTTGAAAATAAGTATGAGTCATTTCAGAAAATATTTTTGTTTCGCCCCCCTTTTCGGAGCTGTATGGGGTCAAAATAAAAAAATTCCTTATTTTAAAACACCTGTAACTTGAACACGTGTCAAAATTTTTTTGAAGCAGTATATAAAAATTAAAGCTCCAACATTATATTTTTATTTTTATTAACAACTTTTCATAAGAATTTAGAATATACGGTTACCTTAAAATTGACGAAAGTGTGATTTTATTTTTCTAAATTTTTCTAACAAATTTTTTTAATATCGTATCGTATATAATGTCACTGATGAATGAATGATATATAAGACAAATGTATAGTATAAATTATTATGCATTTGTCGCTTAGTATTTTGCCACTTTGGTAATTTAGTATTTTAGTTTGTATTATGCCGCTTAGTATTTAACAGGGTTGCCACTTTGGAAGTTTTCTACCAAATTTGGTAATTTTATTCAGATAATATTTTTTTTGGTAATTTGGTAATTTTTTTGATAATTTGGTAATTTTTTGGAATAATTTGAAGAATGAGGAAAATTAAAAACTTACCAATTAGAGAAAAAGAATCCATTTTTGAAAATATTGAACTATTAGTTAAAATATTGTGTATCCACCACATAATTACACAACTTTAACGTAATTACAAAACCTTAACTAAATGTCAAAATATTTTAATTTTATTAAAAATCTAAATTTTTTACGTTTGTTTAAAAAGGAAAAGTAAGTTACAAATTTGCTAAAATAATATTTGATATTATTATTGAGTGCTCCGAAGAAAAAAGAAAAGAAGAAAATAACAACAAAATCAATTTTGTGTTATACCGAGACTCACATCAATTATCAGGCCATGTAGTGCTTAATAATGAGTCAGCTTTTAACAAATTTACACGTAGTCTTATGTAAAAAAATAAGAGGCCAACTATAAATCTTGAAGTAACACAAAACCATTTACGTTATTCAATTTGGTCCAAAGAGAAAATTAAAGTTACATAATTCTTTTTACATAATTCATTATGTATATTATGTATATATTTATGTCTTCAAAAGGTTTTCATTCTTTAATTAATGAACCTACACGTGCTACCTCTTCTAGTTCGACATGTATTGATCATGTTTTTATTAGAAACCATATTAATTTAAGCGATTGTGTTATTTCATCTATTTTCGATGCTTGTATGATAAAACTATCGCTAAAGTCAAATCCAACTAAAGCAAAATCTTCTAAAATTTACTTGAATTTTAAACAAATCAACTTTGATCTATTTATTTCAAAGCTTAATTTGGAAAATTGGGAAGATGTGTATTGTGAATCTAATGTGTCTAATGCTTTTGAAAATTTTGTAAACATTTTATCTAATTATTTACATGATTGTACCTATTCCTCAAGACAAAATTGCGAGAATTCTAAAAAACTGAAACCTTGGATGAATACTTCTTAACAAAATTAATATCCGAAATAACCTGTTCAAAACTGTAAGAAAAAATCTGAATAATGAAAGATTAAAAAAACATTATAAGAAATTGTGCAAGGAAGTTAATAACGAAATAAAAATTTGCAAAGATAACTATTATATCAACCAATTTAATCTAGTCAAACGTAATACTAAAAAGGAATGGGAAGTAGTCAATTCTCTTTTAAATAGGAAAAAAAGTAATAATATCATCAATCTTAGTATCAATAATGAATTTATACGGGAATCGGTAGAAATTGCTAATTGTTTTAATAAATTCTTTTCCTGCATTGCGAATGAGCTTAGCATTAGCTCTAATCTTTTAGGTTATTGCGATTGGAATGTCATTGACGATCCAATTCAGGAAAATAGTTTTTATTTTGAACCTATCTATGGTTCAGAAATTTTAGCTACTATCTCTAATTTGAAAGCATCTCCAGCTATAGGTATTGATGGTTTTAACAACTTCATATTGAAAAAAATTTCTTTTCAAATTGTTGATGTTCTCGTTCATTTGTTTAAAAGTGTATTTCATGGTTCTTTTCCTGACATCCTAAAACACGCCGAAGTTTTACCTTTATTCAAAAAGGGTGATCCACTATGTATTAGCAATTACCGACCTATTTCACTTTTATCTGCTTTTTCTAAAGTTTTTGAAAAACTAATTAAGCGAAGAATTATATATTTCTTAGATAAAAATCAAATATTCAATAACTGTCAGTTCGACTTTTTAAAAAACAAATCTTCCGAAGGAGCTTTATTGAAATTCTGTTCTGAAATTTATAATGATTTAAATAATGGCAAAACTTCCTTCGCACTCTTTATAGATATCAAAAAAGCTTTTGATTTTGTAGATCATAATCTCCAACTACTGAAATTATCCTAAGCTGGCTTCAGAGGTTTTATTATACAATGGTTTCGTTCGTTTCTCTCAAACAGAAAACAAAGGGTGAAAATTAACAATGTGACTAGTTCTTTTACTCATATAACATGTGGAGTTCCGCAAGGGTCTGTTCTCGGCCCTATCTTCTTTTTAATTTATATTAATTCACTCTTTCTGCAGCAAGTTAAAGGCTTACCGACTGCATTTGCAGATGATACCGCTTTTACTTATGCTGCATCTAACATCAATGAGTATGCAGAGTTTATGAGTCATGATCTAATAGTACTTTGTAGTTGGTTTGGTAAACTCAAACTCGCTATGAGTGAAAAAACCAAATCAATGATTTTCAATATCTATACTATAGCTGTCCTTCACAAAATTTTGATATTTTCTATCATTCACCTTTCTGTCGCTCTCTCAATACTAATTCTGTCACCGAGTGCAATTTCAATTGTTTTAAGGTTGAAAAGTTTGATCATTTTAAATATTTAGGTATAATTATTGACTCTAATATGTCATGGATTGAACATACTAAATATCTAAAAAAATATTTAAATAATGTTATTAGGCAATTATATCTAGTATGTCTCTACAGTTCTACTAAAGTTATTACTTTGCTTAATTACGTCTAAAAAATTTGCAATAATTAGGATATTAGGACTATTAGAATATTTTCCAAATTTCTTTCCAAATTAAAGATCTGGCTTTTAAATTTCAACACTGATAACTGCGAAAGATTGTTAAATGTGTTAATATAACATAATATATAATATAATTTTATTCTTTTTTTTTATTTATAATTTATAATTTTAATTTTTGCTTTATGATTTTGTAAAATAGTTTAATTCTTATTACGCGAAATTTTTTGTTTTATTCCTATTTTTTTTTTTTTTTTTTGTTTTACTTGGTAATTGTAAAATTTCATAACACTATATGTATCTATGGAAATGTTCATTAACTCTGTTGTCAAGCAAATACATTATATACCCCAACGACAACAAAATTTTGAATTAAATTATAATTTTTAAACTAGTATATAGACTAAATAATTTTTTTTTGTTTTTTTCAATCATTCGACTCATGCTAGTAACTATATAGTATCAGAATGATTTTTAGCTATTTTATTTTATTCAAATTTATTATTTTTCTTTAATCATGATTTATTATATCCTAAATTTTAGTATTAGTTATTATTTTATAAGCTTAATTTAAGAACTTAATAATAAAAAAAATAAAAATAATGAATAATAAAAAAAAAAAAAAAAAAATTAAAGAAAAATATTTTAAAATATAATATTTTCATTCATAAATATGCATTTAAAATATTATCTTCCTTTAAATTTTTTATTTTAAAAACTTCTTAAGATAAATTGCCTCAATATCTTAATAGTATACGTCGAGACTACTTTCATATTTTGAAATTTTGTACACGTTTATATGGCTATAATCGAGACTCACATCAACTATGAAATGATTCATACGCCCGATACGTGAGAATCGATTGTAATTCTCTTCCAACTACATTCATGTGTTTTCAGTTCTTGGGCCTTGGCGGTTGGCCTTTTTACTTAGGTTTTGGTTATACAAACAGCGAAGCAAAGAAAAAGAATATTAGTATAGTTTTATTTTGTTTTGTGGGTGCAAAATGAAAACCTATGTACTTATGTATGTATGTTATTTTTTCCGCATTTGCCTCAAGCTTTAAACTCTAAAGAACCCACAAAACCAAAAAAAAAACTGTAAATAAACAAACTCGTAGTGAAAGGGTTGAGGGGTTGTTTATGCTAACATTTTGTTTAATATTTGATTTTTCATAAATCTTTAATAAGTACATATGTATGTATATCTCAAAATGAACAATATATCCGATGTTAGGTATGAATTGTCATTTTTTCATAAATTGTATTTGTCTCAACTGTAGCTGTCGATTACATGTCGATTATATGAATTTGAATGCAATATAAGATTTAATAACATATTAGCAGGAGCCCCTAGTATAAAATAATTTTAATGGCTTTTCTTTTCAACAAATAATATGAACCGGGTTGTTATCATATCATCATATAATATGAGTTTTTATGTTTGTTTTTTCAAATGAGCTACTAATTAATTTTTATAAAATCCCGTCATGCATCCATTTTTGGTGAATGTGAACATAACATTAAAGCTAGATTAATTTATTTTGAAGAGGAATCCTATGGCCTTTTTTATGTAAATTTTAAGTTTAATCAAAATGAAAAAAAATAAAACATTTTCATTCTTAAATTATTACAACAAATATTATTCTAATTCACATCTCATTTACTTTTTGGTAACATAAAATCGTTCGTCATCTGTTGCTTTTGGCCAAACTACTGACTCTATCCAATCTAAATGTGACAAAATATTTGTATAAATCCCCGGAGCTTGTCCGTATGAATTAATACCAAAACAGTATTCTGTATAATAATTGACAAAAATTGGTCCTCCTGAATTACCCTTAAATATGTAAGAAGTGTATTAAGTTTATTTTTTTTATTTAGATATTTTATTTATGCACCTGGTATGTATCTTTATCAACGTATTCAGTTTTCACTGTTGTACATAATTGAGTATCAAGAGCAGGCTTATCTTGGTTATTCATTTCACAAAAGCTGTTATTCATAATTTCCACATCAAATACAATTAAATCAGTCAAAAGAGGTCCATCTTAAAAAAAGGTTTTCTAATTGATTTTAATAATCAATTTACTTTTAATTCAAAATTAAATACCAAACGTTGTTGAACCAAAACTATAACCATAAGGTGATGGATAATTTTCTAACTCTACTGATGCAGTTGCCAAGCATGCTGGCTTATTTCTAAAATAAAATTTAAACTTTATAAATTCTATTTTAGAATTTTCTGAAAGAAAAATAAAATACTTTGAATTTTCCCCTAAGAATATTATGGCGATATCATTTAAATAAGTTCGATTATCATAATTTGGATGTTGAATAACATTCACAACTTGTATCAATTTAAGTTTATCAATATTAGATATTCCAATTCGAGCTAACAATGGTGGTTTCCTTTAATTATAAATGATTACAAAATAAAGCTTAAATTTATATTTTGTAAAAGTCACAAAGTAATACCATACCCATTGATATTAGCACACTGGGCTGCTGTAAGAACAACATTTTTATCAATTAAAACTCCATCACAAACGTAATAAGGATTTTTAATGTCCCCATAGCCAAGGGCAGTCTAAAAGTAAAAAACAATAAAGTTATTGAAAAACTAATTACTTAATTTTAATTTTTGTACCATTGAGGAATCGCTATTATAATATCTGTTGCGATTTCCAACTAAAGCGTAACTGTTACAAAAATGTCCTTTTTCTTCATTTTTATTGCACGTACTCAATGTTAAATATGGAGGTTCCAGATATGGGCATTCTACAAAACACAAAATTGATTAAAAAATATTTTTTCTTGTTAATATAAGCAAGCGTAGACTATTGAACGAGGTTTAAAAGCTTTTCATTTTCTACCAACTATAAATTATTAACATTTATATTTAAAGAACTTTTATTTTATTTTATTTTAAATTGGCAGGAATGAATCCTACATTTATTGAAGATTTAAAAATAAAAAAAAAACTATATATTGTGATTAAGTTTTAATACTAGGAATAAAGATTTTACCATGTTCCGCCAGTCCCTCTTTACTTCCTTCTTTCTGAATTACTGAATCAATCCATGTAGAATACGGAGCTATATATGTGAAAATACCTGGAGCTTCAGTGCCACAACCACGGCCGTAAGATACTATACCAACAACATATTTTTCATCACGATCTAAAATTAGCGGTCCACCAGAATCTCCCTTTAAAAAGTTATTTAATATGCATTTATTAATTTTTTATTTATTTTTGGAAAAACCTGTCATGTATCTTGAACTCCAGAAGTTCCATTTTTATAAAATCGTGTTTCTCCGAGGACACACAATTGAGAATCCAATATTATTTGATCACCAAACTCCTTTTCACAAACAGCTTTTTTAACAATTGCCATATTAACTCTTATCAATTCATTTGAAAAAGGACCTCCTACAAAAAACGTTTAATTGCATTATTTATTTCTGTAATTATTTTCAAAGCTAAATACCAAAAAATGTTGTACCAAATCCAACAGCAAAAGTTTTACTATCATGGCGTAGCCTTAAACGCTGCGTAAATAAACAAGATGGAGTTTCTCTTAAAATAAATATAATTATAATTTTAGTTTTACAGTTTTTGAACAAAAAAGTGTAGTTACTTTGAGTTAACTTCTAAAAATATAATTGCAATATCATTGATGTATGTTTGACTATTATAATTTGGATGCGATATAATTTTCGAAATTTTAATCGGTTCTGTGCTATTAGACGAAAGAGGATAACTGCCAATCCGAACTGTTGTTGGTGGTTCTCTAATACAAAATAATGACATTAAATAAGTTTGTAACTTAGTAATAAAGCTCAATAAGAGGTACAGACCCATTTATTTTAGTACAGTGTGCTGCAGTAATAACGACATTTTTTTCAGTTAAAAAACCACCACATCTGTAAACAGGGTTTTGAACGTCACCATAACCTAAAGCAACCTAATAAATTAAAACAATTTTACAAATATAATCATTAAAATTAGATTGATAAAGTGTACCATAAACTGAATGTTTTCAACAGGATAACCATGTGCACCTGCAGGAGGAACTGGTTTATATACTTTGTTACGGTGAGGAATTTTTGGTGGTTCTATCTCCTTGCATTCTAAAAATTAGAAAACAATATGTATTATTTAGCGTTTTTACCACTTACGGAGAAATATAAATGAAATGAGATTTTGGAAACAGATTATTTCTGCTTTAATACCATAAATTATGTATACTAGCCATAACTACTATTTTATCGAAAACATTTTAAACAAGAATGTAAACCAACGGTTTTTAGCGCACAAACTCAAAAGATAGTACAAACTCTTTAAAACCAGTTGCGCCAAAAATTTTAAAATTTCATATAATAATTGATCATCTTTTAAAACATTTTAGATGGTTTAGTACCGACGTTAAGCATATATCAACTACCAAGATGTATTTATGTTAATTATGGAGTTGCATAACAGCTACCTGTATCTATTGCAACAGCACAACCAAATTTTACAGAAGTTATTAGTATATAACTCGACATCTGCTCATTTCAGACAATTTCAGACACCTAGCTTTAATAGGCACTGAGCTATTTTCATTTAAAAAGAGAAGTTGTATGGCAATTATCCGAACCTGCTGCACCAGCACAACCAAATTTTACAGAAGTTGTTGCTATAAAACTTGATCATCATTTGTAAGATTTTAGACGCCTAGCTTCATTTAGTTCCAAGAGGTGCAAGAAGACTGAGCCGGCTGCTCTAGGTCAACCAAATTTTGCAAAAATTGTTGGTATGTAACTCGACATATGTTCACTAAATTGCAGATACCTAGATTCAATATACAGTAAATTATTTTCATTTAAAAAGAGAAGTTGTATGGCAGCTACCCGAACCTGTTGCAGCAGCACCAGAACAAAATTTCACAGATGTTGTTGGCCTGTGACTTGACATGATTTTGCAAAATTTCAGATACCTAGCTTCAATAGATATTGATTTATTTTCATATAAGGAAATAAGTTGTATGGCAACTACTCGAACACGGCGGCCGAAAAAGCTGGATTTAAATAGCGAAACTAACAATTTTGCAAAAGTGATGTAAAAAAAATCCTTTAAAAGGTGACACAAACGTAATGGAAAATTCTTTATATCCTTGAACAAAGTACTTACGGGTACAAAAATGTGAAGCAGAATATGAGATATACGCATTTGGGATAGGACTTTTCCAAAGTTTGAAGGTCGGAAGTTCGGTAATGGATAAATGAAATAGTTGTTTTGCAACATACATTTTTTTATGAGATCTACCCATGGTTAAAATTTTTATATCCGTACAATAAGTATCCGGTATAATAAAATTATTCCTCCGTTTGTAACACCTCGAAATAAACAAGCTATAGATATATACTATGTCTAAAATTACCGTTATGCGAAACATAATTGTAAAATTCTGTAATCTTCTAAATGGATTAAGTTAGAAACTTGAAATTTTGAAAGGATAAGTCTGAGTCATTTTAAAAAATATTAATGTATCGCCCGCCCTTTAGGTCGTGTAATGCGTCAAATACTGAAAATTCCTTATTTTTAAACACCTGTTCAAATTTTTTTGAAGTTGCACATAAAAATTAAAGCTTTAACATTATACTTTTATTTCTGTTATTATCTTAATAATATAGAGTTACCTTAAAATTAATGAAAGAGTGACTTGATTTTTCGAAATTTTTCTAACAAATTTATTTTTTTGAATTATTTTTTTACTCGATAATTTAAAATTGTTGAGGTGATGCGTAGTAGAAAAAAATGTAAATGTGAATTACAAAGGAATATAAATGTAAAATGCAAATGTGAATTAAAAAATTTTGAATTAAAATTATTTATTTTTGAAATGATGATTTAAAAAGAAATAAATGGTCGCTGCCGCTCCCAAACACACTCTAAACAACTTACTGGAACCCTGATTTTGTAACCAACTCTAAAACCCTAATTATTTTTTTTACATGTATATTTCAATAGCAAGACATGTAGAGAAGTTGTGGCTGCCGCCCCCAAACCCCCGCTAAACAAATTATTGGAACTCTGATTTTGTATCCAATTCTAAAATCCCCAGCACTTATATTTTTAAATCCCCAGTAAAAAACTTTTAAAATAAAATAATAATAACAAACTAATAAAATAATAACAAACCCCCGCTAAACGAATTATTGGAACCGTGATTTTGTAATCAAAAAATCCATCCTAATTATGTTTTTGCGTACATATTTCAATATTAAAACATTAAAAAACATTTTAATATCTATTTTGACAAGCGAGATTTATAAAAGCACGATATTTTGATACACGAGATTTTGAGTCGCGAGGTTTCGATACGCTCCCTTTATAAATACATTATAATATATAAATATAGTTTTAATTAAATTATCAAAACGTATCCTTTTGAGAGTTTGCATATCAAGTATTTAAGCACGTCACTAAAATTCATTAAACATAATATGATCTGTAACGAAATTCCTACTTTTAAAATCCCGTATAAACATTAATATAACTATTCGGGAAAAATGAAATATCCTAATTTTCAAACCAACTCTAATATTCCTCCTAATTAAGGATCTCGCATATACATATAAATTAATATTTTGGAAAAAGCGTATAACCCTGCTTTTGAATCCAACTATAAATCCGTCCTCGCATGTAGATGTACATAAATATTCTGGAAAAAGAGGCAATTTTGATTTGGTATTTTTTTTTGTTGGAAAACTATTTTCTTATTTTTTTAGTTAAAAAATACTTCTTTTTTTGTTAAAAAACACATTAAATAAAATCTTGAGAAATATTTTATTTCAAGATTAAATTAAAGATTTTTTTTCAAGAAATTTTTTTATCCTATTTTTTTTCAGCATTTTTTTTTTCAAGATTTTTTTTTCCAGATTTTTTTTATTCAAGTTTTTTTTTTCAGGGAAATGGCGTGCTTCCAATAATATAATATGATTATTGATTACATATGCATATTAATATATATTTGGTAGTATAAGTATGTATTTGGTAGTTTAGTAAAAAAAAAAAATATGTAAAAATATGTTTTTGTCAAAACCGAATCGCCCCCCAAAAAGTAGAAACTAAAATTAATTGTCGAACTTGACCATCTTGGACTGTTATAATATAAAAGTAAATTGCTGGAAGAAGGTTAATAGAAATCTAGGAAATTTGGGGTTCGTGGTTCGTGGTTCGTTTTTATTCCAGAAATTTTCTTTTAAATTATATAACAGCAAATTATGTACAAATTAAATTTTCAAACCATATAATATAGGCTAGCACTCTTTGGTTGTAAGAACTTATTATTTGTATATATGTATTTAAAAAAAATTCTTTGAAATAAAAAAAAAAAAAAGAAATTATTAGGTCCGGATTAACAATACCATATAGTATTTAAAAAAACTTTTTTTTTCCGCCGTGCGCTCATCATGTGATAGGCCTTTGCACTATTATATATAATAAATATATACTTGTGAAACGGTATCTTAATTTACCGTTATGCCAAACTGAATTAATGCAAAATCATTTAACCTATTCTATTTTCTAAACGGTTTAAATTATAAACTTGAAACTTTGAGACAAGTTAGATCTAAGAAAATAAGTATGATTTATTTCAGAACATTTTTTTGTATCACATTTTTTTGTTTCGGAAAATTGCCTATTTTTAAACATCTGTGACTTGAACACATGTTAAAATTTTTGTGAAGTAATATACAAAACTTTACGCTCCACCATTATACTTTTATTTCTGTTAGCTACTTTTCCGAATAATATAGGGTAACCTTAAAATTGATGAAAGTGTGACTTGGAATTTCTAATTTTTCTAACAAATATTTAACGATTTTTTTAAATTTTTTTTTTATACTAGATATTTTAAAATAAATTGTAAAAAAAATAAATAAAAAATATAATGGTTGCTTGAAGAATTTATATTTATATCATATTGGTATACATACTCATATTATAATGTTAATTTTCATATCGCATATGTCACTGATGAATGAATGATGTATAATAAGAATGTTGATATATATATTATGTATATATACATATATGTATTTGAATTTTAAAGAGACGTACTGGACACCAATATCATTCATCATTATTTTGAAATTTCAATGAGTATTTGTGATTCAATGCGAATGATGATTTTTATTAATTTTTAATTTTTTTTCCTTTATACATGCATGAGTAAGCACATGAATATGGCAAATAATAGTCGGGCGGGAGAAAAAAACAGAAAACAAAAAATGCACAATTTTAAAGAGAGTAAATGAGAATGTCTCTTTAAGATTTTGTGTTTTTTTTTTTATTCTGTTGTGTACGATTTGTATGTACTTGTACTATACTACTGTCTACTACTATCGAGTATCGACTATAATAGTCGTAACGTAGTACTATACTTCTGTAACGTAAATATGAAATGTGTTGTTTGTTTTATTATTAATGAAATGTATAGGTTTTAAAATAGAAAAATGGTAAAAAACTATGGTTACTGGTGTTCAAAGCTTGGAACGAAATTCATAATACGTAGTGTGAGGCTGAAAACTACTAAATTATAATTAACTTTCTTTAATAAATATATGTTATAAAAAAGTTTGCTTATTAAATATTAGTTTGTTAAAAGTCTTTTGGCGAAGTGTTCTTTTTTGTTAAAAGCCTTTTCGCGAGGTGTTCCTTTTGTTAAAAGTCTTTTTGTGAAAGGACATTTTGTAATAAGTCGTTTTTGTTAAATGGCATTAGGCGAAATATCGTTTTGGGAAATGGCTTTAGGCCAATAGTCATAGACTCTCCATAATCCATATATACTTATATATGTAAGTAAGCTAGTATCTTAATTAATATTATATTATATGTAAGTAATATCCAAAGCATGTTTACTGTTTTATACTTGAAAACAGAGGTGCATTCAATGACATAGGATGATGAGAAAAACAAATGATTTTTTTACCATGCGCATTTTAATAAATGCACATGCTAAAACGGTCAATTAGGTTTCGGGGCACCATATAATCAGACGACGGATAGAGTAAAAAATATATTTGTAAATAAGTTATTAACAATACTAAAATAATTGAATTTAGTTATAAAAACAAATATTTGTATAATACCTATAATAATCATAAACAAAAATAGTAATTAAAAATTTAAATGTGGTGATAATATTTTGTTATAATATAAAGATTAGTGTAAAAAAATAAGGGTAGAATAAAATGAATGGCGAGAAGGCGAAAAGTAAAAAACAAAAAAAAAAATTATTTTTTACAGTCTAAGTGAATAAATAAGCCATAATTCAAAATAAAAGCAAAAAATTAATGTTGCAAAATAAAATTTGACAAAGAAAAAGGGAAGCAACCTAGTTCATAAACAACATTTAGGAAGAAGAAGAAAAACAAAACTGAAGTAAATGGATAATTCTGCAGAACCAGCACCAGCATTACAACATGTAACATTACATTCACTACAAAATATTGAGGTAATATACCATTGTACAATGACATTAGGGGCGATTTGTGTAAATTCATTGAACTTGTCGAATTCTTTATTATTTTATTATTTTCATTTTATTTTTTAATTATTATATATGAAACTGTGTCTTTCACATTTTTTAATATTTTTTTTATAATTTAATATTTAATATTTTACACTATTTATTCACTTTAAAAAGAAACTACTGTAATAGTTAATGTACTTTCATTTTAAGTATTCAATATTCATTTTAATTAGCACAATTTTATAAAAAAAAATTTCTTTCGAAATAATGCGCGTAATAAAAACCCTAGGGCAAAGAAAAATCTTAATCAACAGGAGATGAGAAGAACTTACTTTTATCTGCTTTTCTTAATCCTGCATAATGAATATTAAATAAAGTTTTTTCATTTTGTTCGGCACAGCAAACATGAGGTTCAGAACCACTAAAATCACAAATTTGAGGTATTGTCCCATTTTCTTTTAAAAACTGTGTGGCTTCATAACATTCACTTAATTTGACACAATCAGCAATACATTTTTTAAATTCACTGTCACCTATAAAGAACATAAGCAAAATATCAGTTAATTAATTAGTACATTAAAAAAATAATAATTTATACATACTCTTGTAAACTAAACTTAAAATTAATAAAATATAAAAAAAACGAAACATTGAGTTATTAATAAATATCAAAATAGCGTTATTTTGCACTATTGTTAACTCTGTAACTTATTATTTGAAACTAGTTCTGTATTATAGTTAATAATTATTTAAATTTACACGACTAAATTTTAAAAAAGCTCTATAAAAAAACAAGTAAATTTAATTCTTAACATTATAAGATTGAAAGAAACTGTTAGCAAATTAAAATTTAATTTACTCTACCAATATTTTAATCAATTGATTTTTATTAGCACATTTTTAAAAATGAATTTTGAAATAATGCGTGTGTATAGTTTTACTCTGTCTTTTTACCTGTTTAAAAAGCTTCTATACCATTTAAGATAAAGTAATATAATTTTATGAATTGATGTCATACAGAACAATTGTAGAACGTCTTTTTTAAAAAGTTACTCCCATTATGAACTTCTCAAACACTTTTTTTTTTTAAAGTTTATATACCTGTATTACTGGTCCAAAATGAAAATTTACTATTTTCAAATACCTGTATCGTAAATATGTGCATACATTTCTTTAAAACTAGGCTTTCAGTTACAAAATTTTAATGAAAAATTAGACTTAATCTAACATGTTTTTAAATGGCTTTACGTGAATTATCAAATTCATTTGACATTTGTCCGATTTTGGTTTTCGATACTATCTTGTTTTTAAAAATTTAATGATATGTAAAAATATTTATTAAGTAAAACCTTTAAAAATTTGCATAGATGAATGCGCCAATACTAGGGTTCCCGAACGAACATAAGTTATGCTAATTTTTTGAATATACCAAAAATAAAAATAACACCTTTAAGGTTTTAAACAAAATATTAAGAAAAGAAAAAACTTTCATTTATGAGCGAATGTTGAAACGAAATTTTTTTTGGAAATGTGTAAAAAAATAAAAATGTTAATGATTGCATGTATATAAAAAAAATCAGCTATCTCCACCACAGGACCGACTGCCCCTACCCGAAAAGTATAATGCCAAAATTTATAGATTTTTTTTATACCTAATAATAATTTATATCAAAGCAAAATAACTTCTAATAATTTAACAACATTTTGTTTTATTCAATAACAATAATAAGCAATGAAATAGTAAAAATATATGTATGTACATATGTATGTATGAGCATTCATTCATACATCCATTTCCATTATTATGTAATGTAGGTACATGATTTTTTTTTCATTCGAAAATATTAAAAGTAACAAATAATAAAAACTGTAAACAACAAAACAAACATAAGATTAATATTGAATCTGCTAACAAATATGTTACCGTTTTAATTTGTAATTTTTTCGGTTGTTCGATTTGCTTATCAATCCAAAAGCTTATCAATCCGAGATATTTACGTTATAAACTTAAATATGAAATTTAAAAAAATTCCGCTCAGTCGTTTAAGCTGTACACATGCCCACAGACATACCCACACACGCATCCACACACGCACCCACACACACACATACAGACGGACATAATGCTAAAAAAAATTTTACAGCCTTTTCAACACCGGAGTAGTGCATTCTTGCCAAAATCTCGGGTAGAAATTTTTAGTACTTATGAAAACAATACCCACCTTATACATAATTGTATGCGGTCGGTAAAAATACATGCCATCATTAACATTTTTATTTTTTAGCACATTTCCAAAAAAAAATTGAAATAATGTGCCTATTAGTTTCTGTCCGACTTTTTACAAAACTTCTACACCTTTAAAGATAGAGAAAAAAAATTGTAACCATGGGTAGGTCTCATAAAAAAATTTCTCATTAAAACAGCCCGTCAAACTTTGAAAAAGCTGTTAACATTTTTTCAATCCGAAAACGCCATTCGACAGGAATTTTTTCAATCAATATCAAAATTATAATATATAGTTTTTAAATTTAGTATTTAAATATACCGATATGTAAAAACCAAGTTTTTCATGATTTTTCTAACTTCATAACTCCGGCATAACTCCTTAACGCGTGGGTGGGTGAGTAGCTTTCTTAGATTTTGAGTTAGCGTGCTGACGGACGGACGGACATGGCTTAATCGACTCAGACTTTGATTCTGATCCGATCCATACCTTTGAAGGTATATCTAGATTGCTTATTTCGAGGTGTTACAAACGGAGGAGTAATTTTATTATACCCGATACTTATGGTACGGGTATAAACACTAGAAGACCAGACATTTTTTTACCTCATAACAATATCAATATCAAAATTATGCAATATTTTGTAATTTACTATTTAAATTTACCGTTATCTTAAAACCAAATTTTGCATGATATTTCTTTTTTCATACTCCGGCACGCTTTCAGATAGGAACCTGAAATTTTGAGACAAGAAAGAACTTTTAGAATTAGTATACGTTTCCTCAGAAATTTTTACTAAAGTTTCACCTGTAAAAATTTTTCTTCAGTACGCCATGTAAACTAAAGGTTCAATAATATATTTTTACGTGTATTAACGGTTTTTCTAAGGGTTCCGGACTTACAGCCCCTCAAAATTCCAGAAAAGTCCTATTTTCATGTTTTACTTATTACATAAAATTTTCAAGTTTTTGTGCAAGTCACAATTCTAAAAAGTTTGTATTGTATTTTGGAAATTTGCGCTTTGAACAACCGTTTACATTCCTTGGTTTTTATTTTTTTTAACTTCAAAATTATGTTAATTTTCAGTTAATTAAAAGTGGGTTTTACGGTTTTCAAAAAACAAAAAAAAAAAAACCAATAATTTTTATTTCAATATTTCATATTTTTTGAGATTTAAACATTTATTTTTTATAATTGCGAATAGTATAAGCTTCGATTAAATTTAAGGTTAACGAGGAAGAATACAGTTGCCTTTGTCAACTCTTAGATACCCGTACGAACCGTTAGTATGTTCACAGCCTGTCACTCTGCTTACAATATTATTTTTTTAATATTTTAGTATTTTAAAATAATTTGGGTGAATTTTATAATTTCTAGTACTATGGGTTGTACATATATTCAAACTATATGTTTATACATTCTTCAAAAGCAGATTTTAACCTTCCACATAACGATTATCAATCCAAAACTTTTCCAAATATTCTATGGTACCATTTAATACTAAGCGGGAAATATATATTAAATTTTCTTAGTACAAAATAGTAAATATAATTTTAAATATTATATTATATTATATTTAAATATTCCATTGACAGAATAATTTCTTATAAGTACAATAAAATACATATATGTATGTAAATACGACGCTATATAATATACATCTATACTCTTATCATTCATTCACTAGTATACGATATGTAAATAAACATGATATTATATAAGTATGTATGTATATGAATATCATATAAATAAAAATTCTTCAAGCAACCGTTATGTTGTATATTTATTTACATTTTTATGTACTACGCATTATATCCTCAACAATTTCAAATTATCGAGTAAAACAAAATGCAAAAAATTTGTTGAAGAAATTTGTTAGAAAATTTGAAAAAATCAAGTAACACTTTCGTCAATTATAAAGTAACCCTATATTATTAAAAAAAGTTGTTAACAGAAATAAGAGTATGATGTTGAAGCTTTAATTTTTGTGTATTACTTTAAAAAAATTTTAACAGGTGTTCAAGTTACAGATGTTTAAAAATAGGAAATTTTCAGTTTTTGACCCCTTACAGCTCCTAAACGGGGAGTGACACAAAAACAATTTCTGAAATGACTCATACTTATTTTCAAAGATCTAACTTCTGTCAAAATTTCAAGTTTCCAACTTAAACCGTTCAGAAGATAGAAGGGTTAAAGGATTTTGCAAAATTTTAGTTTCGCATAACGGTAAATTAAGACACCGTATGCCACAACTATATATTTATTGTATATATACTTTTAAAGCTAATAAAAGCAGTAATCGTTTGCCGTTTTCAAAATGAAGATATATCTTATACAACTTGTGCTATAACAATTTAAATATAGAGCTTTTTTGAACCTTTGGGGAGCTGTAGCTCCGTAACGGGTGGGGCTACAAAAAAAAGTTATTAAAAATAAAATTAATATTTTTGTGAGATCTATCAGTAGTTAAAATTTCATAGCTCTATTTCAAAAAAAATGTGGGGATCCAAAAGTTAGGTGTTCGAGGGCTACCCTAAGGTTTGGTCCAAACTCAACCAAAAAAATAGGGAACCTACAAATTACTCCCAGAATATTTTGTGTAAATTTCAAGATTCTAGCTTTCTTAGTTTTAGCGTACTTAGAGTTAGCGTACTGACGGACGGACGGACATGGCTCAATCGTCTTAGATTTTTTTTCTGATCCGATCCATATCTTTGAAGGTATATCTAGCTCGCTTATTTCGAGGTGTTACAAACGGAGGAGTAATTTTATTATACCCGGTCCTGTCCTATCGTACGGGTATAATGATCATTCCAAAATATTTAATATCTCTGACCGGTTTTAGTTATGTATTAGGTACCATATTTTGTATTTTGTGTTTCATCATTTATTATAATGCTATTTATTTTAGAAATGTTAAAATTAGGGTCATTAATTTCAAAGCATCCATTTAAGCTTTTAAAGTTTTTGTTAATCTCTTGAATAAATTCTTTAACGTTTTCATTAATATATATATAATATAAATATATAATATATATGTACTCCTAATACTCTCAATATAGAATAATAACTGTATACGATATAATTTCATTTATTCTTATAACCCTATACTGAAGATAAAATATGTACCAATTAAGTTCTTTATTTTTTGATTCTTAACTTAAGTAGCTTTTTGATTCTGTTCGATTTTAAAATTCTTGTCAGGGCTCTTTTTCGATCCTGATATATTTAAGTTGTCTATCGATGATTTAGCTATAGGATTCCTACAACTATATGCAACTAAAATAGACCTATTTGCAAATATATGTATTATATATATTTTAGTTTTGAAGGATTTACCAAATGAAATTTTAGATATAAGTATAAACAAGGCAGAATGTAAACCAACGGTTTTTAAAAGCGCACATTTCCAAAAGATAATACGAACTGTTTAGAATTGTGACTTCTACCAAAATTTTAAAATTTCATATAATAAGAAAAAAGCTGCCAATGTAAGGGTAGCCCATACTCGTAGTATATTTAACAGCCTTTTTATTTATGTATATTTTTATAAGTTATAAAGTGAAGTTTTTCAAATAAATTTAAGTATGAATAAAATATTTTATTTTTATACGGCTGTTTGTAAAATATAATCGTATAATATTGTAAAATATTATGAATTGGCTAGGCTGTAAAATATACTATAAGTTTTGGACTACCCCTAGGTTAACGACTTTATCAATTACAATTCAAACACAAGTTTAAAAACAACTATTATTCGTTACTGATTAAATTAATAATAGAGATTTAATTTTCTTGCAAAAAAAAAAAACAATTCCCTCGTGGAGGGGCAGTAACTTGGTGAAAGGGTGAAAACTGGTCCCGCTTTTGAAAGGTTCTAACATACTCTACCTAATTACCCACTTAAGTTTCCACCCTTAAATTATTTTAGAAGCAACTATATCGCAATAGTAACATTTATACCAAATTTCATTCAAATAGTATAACAAGTACCATGTGCTCTGAAATATATGAAATAATATTTCTATTCGGATATTTAAGGCGGACCCACTGAAGTTAGAGACCTCAAATTTTGTATCCTGATGCACGAGCGCAAGACCAACTCGTACACCAAATTTGATTGAAATTCGAAACTTTTTTCTTTTGTCTGACCACGTCGTTTTTTAGAACAAATCATATTTTATTCGAACATTATGAGGGGGTCCCACTACAGTTTCTAACGTCCCACTAACGTTTTTTGCAGAGGTCCTAATCACAACACTAACCTCTAAATTTCATTATCACCGGATAAGAATCATATGAGTTATGCTGATAACAAGTTTTTGCGGAAGCGGAATTTTCAAAAAAAAAGTTTTTTTTCTTGTTTTTTTGGATTCTACACTCTTAAAAACGTCCAGAAAATGAATTTCAGCGAAATCTATTTTTTTTTTTTTTGGAAACTCATCACAACACTCATAGTACTTATATTATGATTAAAATGTGAAAATAGGACTTTTTTGCAATTTTGAGGGGCTGTAAGCTCGGAACCCTATATAACTATAAGAAAAACCACTAACACACGTAAAAATATATTACTGAACCTTTAATTTTTATGTTTTATAATAATTCTAAAAGTTCTTTCTTTCAATTCAAAATTTCAAGTCCCTATCAAAAGCGTGCTCACATAATTTGAGTGCTTACATTTTTTTTTCACATAACGGTAAATTTAAATACTAAATTTAAAAAAAAATTGTATAATTTTGATATTGATTTACAATGGTAATAAAAATTCCTGTTGAATGACGTTTTCAGATTGAAAAATGTTAAGCAGAACATGAGATATAAACATTTAAACATCTAAAAATAGGATAACGTTTGAGGGGTTCTAGCTCCGTAATGGATGGAGCTACATGAAAATATTGTTCTACAACATTAGTTTTTTTATGAGACCTACCTGACCTGAGAAGGTTAACATTTCTTTTCTCTATCGTTAACGGTGTATAGAAGTTTTTGTAAATAGACTGATGGACCGATGGACAGAATGAAACTTATAGGCACATTTTTTCAAATTTTTTTTTGAAATGTACTAAATAGCTGAATTAGTAGATAGGTAAATGTGTTATAGGTAAATGTGAATGAAATAATAGAAAAAGAAAATACAACTATGATCTCAACCTAAATACAATAACTAATACAGTACTATTATGTTAGGTTTCTTTAAATCTGTGTTACTTGTCAAATATTTGTCTAGTAGAGCAGCCATTCACATCAATTTTTTTAAATTTTAAAAAACTTCAATTTTTTTTTTCTTTTTATTATTGAGAAGGTCATATGATTCTAGATTCATAAACGTACACATACTTTTATGCGCAACCAAATATTTTACCAATTATATTCTCTGATATATTTCAAACTTGGTTTGCTATTCCATTTTTGTTGGTTTTGCTTTAAAATTATACTCCGCGTGTCTGAATTATGAATGCAACAAAACCTTGTAAATTTTGTTTTCAAATAAGGATAAATTTAAATTGTAAATTGAAGAAAATAGTGTATTACTTACATACATATTGTTTTTTACAGCTAAAAAAAATAAAAAAAAATATCCGGCCGTTTGGAGTTTTTAGATTGAACGAGAAAGAATACAGTTGCCTTTGTCAACTCTTAGATACCCGTACGAACCGTTAATATGTTCACAGCCTCTCTGCTTACAATATTATTATACCTGTACGATAAGTATCGGGTATAATAAAATTACTCCTCCGTTTGTAATACCTCGAAATAAGCGAGCTAGATATACCTTCAAAGGTATGGATCGGATCAGAATCAAATTTTGAGTCGATTAAGCCATGTCCTCCCGTCCGTCCGTCAGCACGCTAACTCAAAAACTAAGAAAGCTAGAATCTTGATATTAACACAAAATATTCTGGGAACAATTTGTAAGTTCCCTATTTTTTTTTGGGTGAGTTCCGACCAAAACTTCGGATAGCTCCCAAACAACTAACTTTTAGATCTCCACAATTTTTTTAAAATAGAGCCATGAAATTTTAACGCTGATACATACATTTAACGCTTAGTATTAAATGGTACTATAGAATATTTGAAAAAGTTTTGGATTGATAATCGTTATGTGGAAGGTTAGAATCTGCTTTTGAAGAATGTGTAAACATATAGTTTGAATATATGTACTACCCATAGTTCTAGAAATTATAAAATTCACCCAAATTATTTTAAAATACTAAAATATTAAAAAAACGAGGAAGAATACAGTTGCCTATTCTTAGATATCCGTACGACCCGCTAGAGTGTTCATAGTCTGTCACTCTGCTTATAATATTATTTTTTTAAGCTTTTAGTATTTTAAGTATTTAGTATTTACTTTTTTGAAAACCGAAAATTGTCGTCTGAGTTCGTGATGTGTCAGCGAGGATTTGTTCTGTTTCATGAATAGCAAACTACCACTTTAGCAAACTACAAATTATTATTACCAAAACGTTAAACTAAATAAGTACTTTAAAGAAAATAATTACAATAATAAGAAAATAATAATAAAAAAAAGTAAAGAACTTTTAAATTAGGTATTAAAAACAAATCCTTAAAATTGGACTACATATTATGCCAGGTATACATATATTAATAAGAGAGTCACATATAAAAAATTTTATAATTACAATTAGGTAATTTTTTGAATTACATATTATTTAAAATCTTCATGTAGACAACTTACGGCCCATTCTTTTATATGCACAGTAAGATGGCGCAATAAAAAGCCAGAGAGTTCCAGTACGGAAAACATAAATAATATTTATTGCATTAAAAAAAATATATTAAAATTTTTTGAATTCATATTTATATATATATGTATTATTAATTCTTATAAATAAATTTATTATAAAATAAACTCAAAAATTTATTATTATAATAATATATATGCATTTACATATTAGTTCTTAACTGAAACTCAATTCTGTTTGTTTGTCTCAAAATGTTTCAATTCTAAAACTCTCAAATGCACCCATATATAGCAAAAATTTATCTATTATTCAGTAAATACGGTAATACATATACATATGTACTTATTCTTCAACATTTTTAAAATTCACACTCGATCCAGTCAAAAAGAAATCGATTTTACGATATCTACTAAATTGTAATAATAACCTTTTTCAACATCTAAATTCCAAATCTTTCAAATAAAAGAAGAAGAATAATACAATATATAACATACATAAGCAAAATCCTATAAACAAAAAAAAAATAATCATTTACTTTTAATTTAAGAAACAACCATTTTTTACTGTCTCTTAAATTTTCATATTGTTATTGTTAATATTGCTATGTCTCAATTCTCACGTCATGTCTCTTTTCTAGTTGTACTCTGTAAGTCAGTACTTGGTTAGTACTGTACTGTGCCACTCTTTTAATGATAAAATAATATAGATAATACGAACAAAGACCTAACCTTCCTAGATCTGAAAACCTAGACCTGGCCAAGAACTGAAAACACATGAATGTGGTTGTGAGAGAATTGCAATCGATATCGTATGAATAATTTCATAATTGATGTGAGTCTCGATTATAGCCATATAAGCGTGTACAAAATTTTAAAGTATGAAAGTAGTCTCGACGTATACGATTAAGATATTGAGGCAATTTATCTTAAGTCGCTTTAAAAATAAAAAATTTAAACGAAGACAATTTTTTAATTGCATATTTATGAATGAAAATATTATATTTTAAATTTTTTTTCTTTAATGAATTATGTAAAAAAGATGCGACTTTAATTTTATCTTTGGACCAAATTGAATAAAGTAAATGATTATTGTGTTATTTCAAGATTTATAGTTGGTCCACTATTTTTTTACATAAGACTACATGTAAGTTTGTTAAAAGCTGACCCATTACTAGGTTTTTACTCTCTGTACTTCATGGCCTGATAATTGATGTAAGTCTCGATCAGGGCTGTCACTTAACAAATATCTACTACTATTTACAAAAAGTTGAAAAATCCTACTCTTGTTCAAAATTTGTTCCTACATTTGTTCAAAAAAATTTTTTTCATTTCTTTGTTAATCTCTGATAATAAAAAAAAAATTTAGGCGATATTTAAAAAACGCACCATAATTATTTTATTTAAACGCTACCTTCCATATTATAATAATAAAAGCAATCTTGAAAAACTTTGATAGTTGACACTTGACAGTGACATTGTTGAAATGTCAATGTTTAAATTTAAATTTCTAGATGGAAAGTGTATACGAAAATAATTTACAACTACTTTATGTGATGTTATAATAATCAAAAAGAATAATATATAGTTTAACTTTTGATTTAATATTTTTATTTACTTTTGTGTTATGTTAATTAATAATTAAATTGTTGAAATTTTGTTAAGTTTTTATTAATTTATGTTTTTGTGAATTCAAATTCTTATTTTCATTTATGTTATTTTTGGTTGTTTTTTAAATTTTAATCTTTGTAAGAAAAGAAAAATAATATAAAAGTTCAAAAATTTGTAATTTCTTCTAAGTTTTTCTTTATAATCCTTAAAATTTGTTCATTAATTCGTGAAAAAGAAATCTACTACATTTACACCTAATTATACTACATTTATCTTAAATTTTACTACTCTCTCTCAACAACGAAGTGACAGCAATGGTCTCGATACGAACAATAAATAATACGTACCACAAATCATACTCATAATAGGTACCACAAATCATACTCAAGGGCCTTGGTCATAAGTGCATAAAATACTACATACATTGAAATTTGAATTTTTTAAAAGAGAAAATTACATATGCATTTTAATTTTTTTAAATATATGACATACATTAGTATACATTTAATTCTCTTAAATTTTTCCTAACATAAAATATTAATTAGTTTAGTACTAAAATTGTAAGTTATAAATTCTACTCTCATATTATTGATATTATTTCCGTAAGTTAAAATGTTTATTGTTGTTTTCACAAAATGCATATGTACATATATGTATTACCTACTACAGCTAACACAATTATTTTTTTTTTTAATTTAGAAATTTCTATTTATTAATTTGAACGTAAATATAATATGCATGCATATAATATGCATGCACAATTATTTTTTTTTTTTAATTTACAAATTTCTATTTATTAATTTGAACGTAAATATAATATGCATGCATATATACACAAACATAATATATACATTCACATTTAATAAAAATATGTTTAAAATTTATTGTTGTTGGTTTAACCATGAAATTTAAGTTTAAAGCCGAACGCGCATACTTATATAATATGTATGTAGCTATGTATATAATGAGATGACGTTATGTAATAATGTTGTAAGTAATGTAACCATACATGGTTATTACATTATTACTAAACTTACATTATTACTAAACAACATTATTACATTATTACTAAATCATATATGTACTAGAAAATCCCCTGTGCAATTGCACAATTTCTATAGATTCAAAAACATTTACGTTATCATACTGACTTCCTTACTACCTGTATTAAGGAAGGGATTATTACATGTATTATTTTAGCTTAGGTATATTAAGTACCTAACTAAAATAACTTATGGATTTTTAATTTAATTTGAATTTTTTAGGTGTATGGTATAAATAAGTCGGTTGCATCGACTTACTGTTAGTTTTACTTGTTTTTTTTTTGCTTGAAAAAAATTTGCTGAATTTATTTTATTTAAATGTACTTTGGAAGAGGTCTTTGGTATATTTAATAAAAGATTCATGTCTCTGATAATGAAATTTCATAAATTTTCGGGGGCTTTTTTTTGTGACGGTCGTTTTCGACAGCTTTTTAATTTAATGGTCTAATAATAAATTAGTACAAAATTATGAATCTGTTGTGAGAGAAGGCTTCTAAAATGATATTTTCTATGTTATTTTTTCTTTTTTTTTTAAGAAAAATATCCATTTCTATAATATTTAGTAAGTTTCTGATTTCTGTTATGAAATATAATTAGCTACGTCTGCCGAATTTTATATTAATAAAAAAAATTCGAATATTTTATGTTATATCAAAAATGCAGCTTAAAAAATCAAAATTCTGCTGCGAAGCTTTTACCAGCTTTTATAATAGTGAAAACAAAATCAAGAATAAAATCGGCCTATTATTTTTTTTCTTATAAATATGAGACTTACTATAAACTTTGCTCTTTTCACTTTCAGGCGTTTTAATTTTATTAAGGTACCTACTTTTATTTTTTTTTCCAAAACAAATATTCATTTGAAAACTGGCAACTGCTTAATAATTTATTTTTAATTTACCGCTGCGACCAGTTCATAATGGATGTGGCGGTCAAATTTAAAAATTATAAATTTGCTGAATTTATTTTTATTGAAAATGTGTGTTTATTAAAAAAGTATGTACTTTTCCTTTTTTGACTGTACTCATTTTTAATTAACGGTTTGTGTCTCTGATAATACTTCTAGTGGAAAATTTGGTCTCTGGTAATAATATTTACTAAATTTATTTATATTTTTAATGAACGGTTTGTGTCTCTGATAATACTTCTAGTGGGAAATTTGGTCTATGGTAATAATATTTACTAAATTTATTTATATTTTTAATGAACGGTTTGTGTCTCTTGATAATACTTTGACTCAAAGATTTGTGCCTCTGGTAATAAAATTTTAACTTATTAAATAAATATACAGAAATATTATCATTGCCAGTTTAGTTTACATTCAGTGTGAATGTTTTATTATAGATATAAAATATATTTTTTTACATGTTGGCAAGGTCTCGCCAACATCTTGTGTATTATATTATAGATATGCGAAAGGCAAACACAAATGCATATTTACATTCTGAAGTATAAATAAGTACCTACCTAAAAAAATACTACTACGGTTTACTAACTAATAAAAAGCAAGTTCTAAAAAGAAAGAAAAAGTTTATATGTAAATCCATAGAAAGTCGTGTAAAAAAATGCATATGTGGCAAGAAATTTTGATAAGCTGTATTTCCTAAACTACCACCCCGATCAAAAAGATAAAAACATATTTTGTTTTTCCTCCGCTCATTCTTTCTAATGATGCATAAACTATGTAAATAGGTGCAGTAGTTTTTTCTGAAAAGGGATCCAACAACAATGCTGGCGTATTTATATAATGATGATGATGATGATGATGATTAATATATTTTAACTCTATTTTGCCAGCGTATAGAAAGCGAATGAAAGCTTTCATTGTATTTGGATCATTAATTGTAGATGTTACGCTTTTTTTCCCTTTAACTCCCGCCTCCGATTGCCTCGTAATTTGACATAACGGACATAATAATTGTAAACAACCCTCAAGATGATATACATATAATTAGTACAAGTTGTCTCAATTAAGTACAGATTGCTTAAAACAAAAAAAAAATTTTTTTTTTAATATTATCTACTTTTTTCAATATTTCATTTTAAAATTAAATATAACGGTATCTTTTTTGAATTTTTTTTCTCCCTTTCTTCCTCTTTTTAGGAAGCCCTCATTGGTTACTCGGTTCTTTTTGTTTTTCAGTTATAGTAAAATGCTTTTGGGTAAAATGATACAAATTTTTCATATAAAAATGTGAATTAAAATCATATTTGATAATTTAATTGTTTTCAGAGTTATTACGCCTTTTCCAAAATATTTATATATATGTACATGTGAGATTCCGAGTTAGAGGGGATTTTAGAGTTGGTTTGAAAATCAGCGTTTCAATAATTTGTTTAGCGGGGGTTTGGATTAAATATAATTTTATTGAAATATATATGTACCTATATGTAAAAAAAAAGAAACTGATGGATTTTTATAGTTGATTATAAAATAAAGGTCCCAATAATTTGTTTGGGGGTGGTAGCCCCTACTATTTTAAATGCCCCATATATACATATATTAACTTTTTTTTCTTCACTGTTCCGTTTTAAATTTTTTCTTTTCTAGAACATTGAAGTGTTTACTTCGTAATTATTACATTATGTCATTTGGTATTATACAATATAGACATATACATATGTATGTATTATAATGTTATTTGGATACAAAATATGTATGCATATATTTTATATGATATACACAACCGAATGAAATTGTCGATATTAAAAATGTAATAAAAGCTAAAAAGTTGTTAAAATGAAGAAATACATGAATTCAAGTTAAAAACAAAGAAAAGAAAAAAAAAATAAATGAAATACAAAATTAAACAAAAACTTTAGAAAACAACAGAAATAAATGATGATGAAACTATAGTAGAAACTAAATTATGATATTCGGCATTGTAACAGCAGTTTAATAATAGTATCATATAATATTTTTTAATTTTTTTTTTTATTTTTTTTCTTCAGTACTTGTAGTAAAACAGTAAAGATAATATGAAAAAGATATCAACATACTACACAAAAGAATTCATTCATTCATTCATTCATTCAATTTAGTGTATCCTCTTAATCATGATGATGATTATGCTGATGATAATGATGAAAAAGAGAATGAAGATAATGATAATGATGATTATACATACGATACTTCTTCATCTTAACACTTTATAAAAAAAAAAAACAAAAAACAAATGAAATAGTGATGAAAAATTCTGTCTATACCAAAAAGCATCCATTGAAGACATCATCATCTTGCACAAATAAGCTAACCAGTAGAATTAAAAGAGTAAAAAAGAACAATAACAAGGATATACATTACAAAAATAAAAATAAAGAGAAAGTTAAAAAAAAGTAGGACAAAAGAAACAATAAAATAAAAATAATTTAAAAAAAAAAAATTAATGTACATGTACATAATATATGTATACATTCGTATTATGTATGTACATATGTATGTTTAAGGCACAGTAATTCATCAAAAAACATAATTTTTTATAATATGTAACGGTATTCATGTTAAAATATAATAATATAACAGTTTTTCAAATATTTAAAAACAAATTATTTTAGTTGGAGGCATGTTAGTTGAAACAAAAGTGCTCTACTTTCAAATACTGACTGAGGTTTTTGACGAAATATGAGCCTTCTTTTTCTGCCTATTTTTGCATATTTTTCTCAACTTTTGTTTGTTTGTTACCTTTTAATATAATTTTTTGAATATTTTTTTAAAAATAACTAGCTATAGACAAAATGTATATACATATATATAATTAATTATACATTTATATGTAGTTTATATATTTTTTCTTCTTTGTATTAACAAACAAACACATACAAAATATTTTCAATCTTTTGTTTCTTATGTATTATAGATATTTTATGTATAATGCGATGAATAGATTTTTTGTTAAATGTGTATATATATGTATGTGTATTTTAGAATTCGATGAATAGATGTTTATCAATATGTACCTTACCTATGTTAGATGGTTGTAACAAAAAGTAGGAAATAAAATTACAGATCTTGAGCTACTCAAATTAATAGAAGATAATTCTGTCTATACCCAAAAAGCAACCATTGAAGACATCATCATCTTGCACAAATAAGCTAACCAGTAGAACTAAAAGAGTAAAAAAGAACAATAACAAGGATATACTTGGAAAGTATACTTTGGACAATAAGTTTGGAAAGTTTTTGAGATTATTTTAATGATTGTGATTACCCTAAATAAAGAAATTAAATATCTTTTTATTTTGTGCTATTATTGAGAAAATAAAATTATATTTACGTCAGGCTCTAAATCACATCATTGAATAATAAAACGATTCATGGATCTCAATAAACTAGTAGTTATATAATATTTAACCGTTCTAGCTTATATTTCAAGAATGCTACAACTGTCAAATACTATATACCGAATCTTTATTATTACAACCTTTCACGTGTAACAATGTTAAAAGGTCGGAAAATGAAAAGAAAAAAGATCAACAATAGGCTTAAAATTAACAAAAAATTTTGTAAATTTTATGCGTAATCTTATGGGGAAAAAGATTACGTAATAAAAGCAACAAAAAAATAAAGGAGAAACATAAATGTCACTTTTAGACGGTTTTTCTCGTAATACTAGTAAATACATTCATAAATCATAATTTTGCATTAATATTATTGAAATGTTTCAAAGCCACCTATATACCGACAAGCCGAAACATTGATATTAAATGAGCGCCGTAGTGGTTATGAAAAGTGTAATGGAAACAAAAGTTAGTATTGTATGAATTTCTTCATATACATATATGGAATTTTATATTTAATAAAAATTAAAAAAAAATATTAATTAACTCATGATGCAAAAAATTATTTCAGGTCTTAAAATTTTAACCTGATTTTTATTTACTTCTTGAAACTGCCACAATTTTTGTCTATAGTTATTAGGTAAATAATTATAAAAGATAAAA
The DNA here is from genome assembly GCA_947095535.1 of Poecilobothrus nobilitatus. Lineage (NCBI taxonomy): Eukaryota > Metazoa > Arthropoda > Insecta > Diptera > Dolichopodidae > Poecilobothrus > Poecilobothrus nobilitatus. The sequence goes on along the minus strand of OX352773.1, from coordinate 248,767,665 downwards.
AACTTTTCGGATTCTAAGACTGTATTATAACTATAAAAATGAAATTTCTGCGGTTTATGTAAAAAAATCTAATAATGAAACATTGGCTGCTGCCAAATATTGTAAACAAATACGAGTATATGACAATATAAAAAAAACTGTTATAATCATAACAAAAATAGAACGGATTTACCATTATTTGGAAGATAAAAAACAAGAGAAAAAAAAAAGAGAATAAAACTGAAGAAAATTTGATTGGTGTATAAAAACATAACTGTGATTCCTATTTTCTTTCATTTTCTATTGTTCTTTTAAGATGCAATCTTGGATAAATTTTCATTTTTCTTTTTTTTTTAACCAGAACAGGATTATTTTTTTTAAAGAAAAGAAAGTGGAAATATATAAGGAAGAAAATTTTAGAATTACTTCTTGTTCGTTTCTTAAAATATAATTTAGAATTTCTGGTATAATTTTCATATTTTTTTTTCTTTTTTAAGATTTTTTTGTTTTTTTGTTTATTTTGTTGGTTGTACTTCATTATTGTTATGACAATAAAGTATAAATTTACTACGATTATATTTAAAAAAAAAAAAAGGATTTTAAAATTAAAGTAATAAATAAGAGAAAAATTATATAAAGAAAATAATCGAAAAATTAAATAAAAAAGGAAATTCTTGGAATTTAACTTTATTTTTTATTCGTTTTTTTTGTTAGACATGCTTTAATTTAGTGAAGAACATCTCATTAAACTTTTTTTGCTTTTTGTTTTATTTTTAATAATAATTTTGAAAATTGAGACAAAAACTTAATTACATAAAGAAAATTAATTTTAAATAGGTATAGAAAAAAACTAGGAAGAATACAGTTGCTTTCGTTAACTCTTACGTACCGTTAGTATGTTCATAGCCTGTCACTCTGCTTATAATATTATTTTTTTAATTTTTTAGTATTTTAAAATAATTTGGGTGAATTTTATAATTTCTAGAACTATGGTTTGTACATATATTCAAACTATATGTTTATACATTCATCAAAAGTAGATTCTAACCTTCCACATTACAATTATCAATCCAAAACTTTTTCAAGTATGCTATAGCACCATCAAATATGCTATAGTACCATCAAATATGCTATAGTAAAATCCCACACACGTCGTAAGAGTTATTTCTCCTTATGGCATTTACAGCTACGACTGTAAAGGAAAGGCTGTGCAATTTCCTGTTCACATTTATGAGGCAGAGAAATGCACTAAAAAAATATAAATTCTTCAAGCAACCGTTATATTTTTTATTTACGTAATTGTTTTTGTACTACGCATCATCTTAAACAATTTCAAATTATCGAGTAAAAAAAAGCAAAAAAATCGTTAAAAAAATTTGTTAGAAAAATTTAGAAAAATGAAGTCATACTTTCGTCAATTTTAAAGTAACCCAGTTGTTAATAGAAATAAAAATATAATATTGGAGCTTTAAATTTTGTATATTACTTCAAAAAAATTTGGACAGGTGTTCAAATTACAGGTGATTAAGAATAAGGAATTTTTAGTTTTTGACCCCATACAGCTCCGATACAGGGAGCCATACAAAAATATTTTCTGAAATGACTCTTACTTATTTCCAAAGACCTAACTCCTAAATTTCAAGTTTCTAACTTAAACCGTTTGGAAGATAGAAGGAATCAAGGATTTTGCAAAATTTGAGTTTCGCATAATGGTAAATTAAGACACCGTATGCCACAAGTATATATTTATTGTAAATATATTTTTAAAGCCAATAAAAGCAGTAATCGTTTAGCGTTTTCAAATTGAAGATATACCTTATACAACTTGTATTATAAGAATTTAAATATAGAGCTTTTTCGAACTTTGGGGAGCTGTAGCTCTGTAACGGGTGGGGCTACAGAAAAAAGTTGTTAAAAATAAAATTAATATTTTTATAATATCTATCAGCAGTTAATTAATTTCATGGCTCTATTTCAAAAAAAATGTGGAGATCTAAAAGTTAGTTCTTCGAGAGCTACCCGAAGTTTTGGTCGGATCTGAACCAAAACAACTTGGGAACCTACAAATTGATGTAAGAATATTTTGTGTTAATTCCAAGATTCTAGCTTTCTTGGTTTTTGAGTTATCTTGCTGACGGATAGACGAACGGACGAAGCTTAATCGACTTAGAATTTACTTCTGATCCGATCCAAACCTTTGAAGGTATATTTAGATAGCTTATTTCTAGGTGCTACAAACGGAGGAGCAATTTTAATATAGCCGATCCTTATTGTAACGGGTATAAAAATAATTAAAAGAAAAAGTTTTTTTTATTGAAGTGAAATTTGATTTGCATTACCTACTCTAAATAAAATTGAAAGTGCTTTATAGAGTATGAAAACACATCAAATGATTTAGTAAATTAATCATAAAAAATTACTAATATATGCATTTAATATTTACAGCAAATAACAAATAACAATGACAAAAACTTTTAAAATGGTTATACAAAGAGTTACAGGATCTTTGATTTTGATTTAGTAGGCCTAAAACAAAGCCTTTTCGGATATTTAATACACATCAGGATATTAAAACAATCAAGTTAACTTTATAAACTAAATTTAAATGCCTGAACACTAGCAATTATAAGAAGAAATGATTGAAAAGAGTCGCCGACCCGCGTAAAATAAACATTATCATGTTCAACATTAAAGAGAACATTCTTTGATTGGTCTTGGAACGGTGAATTACAAGCACAACTTGTAGAATAATCAAAATGATGTGCTGAAAGTGAGTTCAAAAAGATCTATTCACTTCGGCAACACCCGAATAATGAAACAGAATTGGTATTTGTGAAATTTAAAAACAGAATTGTAAATTTAGTTCACCTATAAATGACATAGATCTAAGATTCTGTCTTTTTAAATATCTTTTCCATCACAGTAGTATTATATAGTTACATTATATCCCAAAAGAAACTCAACAGAAAAAAATTTATTTAGGTTCTGCTAGTTTTGAAGCTGTATTATGGACTTGGAGACAATTAACAACTGAGGCGTTCAGCCATTAGAAAATAAAATTATTTACAAAATTAATGAATAATATTATGTGGAGAATAAAAAAAAAGTAGGTATATAAAAAATAGGAATTCTCACATATATTAGTTCACGATCTGAAAGAGAGATCAACATATAGTATAGGATCCGGAAGAGAGATTTTGCGAAATTAATTCATTTTTGTTCGGAATTAAGTTATTGGAAATTGAGTTCATTTTCGTAAAAGCAAGAAAGTGTATGAATATTTTGAAATATAAAGATTCGGAAAAGTATGAATCTTTTGAAAATAAAATTGAAGGTAATATTGGATTAAAAATACATAAAAGCATTGTGGTTGTAAAATTTATATTAGTAAATCGAAATTTATAAAAAGATATTATTGAGAAATGTAAAAGACCTACTTTTTTAGTAGTTTTTTCTATTTATTGAAAACTACAAAAAGCTGTACATTTTTTTGAAAATCTTACTTATACATGCATATAAATACTCTGAAAAAGGCGTATAATCTGTTTTGATTCAACTTTAAAATTCCCCCGAATTTATTTTGTTTACGTACATAAATATTTCGAAAATATAAAAATATTTACATATTTAGTTTTCTTTTTTCTATAGAAAATAATAATAATACAATTCCATATGTAGCTATTTATAAAAAATAATATTTACGGTTTATTTAACATCTTTTCCCTGTAATAATAAAAAATAAAAAACCAAATCAAATTACAAAAAAGCGGGATTTTGCCTTGGCGGGATTTTTGAAAACAGGTTTAGATTCCGCTCCCATTACAAATTTGTTAAAAATAATTTAATTTTATAAAAATTTTTTTCAATTAAAGAAAATGTTTGATTCCTTTTTTTTATCATATCAAAACTAAATATAGAAGAAAAATATCATTCAAATATTGAGAAAGAAAAATATTTTACAGATTCATTTGTTTTAATTCAGAACAATTATAGGTACAGATTTATATTTTTTTTATTTTTTCAAATATAAATAGGTAACATTAACCTTATTCTAATTCTAAGGACTTCTTAATTTTAATGTTAAAGTGTATTGTATATATATGTTATATGTATGTACCTATCTTTTGTTTTTTACCCATTATATTGTATTTGAATTTAATAATGTTCAATCTAAAGAACTTTTAACTTGTATCGAAGATGACAGTAGATTACTGTTATATTAATTTCTTTGAGACATAACTAATTTTCTATAGAATAATCCGATTGCGTGAGACGACTTACTAAAATGATAAATATTTTTATTTATTTATTTTTTTTGTTTTTTTTGTACTTCTTCACAACTTTAATTCCAAAAAAAAAAAAAAAAAAAATGTTTTGGAATGAGTTTAATCGTTTAAATTATGGCGCCATACATACAACAATCTTTTATTTTTTTATTTATTTGTAAAGATATTTTATATCTAGTATCTATAAGTATTTAGGTGCTGCGTCCGTTTATGTTTTTTTTTTTTTTGTGGCTCAATGATTGTATCATTTTATTGTAAAAAAAAAAAAAAAAAATTAAAAAAAAAAATAATAATAAAAATAGAATGAAAGCAAAAATATTGTGTTAAAGTAATCACAAAAATGATTTTAACAAAGTGAACTGAATAAATTGTTGTATAAATAGTGTTGAAAAATTCAACGCACGTTTTCAGATCTTTTTACTTAGGCCAAACAAAATGGATGAAAACAAAACGAAAAAAAAAAAAAAAAAAAAAACAAACAAAAATGTAAAAAAAAAAAAAAAAATAATAATAAGTGTCTAAAAGGAATTAAAATGTTTTTTTAAGATAGCACCACCATTTGGAATCAGGTAAAAGGAAACAACCATAATGTAACGAGTAATTTGATATAGAAAAAGAAATTTTTTTTTTTTTATAAAAAGTTTAAAATTTAATTTTGTTATAACGTGATGTTAGGTTTAAGAGATTTTTTTGGAATGAGATGAGATATTTTAAATATCGATTTTTGTTTTTTTTTTTTTCTTTAGAGCAAATTTGTTAGAAAAGAAAAATAATATATTTTAAAATATGTATATAAAAAAATAAAATCTTTTTTCTAAGTATTTATTGTTTAAATATTAAATAGTATTTTTGTTTTTTTTTTTTTTTTGGTTAAATATTTAAAATATTAAAATAATTACTTTTAAGTGAAAAATTTCAAAATTTACATTAAAAAACTTTAATATCTAGGATTTTTTTTTATGTAAAATATGTAGGTACTACCTATTCCTGGATTTTTTATTTTGCAATATCGAAAAAAAAAAAAAGTTTACGGAAAGGAAATTAAACAAATAATCTGTCAAATTGATCAAATTATAAACGTAAATAATTTGGTTATATTTTACTTTAGGTACATTGGACTATTTTTCTTAAAGTTTACAGAGAGATACCTTAGATCACGTGATGAAAGATTATATGGGTGCAACTAAGCGATGGGGATATAAACGGCTTGAAAACCCTTTGAATTTATGAAATAACTTACTTAAAGAGGCATAGAACCTACATTTTTGAAACTACGGACCCCTACCAAGGCTTAAATGAAATAAATTAGAAAACCAATTACAGTTATTAAAAGAAATGTGTGATATAAACACCATAAAATATAAAAATTTTTAGTTCCACAAAAGTAGGTGCTACGATTCTTTAAGTTAGTTTGACCCCATAAAATTCAAAGAGCTTTTGAAGCTCTAAATGTTCCCATCATTTATTCAGACCCATATAGCATTTTATTGCATGATTTAAGGTACCTCTCAGTAAAGTTTGTATAGTATCTCTATCTCTATCTCTAGAATCAACTATAAAAGTATTTGAACACATTGTAAAATATACACAATATTAAAAAAAAGCATTTCTATCGAAATCAGAAAATTATTTTATCTTGACTTTTTTTTACTGGATATTAATACAAAAACTATAATTTTTGAAAACATATAAAATATGGAAACACAATAACTAAAATGGGTACGTAATTTAAATTTACTACTGTAAGATCTAACTAATCTTTAGGGTTAATTACTTCTAAAATAGTGAATTGTTAAGATCTTCTCTATCTTTAGATTATTTTGAGGTTTTGAAATTTTTCAATTATATTCAGCTTCCTCCTATATTTAAAAGAGTTACAAATTTTAGATCTTATAGAAGGATTAGTGTCTATAATTATAATTTAGTAGTTTTTAGCCACACAATACGTATTGAGTTCCGTTTTAAGCTTTGAACATCAGTAACTACATATTTTTTACGATTTTTCTACTATATTATATTCGATTTATCCGATTTATGTCCAATTTTTTATGGTGGTTTTATGGTTCGAAAAAAAGCCTGTGACAAATTTTTATGTAGTTCCGTTAACCCGTTTGGGCAGGAGAGTCGAACGAAGTTCATTAAATTTTTCTGTTGTCTTGCTTAAACGGTTTGACCAATTGAGTTGCAAATTTACAATAGTGTAGCTCTTTACCACAGAAGCTCACTGACTTGATCTGGTTACGATCCATTAAATCGTTTCGGCACCAGGGGTCAGTGAAGTTTTGTAATTTACTTAGTTGTCACACTTAAACTGTTTGACCAATTGAGTTAAAAATTTATCAAAGTGTAGCTCTTTATAACAGGAGCTCACTTAGTTGGTTTGGTTACGATCCATTAACCCGTTTCGGCACCAGGACTCAATGAAATTTTTCAATTTCTTTGTTGTCGCGCTTAAACGGTTTTGCCAATTGAATTGAAAATTTACAAAAGTGTAGCTCTTTACCACAGGAGCTCACTGAGGTGATTTGGTTACGATCCATTAACCCGTTTCGGCATCAGGGCTCAATAACATTTTTGAATTTCTTTCCTGTTGCTCTTAAACGGTTTTACCAATTGAGTTGAAAATTTACAAAAGTGTAGGTCTTTATAACAAAAGCTTTCTGAGTTGATTTGGTTACGATACATTAACCCATCAGGCTTCAGGCCATGAAATTCTCATTTTTTGTTGTTGTGCTTAAACGATTTGACCCATTGAAAATTTGCACAAGTATTGCACTTTGACACACAAACTCATTCAATAAATTTTGTTGTGATACATTAACACATTTCGACACGATAGATTGTCAAAAAAAAAATTTTGTTTCTAATTTCTGTCTAATTTGGCAGGATGAATTTATGGTTCTAAATTAAGCCTGTGACAAAATGTTTGTTAACGTTTGTTAGCCCATTTCCGCACGAGCACTTATTAATAATATTTTGCCTAATTTTGTGTATTGTTATTATTATTAAAAAGATATTTCCAACACTCTTTACTTTTGTCAATACTGTTTCTAATATTCCATAAAAACCTTTAAATGCAAATTTCTAATATAGAACAGTAATTAAAGTAACCTTATTAAGTATCTTAAGAATACTGTGTTTAAGTCTTAACAACATAACATTTTCGGCCGTTGTTAAAAAACAGAAACTATCTCCTACATTAGACAATCATCATGTCATCATTCAGAAATGCATTACTTACATGTGCTCTTTACATGTGGTCTACCTAAATAATATGCATGTGTATAACAAATAAAATAAAATATCATTGAAATATGTACATATAGTATGTATAATATCCGTATATTTAAAAATACTATAAACTTCATCAATTAAATTAGACAACATATTCACATTTCTGTACATCATTTAATCAAAAATGAGTACATACATATTTAAAGAACAGAAAACCTTACATTCTTATCCATATACAATTTTTACACATATTTTTAGCCAATCAATTTGGAAACATAATTAGAAAAACTAAAGATAAAAAAATGCTGGTTGATTTATAAAGGTAAAAAACAATCATGTATTTTTTATATTGAAAATATGTTAAACAGAACCTGAAATGTACGCATTTAAAAAGAAGTTTTTTCAAAATTTGAAGAGCTGTCGGTGCTGTAGGATCTCCAACGGTGAGGGTACATAAAAAAGTTGTTCTACAACATTACTCTTTTAAGAGACCTATGCATAGTTAATATTTCATTGCTCTTTATTAAACAGTATATAAGTTTTAACAGACGGAGGGACAGAGCGAACCTAATAGCAAATTTTCAAAATGTGCTTAAAAGGATAATTCACAAAAACATGAAGTGACATTACTTACGAAAAAAAAATTTACTACATTATGGTCATAATTGAAATTCGATTTTATGTCTCGGTATTAAAAAATATATTGTGGAAATTCACTTCACCGTAATTGTGTACTCAATAGATTATTGATTCCTTTAAAAATTTTTTGTAGAAGAATTGTCTCTAATTCTTGGCTCTGTTTATTCAATTTAACTAAATCTAATAAAAAATAGAATATAAACTACCAGCATCTGTAAATGCATAGTAATAAGTTAACTATATTAATTAAATTATATTAACGCAGAAACAAAAGTTAATAATTTTTATTTCATAAAGCCAATAAAATACTCCGGGCAACGCCGGGTACTCTGTTAGTATTAATAATAAAACATAAACAACACATTTGATATTTACATTACAGTAGTATGGTACCTTTGATATTTACATTACAGTAGTATGGTACCTACGATAGACGGTAGTCTCTCTTTAAAATTGTGTATTTTTTTTTCCTCTCGAGTCTTGACTCTCGACTCGATTCGACCTCAACGGCTCAAGTCAACTTACAACTATTCTTTGGCTATATGTATGCAATGTACTTTAACTTATGCATGTATAATGGACAAAATTTAAAAATTGACAAAAATTATCATTTATCACAATATGTATTGAAATTTTAAATAATAATGAATGACATTGATCTGATATTAATAATCAATATGTATCTAAGTATGTACTTATGAATTACCAGCGGGCAGAGTCTCTTTAAAATTCAAATATATATGTAATTTTTTTGGTTTTGTACTTTTCTATTATATTGTTGCATTTACGTATTATTTTTTGAATTCAATTTCTTCTCATATAAGTACTTAAATTTTAGTATACAGCAGTTTTTAGAACCAAAATTAAATATGAATAATTTTTTATTTTTAAATATTTTTTATGTCAATTTTATACAGGGTTACCATTTGTACAATTGTGGTAATATTTGTACGGTTTTCTCGCCCTCTGTACCATGTGCAATCTTAATCAAGTATTGTACGGCAAATGCACAACTTTGTTTGTGCATTTTAAGAATGTTTTACGGATATCTATTCTGTTTTCCCCACATACCTTTAAAACATTTATTTCGAACTTGATAAATAAATAGACATAATAGTCCTCACTCACAATGCCAAATAATCTAAATATACGTACACCAACTACAGGCTCTTTATACAATTTAATTCTGTTTTGGCGTTATTTTAAAAATAATTTCAATTAGTGTTTTGACGAATTTGGTTTTGCTTTTTGATTTTTTACGGATTGAACTTTTTCCATAAATTTTATTTTTTTTTAAACTGCAACTGTCTATTACATGAATTGGGATTCAACATAGAATTTGACTACACATTAACAGGGGCCCCCAGTATTTTAATATTAAATTATGTTACAAATAAATGTGTCAATTTATTTAAATTGTTAGTAATTAAATTAAAATTTTTTTCTTATTAATTATCTAAACATTTTTTTTTTTTGTTTACTTTTATATATGTAAGTTTTAAATATATTTAATGAAAATTTATTTTTATTTCGGTTAGTATTAGAAAACTAAAAAATTCATTATCATTATAATTCATTAATATAAATATATAAGTAGGTATAGTTAAATGTTTTTATATCAAACATTTATTATTTTTATTTACATATTATGATGTATGTACATATATTATATGTATATGTAAATAAATATGTATCCTAAAGATATATATTTTATCTATCGTATAATAATATTTTTGTTAAAAATAAATACCTATCTATAAATTGAATGCCATTGTACATAAAATTAATTAACTTAGTTTGGTTTTTATTTATGTTTTAAATGAGTACGATGGTGGTACATTTGGTTATGATGGTGCCGGTATTTACCGTAATTATTTAAATTTCTAAAATTTGATCATTACAATTTTTTTTTTTATATAATATAATATCTGTAGATTTCGAAAACTAAATTTAAATGAAAACCACATGCATTTTTTTTATATTAATTACATGGAGACAGTACAGTAATTCATTAATATATTCGATATCTTGCGTTTAATAATTTAAACTTAAAGAAAACAGAGATAAAACCGTAAACCGTAAGGCAGACACATTAGGTAGATTTACCACTTTGATAATGTGGTAAATCTACCAAATGTGTCTGCAAAAAAATTTAGAGTAAAACCTTTGCCTTAGAATAATTATTGCTAAGGCAATAAAGTTTACATCCAGAATGACATTAAAAAATATTATATGTATATAACTGTCAGTGTCATTCAACTGAAAAAGGTGATTTTGCATGCTATATATTTTGTGGAAAATGTATTGTAGCAATACTCTTTTTCATTCACTGAAACTGTCAAAATTTGAAGGTTTTGACAAAAAAAGTTCTTGAGATACGGAGGAACTGTATTTACCGTAAAACGGTAACCGTAAATATAATTTTTACATTGATTTATATGTTCATATTTATAAATTATAAATTATATTAATAATTTATAAAATTTCTGGCCGTTTGCCATTATTTAGATGGAAAAAATATTCAACAGAATTTATAAAAACTAAAATCTAAAATATTTATGTTGGATTCATTGCTTCAAATATGTTCTGGCTTAAGAGTCATAAGCCCCCATGCTTTCCGTTTATGAAATTTTGAACTATTTCAAAAAAGTGACTTCTCTAAAAAAAGTTGATTCAACTTCAACTTTTATTCAAAACATTTTTTTTGGCTGTAATTTTTTTTTTGACATATACATACATTCATACATATATACTGAAAAAAACTTGAAAAAAATTATTTGGGAGAGTAAAAATAATAAATAAACTTGAAAAAAAAAAATTGAAATAAAAATTTGAATAAAAAATTTTTAATTTCAGATATTGTCTACTAAATGTTTACTTTTTTATGGTCGGCAAAAATTTGCTGAAGTTATGGATACGTTCAGTTACGTAATGCGTCTGCTACAATAAAACGCAATTTTGCACAGCCATGACGCAAGTACTACCAAAAAAGGTTATGTATTGAGTTGTATATGGAAACTGCTACAATTAACGTAGTCATGACGCATACTTATGCAGCTAAAAATTTGCGTAGTTAAACGTTGATCAACTTTTAACTTTTAGTTAGTTAAAATGTTGTGTTATCATATTTCAAATTTATTATTATTACCATATAATATTTAAAATTGCGTTTGCTATTATTTTTTTTCAAAGACAAAAAAAATTTTAATTATGAAAAATTAGTTGAGGAAGAAAAAAAAAACATCCTTTTTTATACAAAAATAATTATCATTTTTACGTTTCTAAAACGTTTTCATTGTGACATCAATTTTTGTACACGGCGTAAATCTTCGCAAGTTGACTTAAAAAATTCTGGTTGTAGCTGGACGGTAAAGCGCTTTAAATTTAATTAATAGTTTTTTACTGAACTTTTTTTTTTAATTTCTACCTAATTTGTTTTACAAATTTTGCAGTAAAAAAAAAAAAAAAACTGTGCTTATAATGGAGCAGCGACAATTTTTTTTGACATTTATTTTTTTATTTATTTTTGTTTTTAAAAAACTTTGTGGTTAAAATGTTAAAAATTACTATAAAACTAAAATGATTAAGAAACAAATAATTATTAAAAACAACTAATAAACTAATATTTAATTTTTTTCTGCAAAATGTATAGTAAAATTTTTGCAGCTACAAGTTTTTAAGTACAATTAATCATTGATAATGCTTCATTCAACTGAACGCAGCCAATGAATAGTCAGTCGGAAAGATCATCTTTTTAAATCGTCTTCTAAAAAAAATGGGCGGTAAAAATTTTGGAAAGTAATGAATGTAGAGAAACCAAATTCTTATTTAAAATTAAAATTATTATTTACTGAAAATAGGTACCTAATTATTAAAATTGATTTTATAAAATAAATTTCTCGTATTGAAAGAAGAATTACTGTATTGTTTATTTAAAAATTTTGTTTATATTTTACTAGTTTAAATCAATAAACTTTACATTTTAGATTATCTTTAAATAATAAAAAAGAAAATAAAAAAATAAAAAAAAAAGTAAAACCACAAAAATTTTCATAATCCACTAAAATTGTCAAATATGTACAAATCATTTCATGATAATCAGCAAAAAAAAAAAAAAAAAAAAAAGTGTTTACATTTAAATTTAGTGTAGTTCAATTATAATTAATGCAGCAAATAATTTAACTAAAAATGCCAATATTACTCTTATACTATTAGTAGTTACTCTACTGATTACTATGTTTTTTTTAACTATAGTTATTTTAAAGTTTTAAATTTGGTATCTATGCTTAGAAATTTTACTGAATAAAAATATTTAAAATAATCAAATAAAATGAATTACATATTTTTTTGTTTTTTTGTTTTCAAATGCTTTGTATCTAAACGAATAATATGTAAATGTATGCAGATAATATGCAGAATAATATGTAAATTTTTTTTTTTAGTTTTAAATTGACTGAATTAAAGTAATAATACAAAAATTAATTGTTTTTACCACTATTCTGATAAAACCAACATAGTTTTAGATAAAATAAATTATAAATTTTTTCTTTTATTTAAAATTGATTATTTTACCTCTCTAATATGTTATTATTATTAGCATTTAATTTCTTTTTTTTTTTTTTCAATTTTATTTTTCTATAATTTTTTTTTTTTTTTAATTTAATTACATTTTAATTTAATTTTTAAAACAGGTGTTGATAGTCTTTAAAACAGAATAATGAATGTAAAATTTTTGACTACATTTAAATTGAGAGTGTCTATATTTTATAAGCTGTGTAAGTTATAGGGAATGAATAAATTTTTGATATGATAAATTGATAACCCACTGCTGGTTGGTTATATACAGGTAATCGTGTATAGAGAGAATTTAAAAAATAAGATTCAAATTTTGGCAATTTAGTATGATAAAATAGAATTTTTCAATTTAAATTTGAATGATCTTATTCTGTTCTGCAGATCTAGATCTTCTGTTCTGGTAAGGATCTTGTTCTGTAGTAGAAAATAATAAATGATATTATTTTTATAAAATTTGGAATATTTTATATTAACTGTGAAAATCATTTTAAAAAATTTAATCATTTGCATGCTCAAAATTGAGTTTTAAAAAAACTTTACTGAAATTGAAAAACTACTTGAACTATTTTTTGAACAGTGGCTTACTAAACACAAGTTACTACTCAATGTAAAGAAGATAAAAATTATGTTATTTGAAAATAAAATATTTTAGCAATCAAAATTTTAGCATCAATGGAAATATAATCGAAGTTGTTAAATTATTTAACTATTTGGGGTTACTTTTAGATAGTAAAAAGAAGTGGAATGCCTACATTGAACAACTGATAAAAAAAAATTGCACCGTACATTTTTATTATTAAACGTCTCCGAAGATGTTTTACTGAAAAACTTCTCAAAATAATATACTCCTCTTATATTTTATCTAACATTAATTATTTAAATTCCATCTGGAAAAATGCATCACAAACTTTGATGAATAAATTAGATATTGTTCACAAAAAAGTTATTAAAACTATACACTGTATCCCAGCAATAATTTGTACTCAAACGATTACCCAAGCTTTACAAATATCTGCAAAATAGAAATGTATTTTTTAGCTTTTAAGATAATAAATAACGAAATAAAACATAGAATGATTGACATACATAACCGCAACACTAGAAACAAATCGAATTTTTACCTAATTTTCTTCAAAACAAATAATTAAAAAAACAATTGTTTATACAATTGTCTTAAACTCTATAATGAATTGCCGAATGAATTGAAGGTTCTGGATAATTTATATTCCTTCAAAAAAAGCATTAAAGAACATATCTTAGGTTCCAATTTATATCTTTAGTGTTTTCATTTCTGTTTTATTCTTATTATTGATACTTATCGTCATCATAACGCATTCTAAATTGCGAAATATTCAACTTTTAAGCATACTGCGCCCAGTCACATACATAGGTATTCAATATTTTTGTCTTTTCTAGTAAAATCATATAATTTTCTGTAAAGTGATCTGTAATTCGACAGCAATTACATTAATGTATTTGGTTCTCTTTAATATTAAAGAAAAAGAAATTATAACAAAGAAAAAAAATAAAAAAAAAATAAAAGGATAGATAAATGAAATAAATAATTCAAAAAATTAGTAAATTTTTCATGAAAATTATAAGGCCAGACAGCTAACAGCTACGGTCGTTAAAAATTGAATATGTACAATATCATAAAATTAAAATTATTATAGAAATTTTTGTTTTTTCTGAATGGAATTAAAATTGAAATAAAAAAAAAAAAATAATTAAATGTAACTTGAAGTACTAACAAAAAAAAAATTTTGTAAATGAATTGTATATGATCTATTAAATAAAGAAAAAAAAAAAGAAAAAAAAAATACACATCCACTTCAATTAAAGTGTTTAAGCGCACTAAAAACTAAAAAATAAAAAAGCGAAGTCATATTTTTAATTTTTATATGAACTGAATAAAAACAAAAGAAAAAGAATGCTAGAAAATAGAGAAATATTTTTTTACGAACATTATTATCGTGTCAATTTCGTTCAAACTTCGATTAAAATTGTCTACAAGATTGCCTAGTATATAACTATCAGTGGATAATCTTTAATGTAAATGTAATATTTTTGGCGTTTTTATAAAGTAAATCGGTAAATCAGTAAATCAGATTATTATAATACATTTCGAGCACTGTCAAGTGTCAGAGTAATGTGATAAGAGCATACTCACACTGAGAACACTCTGATTTAAATAAATGTAATATATAGATTTTTAAATGCTAAAAAGGATTTAAATGCTAAAAAGGATATTATTTAAATTATAATGTGTTCATCAGCCATCATAATTTAAAAAAACTTTGACAAATACAATATAGCAATTTGACATTCTCGGAAATTTTATAACGAGTATAGAGATCATGTTCTTAGCGCACTTTTATTGGAAAAATTAACACAATTTTTACGCTCTGAACTAGAAAATGAAGACACAATTTTTTTCCGTTCCAATTTATTTACTTTTTGCATTAATTTTTATCTATAAATTTAGTTGAAAGTGTGTGTGTTTGTTTGTTTGTACGGTTTGTATTTTTAAACTGTGAATGAAACTGAAAAGAAAAAGAGTAAAACCCCATCTACAATGAACGTTCTTTTGACGCTCTCTACACGCAATTATCTGTCAAACGAAAGTTAAATGTACTGAATTGTATAAAAGTATCTATTAATAGAAGCTCTCTTTACGCAGCAATTTAAAAAGTTAAACAACTTTTAACTTTTTCGTTCGTAGCAAAACTATAATTTGAAATAACGCTGTCATGTACATTTCATTGTGGACACTCTTTTGTAAACTACGTGTAGAGAGAAATGGTTGGATTTGGATTATTGATTTCAAAAACAGCTAAATTCGGGAAATTAAATTTGTTTACACTCATTCATTATTTACAAGCCGATTTTATTTTCTCTGTGTGCGATTCGTAAAATGTTTTCTCATAAGCAAATTCAGAAAATATAATCGGCAAATATTTCTTTTACGGTTTTAAAAAAAAATTTGCGACATATTTCATTAACCTTTTGCTCTCTACATTACCCTAGTCAGTATTTTTTTCTCTTTCCGCTATTCTTTTTCATTGTGTTCGTGTTCAATTTTTCCACTAAATTAAAAAAAAATCGTCACACAACTTTAAAGTCTTTTTGGTCTCTTTATTAAAATCTGTTAGTTACCCTGCTAGTATATGTACATATATGTAATATTTTAAATGTTTATTTAAATCCAATGTGTAATTTGACTTTTACCTAAATGATTCATGTTTTTTTTTTTGTTTTGTGATAACATTGAAAGTTTCTTTTATTTTTTTATATTTTTTTTTGCTTTTATATCTTTGATTTTATTGTTAATTTTGCAGAAGATTTTTTGACCTTGGATATAATCCAAAAACAGAATGAAAAACTTTTTAATTATATTTTTGTATCTTAAAAAAAGTCAATTTTCGATATCAGATTAAATTCCCATAATATTTTTAAATTTTTTTCTTTCTTTTTTTTCTTTTCTTTTTAAATTAGAATTTTAAATATTATCATTAAATTATTTAACAATATCAAGATTTTTATCTTTTTATTAACTCATTATTTTCTAAATAACAAAATTGTACTAAAATGGAAAAAGTCAAACAATTTTTTTATATCCACCTTTTGATTTCGATGTTTAGACAAATTTAATTTCTTTCAAAAGGGCGAAAAAAAAAACAACCAAAGTTTTAAATTGAAAATTTCAAGGCCTCTAAAGAAATCTTAAACTTTTAATCAAATGTACATAACTTAAGTACTTTTACGTTCTTCTTAGTTTTTTTTTTTGTTCTTGTTTTTCTTTTATTATTTTTTACCTTTTAAATTTAATTTTCAAGAATCTTATGATAAAAAATAAAAACAAAACAGAAGTAGTATTGGCGGAGGCGGGTTGAATCATTATTGAATAAGTAATTTTCTAAATTCAATTTCTTTAAAAAGTTTTTTTTTATTATTTTTTTGTTTTTATATGAAAACTTGAAGAAAAAAAAAACAAATTAAAAATAAAAAAAATTTTTTCACTTTCATTCGACCTTTTCTTTCTCCTAAATATGGTTAACCAACCATTTACTTTGGCCATTAAAAATTCTAAAAAAGTATTTTTATTGTTGTATGATTATTTTATTTTATTTTATTTTTTTTTTTTGATATTCTTAGAAGTCTTTGAAAAATGGAAGAAATATTTAGTTCAATAAAATAAATGAAAATTCTAGACTAGACTTTTTATAAAAAAACAAAAGTATGAATTTTTTCCACTTTAAAATATTTTTTGTTAGCGGTCAATTAAATTGAAATAGAAACTAAAGTTTTGAAATTTGTTATAATTTTACTAAATTGAATTTTTAGAGGATTTTGAGATGAGTAAATTAAGCAACTGGTATAATAACAGAAGAAGTTTGAGTTGAAATTGTGAACTGAATATACTTATACAAAATTTTGTATAAAAAAGAAAATGACTTAAAAAAACAAAAATTTTAATAGGGTAATAATATCAGTAATCGGGCAACAATTGAAATGATTTTTAAATTATCAAAATAAATAAGTAAAGAAATCTAATGTTTCGCTACTGTTTTAAAATTCCTTAAAAACTATAATTTCATAATTTTTCCTATTTAGGAAGATTCTTGTCTATCAATAATATCATTATTGATGCGTAAGTAAATAAGTAAATGCGAATATAAATTAAATTTTACATTTGTAAATTTTTTTTTTTTTATTGAATTTATTTGACAGGATAAATGTAATAAGAATATTATACAGCTTTTCCTTTTCAAGCGTAACGGGGAAATTACTCTTACGACGTGTGTGGGATTTGAAACCACACTCCTTCGCTGTTTACAGGGTATTTTATACGCTCTTACCCCCTAGGCAATGAGTCCCCACGTCGGTAATATAATTGTTAATAAAGAACTGAAAGATAATTATGTTATCAGGTTACGTAACCAAACATTTTTATATCTTAAAAAAAAAAAATTCTTTCATATATTTTCTTGAAGAATAGGATAGAAGAACATTTATAGATATTTTTCATAAATAATCATCTTAAAAATTTTTTTTTTTAGTAGCCTAAAATTATTCAATTACCTTTTATTTTATTTTTGTTACCGTGGCTTCGGTAGCCTAGTAGGTAGGCGTGTGGCGTATTACCCGAAGGAGTGTGGGTACGATCTCTGCACAGGTTGTAAGTGTTAATGTAAATATATAGTATATATATAAACAAATTAAATAATATTAGTATATAATTTAATAATAGTATAAAAACCTATAATGGCCTTAGTAGCCGATGGTTCAATAATATTACATTTATGTATTTAATATTAATATAAATAAATAAATAAATAAGGTAAATCCAAAATAGCAAAACAGAGAGCCTCGCTGTTTGGTGGTCGGGCACATGGCTTATTAATCGAAGTTTGGTTTTAAATCGGCCTTGCTACCAAATATAGTGTAAATATATATAATATAAATAAAATAAATAATATTACTACATATTATGTATATTTTTACTGTAGTACCCCACCTATAATGTCCTTAATAGCCGATGGTGTAATAATATTGTATTATTCTTTATGTGTAATACTAATAAATAAATAAATAAATAATAAATTCGAAACAATAATTCAAAATTTAAATTATTCATTTTTAAATATAAACTGAAAAGACACCTTGTGCGATAAAATACATAACGTATTAATTGAAGAAGTGTTGGTTAAAATTCTTCACAGATTGCCAGAGTTTAAGTTTGAAAATGTACAAAGTAATTTTTTTTAACAAATCCTTCTTGCGGTAAAATATAAAATGTAAATAGTTATAGACAAAATAAAAAAAAATTTTTTGTTAGGGGGAATCTTCCAAAGACACCCAAAATTTTTACTGACTAAACCTACTTATACTTATTATAACAAATATAATGGAATGAAATCCCTAACTGCTAACACAGTATATTGGCTAGGACGTAGGAAAAGAAGAAGATAGGACAAGGATATTATTATTTTTTATCATATATAAATTAATAATCTTATTTATAATGACTTTAGATTTATTATAATTATTTCAATAATATTACGATATATCCTATAATATGTCACATGTAATATTATGTCACATGTAATATTATGAAAATAAACAAATAAATAAATAAATAAAAAAAATGTAAACCTAAAATATTTTTGTTGTTCAGAAATATATTTTTTAATGTTAAACATAATTTATAATAATATATACATTAACATGTTATAATTTTAATTTGTTTACCATAATGAAGTAAATACAATAAATTTTTAAAATAAGAAACGCAATATTATTTATATTCCTTTGTGTATCTGAAAAGCAATTAAATGCAAAAGACATATTCTATTAAAGTATTTATTTAAATAACTTTAACAATATAAAAAAAAAAAAAGCTGTTTAACATATATATTTTTGAGAGGAATGGTTTGGTTTTAATATTATTTAACTTAGTCTTATATGTACATAAAATCTAGAATAAAACGAGGAAAAATGCAGTAGAGTAGACTGTGTCAATTCTGGAATATCCGTATGAACGTTATATATTCTTTTTCTATAAAACTTGATTATATTTTAAAAATTTCAGATGTTTTAGTACTAACGTTAACTATCGAGATATATTTATGTAAATTGTGGAGTTGTATGACAGCTATCCGAATCTATTGCACCTGCCCAATCAAATTTTATAGAAGTTATTGCCTTAAAATTTGATCATATATTTTGTTGAATTTCAGACGCTTAGCTTCATAAAGTTCCAACAGGTGCAAAAAACGATCCATACGTTTGTGACTATATCTAGTTCGACTCCTTTAAGGTGTAACAAACGTAATGACAAATCTATTATACCTTTGAACATAGTTCATACGGGTATAAATATACCATAGAGTAGACAAATTACCAACAACAAAATATATATTCATTTATTCGTCAAACATGTTTTCAAAATATCTTTTGTTTTTCATTGTTAAATAAAAATATAATTTGCATTATTTTATCCTATAAATAAACATTTAAATTATCAAAATTAACACAAACTTAAAAATTTTTGTTTTTTTTTTTAACATGATGCTTCTTGAAAAATTTTTCTGTAATTGTGTTTTGTATGTTCCCTTTCTTTTTTTATTTTGTTTTTTAATTTGACTAGAATGACCGTTTAGAAAAACAAAGAGAAACTTAAAATGTTTAAAATTCCCATTAGATCATTAGTAACTTGTAAAATAAAAAAAAAAAAATTTTTTTGTTTTGTTTTAGTTATTTAACATCTTTAGATATTCTATGTAAAAAAAAAATGAATTTAAAAATCCAAAAATATAACAAGAACCTAATATGGATATTTAAAACTAAAATAAATGTTTAGATACATTTAAAGAAATATACGTATATATTAAAATACGTATATATTATACATATTATATATACGTATTTTATATTTTTATATAAATATATGTATATAAATATATATATATTTATATAGATATTTATTTAATGGTTGGACGCTTGTTATATTTGAAAGTAAATAAAAATAAAAAGAGACACTAGATAAAAGGAAAAGTCAAGATAGAGAACAAAAAAAAAAAAAAACAAATAAATACTTTTGTATATACGAAATGCTTTATAGAAATTACCTTGTATTTCAGGTTAAAATTACTCTCAAAGGAAGCAATTAACCTTTTTTTTTCTATCTTTTTTCTTGTTTTGTTTTTTTTTTAGTATATCATTTGTATTTATTTTAGTTTTTGATTTTGTAGTTTTTATTTATTGTTGTTATTTTATTTTCAAAAATTAGGTTTAAAAAAAATTTTTTTTTGTTTTTTTTAAATTCTAGAATCATTAGTGAGGAGGGAAATATGTGTACCTATTTGTCCCTTAAGTTAATTTTCCAATTTTAGAATTTTAGTTTTATTTGTACATTTTTGTTTTATAGTAATTTTGTTTTTTTTTTTTTTAATGTACATATATATAAAGTATAATTAGTTCCTTAGCTTAAATTCCAGCAGATATTGCATAAATGTTGTCTCCATTGTTCATTTCTTATTTGATTTGTCTAAAATATATGGTTTGTTTTTTTATATATTTGGGTTGATACAACAAAGAATCTATGAAATAAATTTTCGATTTTGAAATTGGTATTCCTTGTACTATTGTTATTCCTTTTCACAATGCAATAAATTTGTTGAATAAATGATCTGAGTAATTGTTGGAAATTTTGGGAAAGTTGTACTTGTTTGACTTGATGACTTATCGGTAACAAAAATGTGTAATAACATTTGAACTACTATTACTTAACAAATTATTAATTTGTGAAAATTTTAAACTAATATTGTTAATTGCCATAGCCGTTATCGAACGTTGGCTATTATGTTGACGATCAGAACTTTGTTCATAACTCCTCTCAATAAAGATTTAGTTTAAATATTGAATTTATGTTAAGTTAAATTTCTTCAGCTAAGTTATTCTTCTTTTTTTTTAACCCTCGTCTTTCTTACATTTTACCTTCACGAATAAGATTTAGAACTATATTATTCTAGATGCTTCATTACATGGGAAAAGTAGTTGAGTTTTTTTTTTGTTTTATATGATTTTTACAATATCTGTTGACTTTTCCATTTTTCCCAATACTTCTGCATTCATAATTCTATTTAGCCAGCTAATTTTTAGTGTTCTTCTTCTATAGACAGAGGTGATAAGCTTCTAATTTGTTGAAAGAAACTTCTGTTGACTGACTGACATAACATAATATCTTAATTATCATTTATAAGTTTAAATTGTGACTACAAAATTTCTTTTTCATATTAAAGAAGATTGCCCAAACCTTCTCAATTCTTTATTTAATTTCTTGTGAATGATACCCATTTTTCATTTAACTGTAGCCGAGGTATGTTATTTTGCTAATTATTTTGAATGTAATGTTATTTCCCATTAGAACGCTATCTTGTATCTAATGTTTACTTATCAAGAAAATGTTAAAATTTTGCAGAAATTTCAATTGATAAATTCGGAAAGGCCCAATATAAGGGTTTTAACACCTTTGGTAAATAATATAGAAAATGATATCTTTATTTCTCCTTATTTTTCACAACCAAGTTATTTAGAGACCCTTATATGATTTGGCACCGATATCTAATATATGTTAAAAAGGTGTCCTAATATATATTGGCTTGTTCAAGAGCTATGTTAATCATGTTCTCTTAGTGTAGCTGCTAACGTTTTTATAAGAAAACGATCTTTCTCGTTTCATTTATGGAAATCTTTATAAGTAATCTTTTGTATATACATACATACATATACAATTTGCATTTGCAAACTTAGGTCTAATAGTAAAATCATTCTACAATTTGTAATTTTACCAATTTCATGTCGATCATTGTAAAAACAAAAATTATTATGTTAAATACAAAAGCATTAAAGGAAATATAGCCTAAAGTATATCTTATTGTATTGAGTTAATAAAATACCTTGATTGTCATTCATAATATATTATCCTGAAAATTATTTTTCATTTTAAAAGAAATTGTACGAGTAAGTAAACCATAACGGAAAAAAGAAAAAAAATTTTTAACCTTACCATATATAAAATGGTATTTTACTAATAAAGTAAGTGTCAACGACCTTAATATTACTTTTTATTACAATGTTTAATTGCTCTGATATGATATTTTTTTGCAAAATATAATTGGTAATGTATTTATTTATTCATGTATGTGTATGTGCGGGTATGCTGTTTTTCAAAACAAAAAACAAATTTTTTTTGGGATGTAATCTATTAAAAAAAGAGCTTACTGTTATTTTAACTGTTTTTTTTTCTACTGTACTTTTTCAAATTCGTAACAAATATTTTTTTTTTTGTTTTGCTTTAATTGTAAAGTGAATATAAGGTGAATGTAGATAATGTACATATTTTTGGACAAAAAAAAAATGAATTTTTTATTTTATTTATAGGAAAATTTTTTCACTCTCAAAAAAACAAAAAAAAAAAAAATTATTATATAAAAAATAAAAATTAACATCATTTGATATGACAGTATGTATTCAACTACTCTCTTGAACCTTTTGGTCATTAAAGTGAAGTGAAGAATTTATGATAATTAAAGTTTAGAGACTTCTTATGGAACTGTGAGTCGTTCAAAAAAGTCAATAGCTATCATCAAGGGCGTCTTTTTTTTTTTGGGGTACAGACATTTTTACATGAGGATAAAGTACCTATAAAAATTTCATAAGAACCACAAATTGCCTGAACCAAATTTACCGCCATTTTATAAAACAAACAAAAGAAATTATGGAAATAAGCACCGTTATTAATTTTTTTTAACCACTAATTTTAAGGTGGTTGTATAACATTATAACTTTGTTAACTTATACCATATTCTAATAAAAAATGTCGAAAATCAATTTATGAAGCACTCGAAATGGCAGTTTGAGAATCTCTTTGTTATTCAAGTATTAAATATATTTATAAAACAATTTTTTTTTTTTTTAAATTTAATAGAATTAATGACATGGAAAAAAAGGTTTGTGTGAAGCAAATAGAATTTTTTTCAAAAGGGAAAATTAATAGTTTACATAGGTAATAAGACGAGAAATAATAACATCCTCTGAGTCGTATGGTAAAAGCATTCTATACAATTTAAATAATTTTCATTTGCAAATTTTTGCAGATAGAGCTCAATTCAACGAACTGTAAATATAACCGTACTTGCATTAAAATATAAATATTATATATAGGTTAATGTAATTGTTGCACTGATCTGACCTTTTAATCTTATTCAATATAATCGCAATGGACATTAAATACGTTTAGATTTTTCAAAAATTTGTTGAATTAAATGAGCCTTTTTAGAAGAATGTATTTCAGATATAACCATCAATTATTGCTAGAAACTGATTTAAGGCAAAGCTGTTATTAATAAATCGAACATTTAAAGAATTTCGGATAGAAGAAGACTATCTCTATACTAATAACTTAACCGTTTCCTAATTAATATTCACCCCTTCTCTCTAGATATTCCCATACATACACATACAGTAATATCTCACCCCTACACTATATTTCAAAATCACTCAAGCTCTTTATCATCACTGACACCCCTACTCTTTATTCTCCCTCTCCACATAAATTCCTTTAAATCACTCAACCAAAATGACCTACTAACACCTGCTGACGCATCCTTGCGCATTTTCATTCAAACTATTGCTATCTCTTTCTCGCACGGAATTCCCAGGCCAAATCGACCCAATACCTACTTGGGCGAAAACTTGCAAAGAATACAGAATTGGAATTTTCCAAAGTATAACTGATAAGTTTAAGTACAACTGATTAGTTAAAAGTGGAACTGAGTATAATACAAAAAATTAGGTATTAGGTCAAATCAAGCTCTAGGTTTAAGAATTGTTTTTACATAATACGTATATATATATAATTTTGTTAATGGATTTTTTTTTTTTGTGGTGGAAATTAATGAAGATGCAAATTTAGAAAAATATAAAATAAGAAAAATTCATGAACTTTAATTTTAAATAACTAACTAAATATTAAAGGTTATTTTAAATAAAACAATTGATTGGGAAATCTGACGCATATACCCTATTTTGTTTGACTACTATTTGTAGTTTGTGCATTATGCCTATTGAAGTAAAATATTCTACAAGGTTAAAAATCTTTCATATCTGAAGTATAAGTAAGTGTTAGATTTACATTTAGAACATATTAATGATTAAATCATCATCATTTGTTCAGAATATTAATATTTTATTTTGAATCTAGATTTCTGTCCAATATAATTGTATTTCTTAAATTATTGAAAATACTCTATAATATATATATATTTATATAAAGACACCCCCTGTACATAACATTTTTATTTTATCTATATGGTCACACATTTCTTTTTTGCATCTTTTAAATACATATAATCTAAAGATAAATAAAAATATATCAGAAAGTTAGTTATTTGTTTAACTTTGAACTTTTATATACATATTTTACTTATGTATAATATGTATCTGGTTATCAAACATATACATATGTACTTACTTAATAAATGCAAACATGCAAGATATTATATGAAAAAATAAACTGTAAAATAGAAATTATTATCCTATGTACTGTTTTTAATGTTTTTTTCTACCTATTTTTTTATTTTCTGTTTTTTCTTTTTTTTGTATACTATGAATGAAAATTGAAAGATATTTTTTCTTTTTTTTTTGCAAAAATAAATTTTTTTACAGAAAATAAAACCAAAAATAGAAGAAAAAAAAAAAAAAAGGAAGAAATTAAAAGAAAAACAAATCTTTGTTAGTTTGATTTTCCCAAGGAAAAAAAAAATCCAAATTTTTTTGATACTCAAACAATTTATTGTCCAGGTGGTATTTTCAGGTATGGTAAGATATTTATTTTATTTTTTACTCAGTATTTACAGTAAGTTAACTGTAAAATATTTCTTTTTCTTAGTCGTTTTTTGTTTTTGTTTTTTATTTATAAGATTGTAATTTAAAATGAAAAAGTAAAATATTGAATTTCTCTTTTTATAATGTTTATATTGTATATATTTATCTGTATAAATTTATATAATTCTGTATACAAACAGAGGTATGTAAAAAGTATGAATTTTTATTTTGTGAAAATAAAGTTCAGTTAGAAAATATATCAAAAAGAAAAAATCTAATTGGGAAATTGTGCGTGAAATTAGATAGTTTTTAGAAAATTGAAAATAATTTTTTGCTTTTGTTTTGTTTTTTATTGTTTTTCTTTAGTTATTTATGATTTTAAATAATATTATTATAATAAATATGTATATAAATATTTATACATATATTATTATTGTTTATGTATTAAAAATTAAAAAAAAAATCGAGGAAGAGTGCAGTAGAGTAGACTGTGTCAACTCTGGGATACCCGTATGAACGTAATATATCATGTTTCTATATAACTTCATCATCTTTTAAACAATTACAGATGTTTTAGTACCGAACTTATAACTGCCAAGATATATTTGTGTAAATTGTGGAGTTGTATGACAGCTACCCAAATCTATTGCACCAGCACAATCAAATTTTGCAGAATTTGTTGCTATAAAACTTGATCAACATTTGTAAGATTTCAGACGCCTAGCTTCATTAAGTTCAAAGAGGTGCAAAGCTGGAAAAAGCTGGATTTAAATAGCGAAACTAATAATTTTGCAAAAGTGACAAAAAAGAAATTTCAGCTTCCTAGTTTTTGAGTTGAGCTTTATTTTTTGAGTTATCGTGCGGACCGACGAACGGATGGACGGGCGGACGTACATAATTTAATATACTCAGAACTCGATTCTGAGCCGATCCATATCTTTGACACTATATCTAGCTCGACTCCTTTAAAGTGTCACAAACGTATAATGGCAAATTTATTATACCCTTGAACATAGTTCATACGGATATAAAAATATGGCTTATTTTTCGTAATAAAGGTTGGAATCTTCAAAAGACATCAAGAAATACTAGCGCCTTGGTAGAATAAGGTATATAGTAGTATTTTTATTCACTAAGATCACCTCCATGCCGTAGTCAGAATATTTGAATAAGTATTCTAATTGTTTACACAGAATATACAATGACTGAGGAATAACGTAGGAAAAAATGATAATGATTCTATTGCTTAAGAAATAGGATTAAATGGGGAGAAAGTGGATTTGTTTTTCAAATTTGTGGAAATGATCAGTATTACCGAACTGAAGGAATTTTGAGGTATATGCGTGTTAAGAAAATTTTATAATATTTGAAAGTTTTTGTTTGAATAGGTTTTATTGTATATTAATGTTATCTTGGCTGGTTATTTATTCAAAAAAAAATTATTGTTATCGAAAATTACCAAGGTAGAATGCAGTAGTAGGTGTTTTTTTTATTGAAATTTAAAGCCTTTGCTTAGTAATATGACGTTAAATGAAAGATTGTTTTTGATTTTGAAAAAATATTAATAAAAATGTATTTTAGTTTCATAGTTTTATTGAATTCGTGTATGATGACAGCCTATATACACAGTAACATGGCTTATGATAAAATAATTAAATTTTTAAAAATGGATAGATGTCATTGACAAGACGAATAACTGATATTGCTACTAACTTATATAACTTATATTGGTTCTAGTTTAAAAGTTGGAAAAAATCATATATTTATTTAGATTCAAATTCTCTATTAAATTTTTTTTCAATCAGGAAACATCAAACCTTGCGAAGTATCTTAAAATTTATATAGGGAATATTTTTTTTACAACTAAGATAGGTTGAGAAACCAACATATTTCTAATTATCCGATCCTCTACATCTTTCAAAAAAATTTCTTTCATTCATGTAACATGTTACCTATATAATTCATGTTATCTATATGTATACCTGTATCTTAAGGCAATTTTTCTTATTTAATTATTGGATTTTCGGTGAATTAAATTTATTTAAGCGGGTGCTAGTGTTTGAGTAAACGAGGAAGCAAAAACACTAATGCCAATTCTTTCTAATTATATTTTACAAGGTGTTAACAAAAAATGTTTTAAAATACAAAAATGTATAATTCAGAAATTTATTTTATATAAAATAAATAAATAAAAAAATTAATAATAATCGTCAATATATCCTTATTTGTTGTTTTTTTTTAGTTACAAACTTTTTAAATAAAGCACTAAAGTATATTCATGCTCATGTCTGGCTTATTTTGTTTTAATCGGTTTTTTATATTTTTCCTATGTATTTTCTATGTTTTGTTTGTTAAAAAAAAAAAAAACAAGGTAGAACGTAAACCAACGGTTTTTAAAAGCGCACATTTCCAAAAGACAACACAATTGTTCAGAATTGTGACTGGCACAAAAATTTATAAATTTCATATAATAAGAAAAAATGTGAAAATAGGACTTTTCTGGAATTTTGAGGGGCTGTAAGTCCGGAACCCTAAGAAAACTAAAAATACCCGTTAACACGCATAAAAATATATTACTGGAGGGAGCTTTAATCCCTATGTATTGCCGAAGAAAAATTTGTACAGGTGTCTAAAAAACGCAAAATTTCAACTTTTGAACCCTAATAGATCATAAACAGGAGGTGGTCCAAAAAAATTTTCTAAGCAAATTTCTAAACTAAAGTTCTAAAAGTTCTTTCAACCCTCAAAATTTCAAGTCCCTATCTAAAAGTATTCCGGAGTTATGAGAGTAGAAAAATCATGCAAAATTTGATTTTCACATAACGGTAAATTTAAATACTAAATTTAAAAATATTGTGTAATTTTCATAATAATTTACAAAGGTAAAAAAATACCTGTCGAATGACGTTTCCAGATTGAAAAAATGTTAAGCAGAACATGAGATATATGCATTTAAAAATAGGGATTTTTCAAAGTTTAAAAGACTGTAGCTCCGTAATGGATAGCGCTACATAAAAAAGTTGTTCCACAAAATTAATATTTTTATGGGACCTACTCATGATTAACATTTTTTTTTCTCCATCTCTAACGGTGTACAAGTTTTGTAAACAAACGGACGGACGGAGTGAAACTAATAAGCACATTTTTTAAATTTTTTTTTGGAAATGTGCTAAAAATAGATGTCAAAACAATTAAAAAAGTTTTCAATTAAGTTTTGTGTTTTCTTCTGTTTTATATTTATGTTAAATGTTAATTTAATTAAATATTTTAAATTGTTTTGGTACCACATTTTGATCATGCTGGGTTTATATGTAAAGAAAACTTTAAATAATTTTCTATTTTAATTTAATTTTTATAAAAAGTTTCAAATGAACTAAAGGACGTGGTTTGCTTTTGAATGAACTAAAGAACATGGTTTGCTTTAATATGTTAAAAAAAATTAAATTATATATATATATATATATATATAGAGCGATACCAATTAATATTTTATCCCGTTGACGTGTTTTTATACTTTTAGCTCTGTAGTAAAAATTAATTACATTGTATGAATATGGTTCCTGTCCTAGTCTGTCAAGATAAAAGAGGAAATATCTTGGTAGTTTCTTTTTCATGATTACTAAATCTCTAGAAATCTCTGATATAGATCTGAGAAATTTTGAAAACTTCTTACGTCGGAGTAGTATCATCATGACATAAATCTAACGAAGCTTTACACCAATTGTACTTAAATGCGTTCTCCAATGTTTTGAAAATGTAGAGTTTAGTGATTAGTTACAAAATACATTTTACAATTTAAATTTCCACTGCTTCAAAACATGTTAAATTTAGTTTTAAAAATCAACCTATCGAAATAAATATTCTAGAATTAAATAATTTTTTTTTAATTTTGTATAATCCATACATACAAAGGTCATTTTTTTAAAAAATTTGATAAAATATTTAAAATTTTTTTATTTGCTCTGTCGGCTTATTAAATTTTCGCTCCCCTGTATCTTCACTCTGTTTATTCTTATATATGGGATGTTCTGTTTCGTCGATTATTCTGGAATAAAATGTTTGTTAAAAAGAAAATATTTTGGAAGTACATATAAATTACTTCCATATATGTTTACGAGATACGAGATACGCACGTAAACATATTATGTTTACGTCTGTATCTCGTATACACATACTTAAATTTAAGAATCTTTAAGAATAAACATATAAATTACTTCCAAAATATTTTCTTTTTAGAGCTTAAGAGTTATTTGATTTCTTATATTTTATTGAAAATTAGTTAATTTTAGGCACCTGATAATTGATCACCGATAAATTTTCCGTCCAACGATAAATTTTCAAAATTGAAAGAAATATTAAAGCACACACATTTTATATTACTACATGAAATATGTTTCATATATTGTTAATTACATATCTGTATACAGTGTGCACATGTATAAGAGTGCAAATATTTCCTAAGATGAAAACTAAAAAAAAATGTGGGAGCGGGGAGTCTATTATTAGTTGTTTTCAAGATATCGGGACTTTTATTTGTTATTTTGCGTTATATTATTAATTGCCAAATCATACTTCACTCACATGCTCTAATGAACCAGATTTGTTTGAAAGCGTATATTTTTCATTTTTTTAGCTGCTGGAGAATTTATTATTCTAGCTTAATAACTTTTTAAATTAGAGCTAAAAACATACAAAATTTTATATATTTTTTTAAATTATTTTAAAATTAACGGGTTTTCACTTTACGGATGTTACTTATATTATCCTAATTTGCATTTTCGAGGCTACCTACTGATGGGTCCATTTATAATTAAATTGTTCCATTTCTTATTACTATTTCATTCTTAGTTTATTATTAATATTAGTAATTTTTTAACTTTTTTTTTTAAATATTTTAAAAATCTTTTATTAATTTAAATATTTAAAATTAAATGGGGTATCTTGCGGGCAAAATTAAATAAGTTGGGTACACCCCAAGTAAACAAGCGCAAACAAGCTAGAAATGACATTAAATGTAAACAAGCTAACGTGGAAAGAAAAATGCCAATAGAAAGTTTAAAAAAACTAAAATATCAGAATTAACGATATAAACGCAGATCATTTTCATGGAAATCTGCAACTGCAGTAGATCTATGAAAATTAACGCAAAATTAATGTTTAGTCTTTAAAACTAATTTTAATTTATAAGGGAGGGGGATATTTTTAATGAGTTAAAGTCTCGCATAACTGTATATTACTTACAATATCTTTCGATGGTTTTCACCATTCTTATCCAAGGTGAAAAAAAACAATGGTTTTGTCTTTAATACTTTATTAAATTAAATTGATTCTTCTTCTTACTTTTAAAAATGATTTCTTTAATTATACTAAAAGTGGGCAACACAAAATTAAATTGCATCGTAATCTTTGAACCTTGAAAAATGAATTATTTTTTTGTTTCTTTTTTTTTTATTTGTTAAAAATGTAACAATTTATGTAATAACAATAACTAGGTAATAGGTATATCTATAAATACAAACTGTAGTTAAAAATCGTAACAAAGAAAAAGAAAAATAATTTTTAATTTTAAGTCAAAAAGTGTGAAATTTTCCACCTCCATCTGTAAAAAGTAAGTAATTTTTCAAAAATCCAAGAAAGCGTGAAAATTACGATGATATTAATGATCATCGCAAAAAAAAAAAGGAAAAAAAGGAAATATTTTTGTTGTTGTTTTTTTTTTTTTTTTATTCGTTTTTCATTTCTTTTTCACATTTTGGTTTAGTGTTTAACTTTATGTAAATTACAATGAAACGAAATAACTTTAAAATAATACAAAATAAGAAAAAAAAAAAAACAAAAACAAAACAAAAAAATAAAAAACCATGAATAAACACAAAATAAAAGAAAAACGAAAAAAAAAAAATACTGCAGTAAAAAATAAAGAATTTCCATTTAAAGGAGGACAAAGACTTTTAAATAAATGGCTGATGATATTTAAGTATAGGCTATAACAGATCTTATATATTGTATATATATATATATATATATATCTAGTCCAGTTTTGTTATTTTTTAATGGAAAATGATAACAAGATAGCTAAAAGAATACCAAGTTTTGAAGGAGGCTGCTATAGTATGATTTTTTGGTAGAAAAAAATCAATTCAATTTTTTTTTTTTGGGAGTTTTTTATTTTTTTATGGTTTGTTTTAGTTTTATTTGGAGTTGGTATGTAAATAAATGTTAATTTTTTTTTTTTTTTTTTTTGGAGTCATTGTGGCTGTAAACGAATTCGTTTATTTTTGAAGTATTTATGGAAAATGTGTTTTAAAAGTAATTTTTTTTTTTGTTTGGTAAGAAATATCAGAATTCTTCATTTGTCTGTAATTTTAATTTAATGCCATTTGTAAAATTATATTCAAATAATTAAAAAAAAAAAATAATAATACATAATTTAATCAGGTGCGATGATTAAATTTGATAATTTCATGTTAACTATAGTTAATTAAAAATGAATATATACTTAAGATATTATACGAGAATGTGTGTTAAATGTTAATGTAAAAATTGACTATGATGTCAAAAAAAAAAAGGATATATGACAGTTAGAAGAAAAATGTTATTGTAAATGAAACTATTTGCAGAAATTTTCTTTGTGATAAAAGCATATTTCACAAATTACCCATTTAACTATTTAACGAAAAGTTTTAAGCCTCACAGACGGACGTGTGTTTTGTTTTTGTGGTAGCGTGACGGAAAAAATCCGTGAGGAAATCACGCGGAGTACGCATACTTGTCCACACTGAACATTTAAAAATTCACAGTCGTCAAACAAAAAATATATTATATTTATATATATATATAATATACATATATGTATGTTTAAGATAGGAATCCCTTGAATTTTCATTTTCATTTTTATTTTTGTTCGGTAAATCGAATAATATGGAATATATTTTTATTAACTTAAATAAGTTTTCAACTTTGTTATATGCCGCAAAAAAAAAAACGCTGTAAAATGGCACCGAAATATAATTGGTGTGGGCATATTCATAAGCCCCTATGTTATAATATTTTGTGTAAAAAAAACACGCCGGTGTGAGGAACACTTAAAAATTCTATTCTTAAGAGTGGTTTTATATTAACATGAGTGGTGTTAATCTGATGGGTAAAACTACAGCTGCCAGTAATATTTACTGTGACTCCAATATAAAATAATATTATTTTGTGTTATTTAATGTCGTGATATTACAAATGCTCTAAATGTTATTTTTCTGAAAAGTTTATTAAAATTTAAAGAGTTATTTATTTGAAAAAAAATTGAATACATCTTTAAAATTTGTAAAACTCTCGCTTAGCAAGAAAAAACGTCATCCAGATGATCTGTTGTAATTTGAATTTACCTTTGAATATTTTGGAGTTTACAAGGCCTAGCAATCCTGTGTAACTCATTTGTAATTTAAATAGAATTATTTTGAAGATCTTTTGTAATCAGAAATTGTGGGTAATCTTATTTCCCTTCGATTAACTAAAATTTCTAATAAAAAAGAAAAACGTGGAGGATGAGAAAATTATTTAAATATAATTTATATATTTATATAGTTATGCAAATTTTACATTTTACACTTATTTTTGATGCAACGTTTATATGTAATTAAATAATTTTATACTTTAATCACCCTACCGGACTCTTTAACATAAAAAACAGAACGCGTAAGCGGTTCAACATATAAGTATAGATTTTTTTTTATTACAGGAAGCCAAATTTTTATTACCTTTGAATACGTGTCTATTGACCAGATGATGTGAAATAAATATATTGATTGTTATATCCTTTTTTTTATTCTTTTTTACAATTTGATAAAAACTAAAAAAAATTTGAAAAGTTATTTGATAAATTGCTGAAGTTATGTGTTATTTTTATTGATAATAAAGTGTAAAAATAAATATTAAATATAAAGAAATGTCATTTAATGCTGAATAAAAAGTACACTTAGAATATTTAAAAAAAATTGAAAAGAAAATGAAAAATTGTTTTTTTTTTTTAAAACGAAAATGAAATTGGAATTTTTTATTTCTTAAGAAAAATGATGTTAAGTATTTATAGTAAAGTTGAGAAAAAAAAATTTTAACTGAATGTGCATTCATTGATATTTGATTTTTATAATATATATAATTGTAATAGAATATATTAAAAAGTCCAAGAAATTCAAGATTCTTTTGGGAAAAAGAATTTTTCTTTTAATGGCATTAAAAGAAATAAAGTGAATGAATAAAATTAAATGGTTACGTTAATTATTGGAAATTATATATATTATATGTATATATATATATATATATATATATATATATATATATATATATATTTATTAATACATTTTTCCGTTTATATATTTGAGAAATTGAAAATTAAATGTTATAAATATTTAAAAAAATTTTTTTTTTCAATATCTGATTTATAAATTTATGCTAGTTTTGTATAGTCTTGGATAGCCTTTTTAAATTCATATCTGATTAGAAAAAAACCCTATATAAAAAATATTATTTTAGTTTTTGAAACCTTATTATTAATTAATTATTTCTAAAGTAAGATTATTTATTTTCTTTATATTTTTATTTATTTTATTCATTTATTTTAATATTAAATATCATGTTGGATATGTTAAAATTATTAAATTATAGAGTTCTAAGGCCATTTTATATATGGGTGGAAAGGAGGATTTATTAATATTAAAAATCACAAGGGATATTGCAATATTACAAAACTACTAAGGCCATTTATACGTCGAATACTATTATCAAATTATACACCAATATTATTCATTTTGTTTATATTATATATTCACACTATATATTTGGTAGCAAGGAGGATTTATTTTCAATTAATAAAACTTGCTACCTTTGCAGGATTTGAACCCACACTCACTCGGTTAATTAGCTACGTGCTTAATCACTAGGCCACCGAGGCCCATTTCTATTATTAATTTATTTAATTTATTTATATATTAATATTACATACATAAATGTAATGCAATATTATTGAACCATCGGCTACCAAGCCCATTATAGGTTTTTATACTATTATTAAATTATATACTAATATTATTTATTTTGTTTATATTATATATACTATATATTTACATTATATTTGGTCGTAAGGGGGGTATGTAAAGAAAAAAACACTTACGACCTGTACAGGGATCGAACCCACACTTCTTCGGTTAATACACCACATGCCTATCCACTAGGCTACCGAAGCTCCTCTATTATTAATTTATTTATTTTTTACTAAAAAATATATGATTTTGCAAACTGCTTTATTTTTTTTCATTTGCTATTATTCAATAGAATCGCAATGGGGCATATTTAGACCAAAACAAGGCTGGAGTTTTAACTGTAAATTTTTACTTTAGTCAGCACTAGATATTATTACAATATTTGGAATTTTAATAAGGAATAGAAATGTGTTTATTTTGACTATATATTATTTTTATAATTTTTATATTATGAGGTATAAATTTAAATTTTTTTGTTTACATTCGATATTCTATGCTTTATGATTATATTTTTCTATTATTGGTATTACAGTATGGCATCTTTTTGTTTTGGTTAGTAGTTAAAATAGAGTATTATATTATAAATTAGTTTTTTACTATTATCGGAATTTGAACCTCTAATTTATTTATTAATTTATAGTATTACATTCTACAAACGATACAATTATTTATTTATTTATTTTATATTACTCAAACAAAATTTATTTTTATTTATTTCATCTGGTACTATATATAATAAATTATATAGGATCAGAAGTTACCCTCAGCCTGCTCGGCTGCTACGGCCATTATGGGCTGTGAATTGACAAAAATTATAATAAATTAGTACATACTTATTTACTATTTAACTTATATTAGTATAATTTTATTGTCTGTGGAACCAAGTTGAATTAAATTTATTTTTATTTTATTTATTTATTTATATTATTATTACATATATAAATGTAATGCAATATTATTGAACCATCGGCTACTAAAGGCCATTATAGGTTTTTATACTATTATTAAATTATATTTTATTTATTTATTTATTTATATTAATTAATAATGCAATATTATTGAACCATCGGCTACCAAGGCCATTATAGGTTTTTATACTATTATTAAATTATATACTAATATTATTTATTTTGTTTATATTATATACTATATATTTTACATTATATTTGGTCGTAAGGGGGGTATGTAAAGAAAAAAACACTTACGACCTGTGCAGGGATCGAACCCACACTCCTTCGGTTAATACGCCACACGCCTACCCACTAGGCTACCGAAGCCCCTTAAATTATATACTAATATTATTTATTTTAATTATATTATATACTATATACATTATATTAGGTCGTAAGGGGGGTATGTAAAGAAAAAAACTTACGACCTGTGCAGGGATCAAACCCACACTCCTTTGGTTAATACGCCACACGCCTACCCACTAGGCTACCGAAGCCCTCTATTATTAATGTTTTTAATTAGATTATAGGATATTTTAAAAACAGTGCATACTTTTAGGGGCATGTCTATTTTAAAATTTAACTAAACTAATCCACTTTAATTTATATTATTTTTATATTGTTATTTTAATTAAATATGATATATTTAATTTAAAATTATTTAAAAAAAAATTGCTTTAAAATAATAAAAGTCTGATTACTGTTTTATAATATAAAATATTTTGAAAATATGTATAAATATTTCAATAATTTTTTTTTTTTTTTTAGTAAAATATTCAAAAAAATTGAATTTTCAATAAAAAAATTTTTATTTTTAAAAACTCAATTTATTTTAGAATTTCATAAAAATTGAATTTTTAAGAAAAAATATTCAATTCAAGTTATTTAAATTTTTTCTGTTAGAAAATTAAAAAAATTTTCCTCATAAAATTTAAAAAATTTTTCAAATTAAAATTTTTATTTAATAAAAAAAAAATATTTTTTATTTTCTCTTAAAAGTTATTGTATAAGAAAAGTATCTGTTTAGTGTTTATCTATATATATTTATAAGTTATATGATTATAATCTAAAGTTAATAAAGTTTAGTATAGGCGTTTAGTATTACAAACTCAATATTTAATATAATTTTATAAAAAATCTAACTACCTAAAATTTAATAAGTTTATCATATACATTTTATTGTGTATGGGTATATAATTAAAAAATGCCACCTAAGTGTAATTTGACCTCTGTGACCGGAGTAATTGTTTATTTAAAAAAATATTTATTAATTTTCTTTCATGCGGGAAAATATTATAAGGAAGCGATTGATCCCTAAAGTTAATTTTAGATCATAGCAGGTCCAGCTGAAACTGAAACAGATAATAATTTGTTTTTCGAACACTAGTTTTTATAGGATAGGATATATATAAAGACAATTTGATTTTTTTTATTTTTTTTAAGGAAAATAATATACTAACTTTTAAAAATTTTTTATAAATTATATTTTAAAAATAAAATTTAGTACAACAATTTTCATTTTTTTATTTGTTAGGATTTTTACCTATTTTCAGTAATAAAAGAATTTTAACTGACTCATGGCGCAGTGGTTATGTCACCAACCTTTCAATCGAAGGGTCTTGGGTTCAAACCCCGGTCAGGTCATATAAATAAAAAATATGTAGTAATTTTATATCATAATAATTAATAGTAGTGGTAATAATAATAATAGTAATAATAATAATAATAATAATAGTAATAATAGTAATAATATTACTATTATGTAGTAAAATAATAATAATATTAATAAGAATACTAATACCAATAACAATAGCTGCTACAGTGATAGTGGGGGTTGCCTTCAATAATTACCTCATGCAGCAAGGTGTTATATATTTTCAGATATTTATATGTGCATATTTCAGTTCAATGTGTGTTCCTTCATTCCAATTAAGAATTTTAGTATACAGAAATTAAGGAAAGTATATTTGAAAGTTTGCCTTTACAGGGTGGGAGTGGGGGTATAAAAAGGAGTGAAACACTTTTGAATCATCTATCTAATATATAAGAAAGAAATTCTGTTTGATTGTTTGTTAGTTTGCTTGTGCACGGAAAAATCCCCGGTCCGAATTCAACCAAATTCTGGAGGAACATATCTACGAATCTGGAAGGAGTTATAGGCTATATTACGTTTTGGTTCATAAACCCATTGCGGCCCAAGAGCGTTTTAAATTTTTTTGGTTTTTCCGTTGTCGGTTTGACCGATGGGGTTGGAAATTTGCAGAAATGTTCTTCTTAGTTTTAGAGGTATACCAAATTTGGTTGCAATATGTCACTGGGGTTCGGCCCGGCGGGTTTTCAAAACCTTTTTTTGTTTTCGATTTATGTCCAAAAGCCTGTGAAAGACAGCCTGTGACAAATTTTTAAGAAGTTGTGGTAACTCGTTTCGACACAAGAGCCGAACGAAGTTCATTAAATTTTTTTGTTGTCCTGCTTAAACCGTTTAATCAATTGAATTCGCCAAATTGTTGCTCTTTAGCAGAAAAGCTCACATGGTTAATTTGGTTACGATCCATTAATCCTTTTCGTTTTCGCGCTTAAACGGTTTGACCAGTGTAGCCCTTCATCAAGCTCACTCGGTTGATTTTGTTACGATCCATTAATCCGTTGCGGGTTTAAAAATTTGCCATTACGTTTGTGATGCCTTAAAGGAGTCGAGCTACATATAGTGTCAAAAATATGGATCGGTTTAAAATCGAATTCTGAGTCGGTTAAGCCATTGTATGTCCGTCCGCATGATAACTTAAAAAATAAAGAAGCTAAAAGGCTGAAATATTTTTTACGTCTCTTTTGCAAAATTTTTAGTTTTACTATTTTAATCTGGCATTTTCGGCCATATTCCTAGTTCGGGTAGCTGCCATACAGCTTCTCTTTTTACATGAAAGTAACTCCGATTCTATTGAAGCTAGGTATCGGAAATTTTGTAAAAAGATGACAAATTACATGCCAACAATTTCTGTCAAATTTGAACCTCTTGGAATTTTATAAAGCTAAGCGTCTGAGATCTTACAAAAGATAATCAAGTTTTAGGGCAATAACTTTTGTAAAATTTGCTCTGAAAATTTTTAAAAGATGATCAAATTTTATAGAAACAGAATATATTACGTTCATTGGTATCCCAGAGTTGACACAGTTTATTCTACTGCACTCTTTCTCGTTTTTAATTAAATATTAATTTTTATCTCATGTTAAATTTTTATACAGTATCTTTGTTGTAATTTTATTTATTAATCAATTACTTGAATTTAAAATTCTAAATTACACTTATTATTATTTATATACTTATTTATATAAGTTCTATATAAAACAGAAACTAATAAAAAATAAATAATAATAAATATTTCATAAATTTGAAAAACAAAAACTAAATATAAGAAAGAAATTAAAATTTAAGTAAAAATATTTTTTTAAGAATTATAATAATCTGATTACGGTTTTAAAATATTTTTTTATATGTAAATATTTAAAACAAGGGAGAATGAAAAACAATTTTTAAATGTGCACATTTTCCAAAAAACAATAAAAACAGTTTAAAATATACTGACTTGCACCAAAATTTCGTAAATTTTTTTAGATTTTTTTATATAAGAAAAATTATGAAAAATCAAAAAATATTTTCTTAAATTTTAAGGAAAATCTATACATAAGTAGAAAAAAAGCTGTTAAGACATGTAAAAATATAATGTTGAAGTTTTAATATTAAATTTTACTTAAAATAAGTAAATGTAACAGTAAGTCGATGCAATTGACTTATTTATACCCTACATCTAAAAAATTCAAATTAAATTAAAAAAAGTTAGGTATTTAATATAAGCTAAAAAAATAAATGCTTTTACAACTTTTCTACAAAATTTCAGGTTTCTATATTTATTAAATTCGAAGATATGCTTGTTAGGTCTTGGGAAGTGTGTGAAGGCACACGGACCATCACCACAATTCATCTCAAATTTTAGAGACATCATCAGAACAGTGTAGAACACTCTTATATCAAATTTCAAATTTTTATCTTTATTAATTTCGAAGATATGCTTGTTCGGTATTGGTAGTTGTGTGGGAGATACGCGAACAACCACTCCAATTCATCTCAAATTTTGAGCAAATCAGGGACTCAGGAAAGAGCACCCTCGTATCAAGTTTGAAGTTTCTATCTTTATTAATTTCCAAGATATTCTTGTTCGGTTTTGGAAGTCATGTGGGAGGTACCCGAACAACTCCTCCAATTCATTTCAAATTTTGGACAAATCAGGGATTTAAGAAACAACAGTCTAGTACCAAATTTGAAGTTTCTATCTTTATTAATTTCGAATATATGATTGTTCGGTTTTGGGAGTTGTGTGGGAGGTACTCGAACAACCACTCCAATTCATCTCAAATTTTAGAAATATCAGGGATTCAAGAAAACAAACCCTCATACACAGTTTTAAGTTTCTATCATTATTAATTTCGAAGATGGTGCGTATTCGGTTTTGGCAGTTGTATGGAAGGTACCCGAATCCATTGTCCGATTTCGCCCATTTATCGCCTTACAATCCTCGCCTTACTTTAGTCATTGTTAACCTACAGTATAAATTTCATCAAGATAGCATCATTGTTTTTGGAGTTATCGTGCATACGAATGGACAAACGGACCGACGAACATCGCTAAATCGACTCAGGAGGTGATCCTGATTCAGAATATATATACATGTCCATATCTAACTCGCTTCCTTTTGGTGTTTACAAACACCATACCAAAGTTAATATACCCTATACTTTAGGTGTAGAGTATAAAAAAAAATTGTGTAGGTGCTTAAGTTGTGCGGGCGTTCAAAAAAAGTAAATTTTCTATTTTTTACCCCTAATAAGAGCTAAAAATGAGGTACAAAAGATAAATTATGCTAATTCCAAAAGATGATTCGGAGATATGGAGGAAACAAAATGTTTATTTTTATATAACGGTAAATGTAAACGCTAATTTTGAAAGAATGATTTATAAAAAAAACATGAGAGGTTTCGGGATCGATTCCCGGCTGGGTACAATAATTATAATATAAAAAAAAAAATATTCATATATCGCAATATATAAATACTTTATATATCATAATATCTCGTACACCCCACATTCCTACCAGGAAACAGGGTATAGTTTTTTAAGATTTTCAGGGGCTGCAGTTCTGTTACCGGTGCGGTTACATAAAAAAGTTGTTTTACAACGTTAATTTTTTTAGGTATTTTAAGGTCTCAACCTATAGTCATGGTTTTCTATCCATTTCATTCTTCTATCTATTAGGATGTA
Source organism: Poecilobothrus nobilitatus (assembly GCA_947095535.1). NCBI lineage: Eukaryota > Metazoa > Arthropoda > Insecta > Diptera > Dolichopodidae > Poecilobothrus > Poecilobothrus nobilitatus. The sequence goes on along the minus strand of OX352773.1, from coordinate 248,727,266 downwards.
GAAGTTTTGTAAGCAGGGAGGCGGACGTACAGAGTAAAATTTATAAGCAAAATTTTCAAACGTTTTTTGACAAATGTGCTAGAAAGATATAAATTAAAATGAATTAATTGTTATTGAACAAATTATTTAATATATTATATATTATATAAATTTTTCAATTAAAATTAAAGATAATTACCAACGATTTTTATTCTAAAGCTTTTAAATTAAAATTAATCGTTATTGTTTCGAATTGAATTTTTTATTTACATTTTGTAAAAATTAAAATTTTTTAAATAAAATTTAATTTGTAAAATTTTCGTTTAAAAAAAATCTTATTTCAATTTTTAATTAATACATTCTATTTAAAATTTGTTTTGAATTTGTTGATTATATTTATTTGGTATTATAAACTATGTTATAACTTATGGCATTATAAACCATTAGATTGTTATTTAACGGGTATAAATGAATAAGTTCGAACTTTTGATGAAAACCTATTGTGCTTTTTTTGTGCTTACTATACGTATTGTGAATTTTGCTTCCAGTTATAATGTTTCTATCAGTTCTATTGCCTCTAAGAAAGTAAAGATTTGTATAGGGTTTATTGTTGGCAGTTCATACGGAGCAAAGCAAAATAAATGCACATATCTTGCTCTGAATAACTTCTCGCAGTTTTTAAATAAGTGAGCTGAAGTCTCTTTTTCTTCTTAACAGAACCTGCATGTACCGTCATTTTCTATTTTCTATAATTTTCTTTAACTGTTCCTTTAACCTATCTAAATGATCTAAATGAATGATGAATTCTGTTTTTTTATTCCTCAATTTTTAGTGCTTCTCTTATTTTGTGTTTACCAATGCTACAAAAAAGTTCGGGTCTTGTAAAGGGAGTTACAACACTTTCTTTGACAAGGATTAACTCAGCTTACTCATTTTGTTCCAAACCTAATTGTCTAGGGTACCCATAGATACTTATATATACATATAACCTAAATTATCAGGATTTATATTGTCAAATAGATGTTTTATGAGTTTCTTTACATTTTGTTTGGTATATCTGTTAATCTCTATTTGTCGCAAATTTTCTTTTAATTGCAGTATTTATTTGATTTAAGTGTTTAATAATAGAATTTATAATGGTAATAAGGTTGTAGAAGGTTGTATAATGCTTTTATCATACAATTCAAAAATATTTAATCTTTCATTAGTATCTTATTTATTATGAGTATAGTAGGATATTTTAAATTTTTGTTACATGTTCCATACTACAAAAATTCTTTAAAAAGAAAAAAAAAATTATGTTTAATATTATGGGGGCGACCAAGTGGCAAAGAAATTGTTATCATGGCAGGCATGTAAAAATCAATTTACTTGTATTATTTACTGAACTCTGCATATAGAAAATGGAGTTGATTGTTTCGTTGAATATTAAAAGGTGGCTACTGCAATTATTATGACGATAATTATATATAAAACTCTTAAATACAGAAAATAAAAATTCATTTACCACTTTTTTTAATATTTAAAAATAAATAATTTTTTTTTTTATAACTACATAAATATTATAATTACTAAATAGGTAGTTATAGTTACATTATTTTAAAAGTATCTAACAAGTAACGAAAGTAGAATAATGAATAAAAAATCATTGGTAATTTTTAAAGAAATGTATCGGTTCATTGGCAAAACATTTTTGGTTTACAACAAAAAAAGAAAAAAAAATATGGCGACAAATAACTAATTAAGATAATTATGAAATTCATTTTAAATTAAGAACGATTGCCATTTCTTTTTGCATCCTCCTACATTTCTTTGGTTATACAGTTGATTTTTAAACAGCTTTTCCTCATTAAAGATCTTCAAGGGTAACAAAATAAAAATTTAAAAACTGTTATTTTTATGTAACATGTATATTGTATATTATATACTTATTATATTATATGTAACTATAGATACGTATCTATAAATATAAGATATATCTTGTAAATATATTATAAGCCTTTAAAGAATTGTATAATTTTGTTATGAAAATATAATTTTTCTTCTTTGTAGAATTTATCTAAGAGGAAATAAAAAAAGAAAAAAAAAAAAATAGAAGAATATGTCTATGTTTGTATGCGAATAAAAATGGTATTTTGTGTATTAAACTAATGGTTTTTGTTATAAAAACAAAATGTTTCCATAAAAAATAATTTTCTTTTAATTTTCTTTATAATGTCTTTTATCCTAATTTTTACAGTTATATATACGAGTATATATATTATTATGTACATAATATATTTATATTTACAATTAGTTTAACATGGTAAGGGGTGTATAATATCAAATGGAAAGTGATTTAAGTATAAAAAAAAAGAGGAAACAAAAAGAAAAACATCGCTATATTAATATTTACGGTAATATTATGGTGTAATACAGAGTGTTTTTTAAAATGTTCCTATAATACTTTTCCTAAGAACAAAAAAGAAGGAAAATTTTATACAGAAATTAGATAATACTAAAAAAATTAGATGCAGATAAGTTTTATGTTTTAAGATTAACTTTAACAGTTTATGGTTATGGTATCAATTTACTTGATTAGATATTTGGTTGCACCCAAATTTTTGGTTATATTGTTTTTTTTAGACATTCAAAGCTTCTGAAATATCTACATATCAAAGGATTAATTCATGATTGTCAATATGGGTTCCGAACCCATCGGTCAACAGGTTATCTTATAATATGCCTCTGTGAAATGCTCAGCATTCAGTCTGATGTTACCGCTTTGGATATTTCAAAAACTTTTGACCGAGTCTGGCATGATGCTTTAATTGCTAAATGCAAAGCAATGGGCCTCGGTAGTGTATTTGTAAAATGGTTTGGAGATTTTATTTCGAATCGTTCGATTCGTGTCCTAGTTGATGGTGACTCTTCAGATCAATTCAAAATTAATTCTTGTGTCCCGCAAGGATCTGTTCTCTCCCCGACACTTTTCCTAATATTTATAAACGATCTTTTAAGTATAACCTCCAATCCAATCCATAGTTTTGCAGACGACAGTACGCTCTTTGCTTTTTACGAAGACAACGCCAGTAAATATTCTGCTTCGCTTATCAGACAAAATCTCAAATTGGGGCAAAATCAACAGAGTCGATTTTTACTCTAAGAAAACTCAGTGCTGTTTATCTCTAGGAAAAGAAACTCAAGAAAGTTTGATGCCTCCTCTCAAAGCATTCCAAAAAGAGACAAGGTGAGCTTCTGCTGCCCACCTCCATTTAGTTTAAATTCCCAGATGGCATAATTCGGCTTATGGAAATTCGTTTCTAGTACGGACATCGCGAATGTGGAAGCATTTTCCACCTCATGTGTTTCCAAGAATTATTACATTGATGATTATATTTACAAAGTGCAAAGATTCAAGGTGAATATTAACAACTTTGTTTACAATATGCCTGCCAGGTACTAAAGGTCGTATAGCCTATTGTTTGATGAAAAAAGGGAGGTGGTGTTTAGTAGGTTAAAGTCCCACACACTCATAGAGGACTCGTGCTCGTTTTCACTCCTCTAAAGTGTCTTTCGATGATTCCCACCTACCCTTGCAAAAAACAAAAATTAGCTGTTTAGGTATCTTTATAATATGACAATTTAATCTGTTAGTTGCAGAGATGTAGCTTCACATGACTTTAACTCTATATAAGAATTTACACCACATATAGGGAAAATACTTAAATCAAATCGAGATGAACTTTATTTGAACTAGCAGTGACAAATAATCGACACAAAATTTAGTTAGTATCATAATAATTTAGTGAAGTTATTTCCTTTTCAATTTTAGAAAAAGTGGTTTAAATTTTTTTTCTATCTAAATCTTGATAAAAAAAAATACAATGGAAACCTTATTACATAATTAATAACCTTAATTTTGTAATATAAGGCTTTCATAATACATATATAAATTAATATGGATTACTGTTCATAATACTGTATGTCATTTGACTGTATCTCCCTTGACTGTATTTCATTTGACTTGATTTCATTTATAACCAACTCCAAAATTCCCCTAATTATATGTTTTACATACATATTTCAACAACAAAAAATTGAAAAAAGTGGGGATTCCAAACCTTTTCTAAACAAAATATTGAAACTCTGATTTTGTAACCAAACTGCCTCAAAAAATCTTCCCTAATTATATGCTTTACATACAGTCAAATAAAAAACCGGCAAATAAAATACAGTTACATGATAACACAGGCAACTTGCAAAAAATACAGTCAAATGACATTACAGGCAAATGAAATAGAGGCATGAGGATTACTATCGAAAACCTTTATTTCATTTGCCTAGATGTCAGTTACCCGTATATCATTTGTTACCTGTATTTTCATTTGTCTGTACTATATTAATTTGTCTGAACTATCATTTGACTGTCTATTTGATTTATTTTGTATACATATTCCGGAAAAGGGGCTAACTCTGATTTTCAGTTTAATAATCTTTATATACCTGAAATAAGAATCAACACTTATAAAAAGCAAAACATTCCAATTTATGGTTACAAAAGGGCCATATGGTTAGAGGGCCTTGTCGACAAATGTGTAATTCTAAATTTGTAATTAACTATAAAATCCTTCTTGATTATATATTTTCAAATTCTTGTAGAAATAATTGTTTAAAGGGAGAAATTAATTTATTTAAATAAGTTCTCATCAAAATGTAGTATTATAACCCACTGCTTTGGTTTGATGAAGTTAATCCTCACAAATATGAAGTTAATTTCCATGTGGGTATAATCCAATGTATAGTTATTTGCCTGAGCTAAAAATTTACCTGTCATCTATTAAATAACCCCATGTTTATACCCGTATGAACTATGTTCAAGGGTATAATAAATTTGCCATTACGTTTGTGACATATTAAAGGAGTCGAGCTAGATATAGTGTCAAAGCTATGGATCGGCTCATGAATCGAATTCTGAGTCGATTAGGCCATGTATATTCGTCCGTCCGCGCGGTAACTCAAAAAATAAAGGCGTTAGGGGCTGAAATTTTTACGTCGTTACGTCGAAAAGATGTCGAGTTACATGCCAACAATTTTCGTAAAATTTTATTGGTTTAAAGCCGCCAGTTCAGGCTTCTTGCACCTCTTGGAACTTAATGAAGGTAGGCGTCTAAAATCTTATAAATGATGATCAAGTTTTATGGCAACAACTTCTGTAAAATTTGGTTGTGCTGGTGCAATAGATTCGAGTAGCTGTCATACAACTCCACAATTTACATAAATATATCTCTGTAGATAACGTCGGTAATAAAACATCTGAAAGTTTTTAAAAGATGGTTAAGTTTTTTAGAAACAGGGTTACGTTCATACGGCTATCCCAGAGTTGAAACAGTATACTCTACTACACTCTTCTTCGTTTAAATTGAAAATTCTTTAGACTGGATATTTAACTTTAAGTTATATTTTTACTAAATGTCCTTTGAAATGGCGTAAAATTATTTTGAGTTACTGAACGCTAATTGAGTATATTTTTAATTTATTTTGTATTTTTAACTTCTATCTTGTATATCTATAGATACTAACTTTTCTTTGATTACCTTTTTTTTTATCTTAGATACCCTGTTTTAAATAAATATATTTTTAGCAATAAGATAAATAACTAAATTTTATATTAATATAAGTATAGAAAGAAAAAATATCACTATTATTTTGAGTGTAAAGAATTTTTGTGTTACCATTACAACTTATTTTATTTCTATTAATTTTAATTATATTTTTATTTTTTCCATTCACATTTTTTTTTTTTTTTTCTCAATTACATAATAAGTTGAATTTAATTGATACTCAAGTGTTCATTAAAGTAATTTCTGTAATGGCAAAAAATGCGAAATAAAATACAAAAAAAAAAAAAAAGAAGTAGAAAAATATTGCAAAAGTAATTGAAACTTTTAATTAGTCCATAGTAACATTTAGTCATAATAAAAATGAAGGAAAACCTTAACAAAAAACGTTTTTTTTTTAACTTTAAAAATTTGATAGAAAAAAAAAAAAAAAACTTTCAAATTTATTTTTCATTTATTTGTATATAGGATGATGGAAAGTATCTATGTATATAAAGTATTGATATAAATGATGTTCCTTATGATGACCTTTAAATTGGTTTACACCAAAAAATTTTATGTTAAAAACTAAAACTTAAATTTTTTAGTCAGACATAATTAATATTAAATATAAAAAGTAGATATGTTATACATTTTGCCAAGATTAGAAAAATATTTATTTCGCTTTTAGAATTAACCGGAATCTTCTAGCAAGTTGCACTTAGGGTGTCTGACTCGATTCGATTCGGAATCGGACTCGCCGAGTATTTAAGAAGTTATTCGGACTCGGGACTCGAGTCTAATACTCGACGAATCCAAATTTTTAAAATTGAGCAAAAACCAATAAATTTTTAAAAATAATCAAAGCAACCAAATAGCAATTAGCAAGTAAATACATATAAAAAAAAAAAATCTATTTCTTATTAAAAAAAAAAAGCTATTCTAACTCTAAAGTTTTAAAAAAAATTATTCATACCTATTATATAACATATATGTAATCCGAATTTTTTAAGCATTATTTTACACTCTTACTTAAATTACCCAAACTAGGTTTATGTTTTATTTGTTTTAAATTATACACATTGCTACTGACACTAATTTGTCTGATTGATTGCTGATTAAAGTGAAAGTTTACACAAATAAAACTGAAAAATGAAAATGTAAACAGCTAATCATATTGGTGAAAATTTGTGTAAATTATTTGAACGTAAAATTTGTGCAATTTAACTGAGAGTTCTGGGCAAGACCACAAATTTAATTTAAAATTTCTTGTAATATAATAAATACTTCTAATTTTAACAAATTTTAATAAGTTTCTTTGTTACAAAGATCTTCAGCTATTAAAATTGTTATTGAACTCCAAAACTTTAACCGTTTTCGCTTGTCTTTTCGCTTATTGATTTGAGGCTAGATTTACATATGAAGTCGATTCGAAATCGTCGAGTTTTGAAAATTTGAAACTCGAACTCGACGAGTCCTGATAACCCGAGTTTTTAGAAACCCTAGTCGCACTGCCTTTTGGTGGTCTTCGTTTTAATTAAATTATAGCGCGATCTTAAAATTATTTTCATTATAGCTGCTCACAAATTTTTTCGTTTCTTTTGCACCTACATTTTAATATAAAAAATCGTTGGTGTGTTTTTAAATCGTGTTATATTAAGATTAAATTTTTCTTCTTTATCTTAGTTTATAACATGTCCTGTTTTTTGATATTTATACCTGTTGTAAATTTATACCCTACGTATGGATGAGTTGCTTGCATTTAATTTAGTATAGATTTTATTACAAAAAATATGCGCGTTTAAATACAAAATGATCCAACAGTAGATGAGTTTTCAAAATGAATACTCGAAATTGGTGATGGAAAAATGCCAATAAATCCTATCACTCAAAATATTTAATTACCACAAAATTTTTGTAATATTATATCTAAACAAAATGAATTCATACAAAAAGTGTTTCCAAATATTGAAGAATTATTCACACCATCAATGGTTAAGCGAACTAGCTATTTTAGCAGCAAAAAATATTGACGTTGATGTCATTGCTCTTACTATACAAAATATGACTAATACACAATTGTTTACATTTAAATCAATTGATACAGTAGTCGATGAAAACGAAGGAGCCAATTTTCAAACTTAATTTTTAAATTCATTGGACGTACCAGGTATACCACCACATCATTTAGGATTAATAATTTGATTTCCAATAATTTGATTACGCAATCTCAAACCACCAATGCTATGCAATAGTATAGCAGATTAGTTATCAAAAAAATTTTGGGAACATCTTTGCAGCCACAATTATTAATGGACAATTTAAAGGAGAAAATGTGTTATTACTGAGGATGCCAATGATACCATCTGATTTACCAATACAATTTAAACGTTTGCAATTTTCCATTTAATTAGTCTTTGGAATGACAATTAATAAAGTTCAAGAGCAGACTATGACTATATGTGGATTGAACCTTGAAAATTCATGCTTCCCCATGGACAATTATATATTGCATGTTCACGTATCGGTAAACCACAAAATTTATTTATTTACAGAGAATATGGAGAAACATAGAAGTATCGTCCATAACTCACCATTACAATAATAAAATTAATTAGCAATTAATAAATTTTATAAAATTGAATTTGAAAATATTCATTTCAAACAAAAAATAACTAATTGTTAACACGTTCTAAAAATTGAAATATGTATAAACTATTAAAAAAAGATAAAAAACAAATATTTGTAAATGGTACGGCGACATTTTTAATTATTTAATTTTTTAAATTTCAGCAAATATTAAAAATTTTTTATAATTTAGAAAATAAAATGAAACAACAATTCAGTGTTTAATTCTGGATTCGAAATAATTTAATATTTTGTGAAAATAAATTTGTTTATATGTTTTCAAATTTTGTAAATGACAGACTAATTATCATCAAAACGAGGAAGAATACAGTTGCCTTTGTCAACTCTTAGATACCCGTACGACCCGTTAGTATGCCAATCACTCTGCTTATAATATTATTTTTTTAATATTTTAGTATTTTAAAATAATTTGGGTGAAATTTTATAATTTCTAGAACTGTGGGTTGTACATATATTCAAACTATATGTTTATACATTCTTCAAAAGCAGATTCTAACCTTCCGAATAACGATTATCTATCTAATTTTTGCAAATATGCTATAGTACCATTTAATACTAAGCGGCAAATGTATAATGCCTAAGTTTAATAATTTATACTATACATATGTATAAATTATTTATCGTACGGTATAAAAAATGTGAAGAATTGACTTTTCTGGAATTTTGAGGGGCTGTAAGTCCGGAACCCTATATAATTAAAAAAACCCGTTAACAGACGTAAAAATATATTATTGAACCTTTAATTTTCATGTCTTGCCGAGAAAAAATTTTTACAGGTGCCTAAGTTACAGGTGCCTGAAAATAGCAAATTTTCAATTTTTGAGGACTAATAACTCTTAAAAAGGGGGCGCTACCAAACAATTTTCTGAGGAAACTTATACTAATTCTAAAAGTTCTTTCTTGTCTCAAAATTTCAGGTTCCTATCTCAAAATGTACCGGAGTTATGAAGAAAGAAATATCATGCAAAGTTTGGTTTTAACATAACGGTAAATTTAAATAGTAAATTACAAACTATTGCATAATTTTGATATTGTCTTATGGAGATGACAAAAATTCCGGTCTTCTAGTGTTTTTAGATTGTAAAACTACTACACAGAACCTGAGATATATACATCTAAAAATAAGGGTTTTTTGAAATTTTGGGGGGCTGTAACTTAGAAAACCCTATACAATTAAAAGAAACCATTAACACACGTACAAATATATTACTGGACCTTTCATTATTTTGTCTTGCCGAAGAAAAATGTGTACAGGTGCCTAAGTTAAAGGTGTTTAAAAATGGCAAATTTTCAATTTTTGAGCCCTAATACCTCATAAACAGGGGGTGGTCCAAAAAAAATTTCTGAGCAAACTTATACTAATTCTAAAAGTTCTTTCTGCTCTCAAAATTGCAAGTCCCTATTTGAAAGCGATCCGGAGTTATGAGGGTAGAAAAATCATGCAAAATTTGGTTTTCATATAACGGTAAATTTAAATACATACTAAATTTAAAAAAATTGTACAATTTTGATACTAATTTATAAATTTAAAAAAAATACCTGTCGAATGACGTTTTCTGATTGAAAAAATCTTAAGTAGAGACATATGCATTTAAAAATAGGGCTTTTTAAAAGTTTGAGGAGCTGTAGCTCCGTAACGGATGGGGCTACAAAAAAAGTTTCAAATTATAAAATTAATATTTTTATGTTATCTATCAGCAGTTAAAATTTCATGTCTCTATTTCAAAAAAAATGTGGGGATCTAAAGGTTAGGTGTTCGAGAGCTACCCGAAGTTGTGGTCGGATCTCAACCAAAAAAATAGGGAGCCTACAAATTGTTGTAAGAATATTTTGTGTCAATTGCAAGACTCTAGCTTTCTTAGTTTTTGAGTTATCTTGCTGACGGACAGACGGACGGACGGACGGACAAAGCTCAATCGTCTTAGAATTTTTTTCTGATCCGATCCATACCTTTGAAGGTATATCTAGCTAGCTTATTTCGAGGTGTTACAAACGGAGGAGCAATTTTAATATACGCGATCCTTATCGTACGGGTATAAACATAACATCAAAAGGCGATCTGGTCACAAAAGGTGAAGTTTTTGTTCAATAATGTGTGTATCTACATAATATGTATATATGTTTCTATATTAAATATAAACTGCTTACGTTAAGAAAGCTTAAAATATCATAAATGACAATTAAAAAAATGGGACTTTATTGTAATTTTGAGGAGCTGTAAGTCTGGAACCTTATATAACTAAGAAAAACCGGTAAAACATGTAAAAATATATTACTGGAGCTTTAGTTTTTTATGTCTTACTGAAGAAAAATATGTACAGCTGCCTAAGTTACAGGTATTTAAAAATAACAAACTTTCAATTTTTGAGCCCTAATAGCTTATAAGCAGAGGATGGTCCAAAAAACTTTTCTGAGGAAACATATACTAATTCTAAAAATTCTCTCTTACATCAAATTTTCATCATTTCCTATCTAAATGCCGCATGCCACACACATTTATGTGACATACATATACATATTTATGTGAAATACCTTCTACCTTTATAACTCCGGCAAGCTCTAGTACTAATATTAAATTTAAATTCAAATACTAAATTTAAAATTAATTAAACTCTAATTCAAATACTAAATTTAAAATAATTGTATAATTTTAGGTAAAAAAAAGGTAACAAAGGTAAAAAAAAGTTCCTGTCGAATGGCGTTTTCAGATTGCAAAAAAGATAAGCAGAACATGATATGTACGTATTTCAAAATAGGGCTTTTTCAAAGTTTGAGAGTCTGTAACCTCGTGATGGATGGGGCTATATGAAAAAGTTGTTTTACAATATTAATTTTTTTATAAGACCTACCCATGGTTAACATTTTTTTCTCTATCTTTAACGGTGTAGAAGTTTTTTAAAAGGACGGATGAGCAGACGGATAGACGGAGGGACGGATAAAGTGAAAATTTTTTTGGAAATGTTCTAAACATATACCTAGAGTAAAACAGAATCACAAAAACAATTAAGAATACAGAATACAAATATTTTGGTAATTTAGCAGTTTGTATTATAAAATATGTTTGCAAAACAGATTTAGGTTAAATAGTATAATTAAAAAATTTCGAATTTTATATAATTTTCCCTGCAAAATATTAATTTTTTAAAATCACTAGGAACTTGTCGTTACCCCATAGGCTTGTCAAAATATTTCATCGAATGGTACAAAAGTGAAGAAGGACGCCGCTGACGTCGCGTGTAGGGATCACGAGTTGTACTTAAATCAACTCCACCACGGCCATAGAAACCTTAATATGTAATTTCCAACCCGCATATGTCATCAACATCTTCATCATCATCATCACTACTATTGATCATGAAATTGTCTAAATATTCATTTTTCGAACTCACTTGGAACTTGAAAGACAAATTGTAATATGCATTTTGAAACCGCTATAAACACTATTTATTAAAAATCTCATACACATACACCCACCACCGCAAAGATGTTTCAGATTTAGTTATTTGCCTTAACTCTTGAAATAATTTCAGATCTTAAAGATAAAGTTAAACATATTTTTTTAAATCATCTGGAAAAGTTTATATCAAGTTCCATATTATCATTAATATAATGATTTAAAGAATTTTCAGTCTCTTATACATCAGAGTCATATTATATTATGTGAAAGAGGAAAGGATTAATTTAGCTACAAAATAAATTTTAGAATGTAAATAGAAAAAAAAAGTATTTAATTTAAAATTAGGAAGAAGTAAATTTTTTAAAATCGTACTATATATGAATCTTATATTAATAATATTGATGTATATATGCTTATATTGTTTTTGTTTTTTTGTTTATTCTCTTGCCATATAAATGTGACAAGGAAATTACCCAGCCTCGTTTTTTAAGGCGTGCCGCTAAATGTCGTAAGTGGGAATTATTCTTACGACATGTATGAGATTCGAACCTACACATTCTCGGTATTTACAGCGTACATTATACGCTCTTACCACCGAGGCTCCTATATGTATACGGTGGTAAACTAATTTAATTTTGGACATAATTTAATTTAAATCTTTTTTTTTGTACTGATACTTTTGAATTGTTTTAAGCTTTTTTCATTTTTTCCCTTTTATTATTTTGACGATCATTTCAACGTTTACGAATGATGTTCTTTTTTTTTCTTTTTAAATTCCATTCCATTGAATTTAATAACAAGTGTTATTTTTTAAGTGCGCTTTAACTATTTAATGCCGTAAAAGTGATCAGACACTTATTGGAATTTTATTGCCACATCCTTGAATTTTCTTTTTTTCCTTTTTTTTTTATACTTTAATAAAAGTTTTTACTAAAATTGATTTTTTCTTATTTAAAATGGAAATATTATGTCTATAGGAGATTTTCTATAATTTTAAAGGAAAAATAAAGAATTTTCTTTTTAGTAATTAAAGTGATTTTTTGTTTTTGAAAATATTACGGTTAGGAGTGATTCCAGTTTTAATAAGGCTAAAAAAATTTTATTTTTTTTTTTCATTATTTTTTTTTTTTTATTTAATTTTATAAAGCTACACGTGCTTTTTCGTTTTTTTTTCTTTTTCAAATTTACTTATCCCACTTTTAAAGTTAAAATAGACAGATATTAAAAACATTAATTAATGGAAATTGTACTTTTAAAAGTATGAAAAAGTATAGAAAAAATAAAATTTAATTAAACAAAAGGTTTAAAGTTTAATTTTAAAAGAAAATTAATTTAAAGTTCATTGACAGACATTAAAAGTAGACTTTTAAAGTATAAAATAAAACTAAAGAGTTGTAATAGAAGATATTCAATTTAAAAAGAATAAAAAATTAAGAAATTTATAAAGAATATAAAAATGAAAAGATTTTGCTAATTTTTTTGATTTAAACATTGGTTCGGTTCTTTTTTATTATGGTCAATTTTGTTTTTATGTTGTCGTAAGTGTTCAGTCAGGATCATGTTGTATATTTTAACATATTCGAATAATAATTTAGGAATCGTTTTTAAGTGTAAGGGTGACATGTACACTTTTTGCTTCGTTCACTTTAGTCTTTTATTTTCGTAACCAATCTTCAACATAAGAGAACATAATGGTCGTATATATATGCTTCAACTGCGTTGACATTTACACTTAAAATAGCTTAATATATTCGAAAATGATGACAATAATTTTAAAGTATAGAAAACATCCCATTTAGCAATCGAGAATCAAAAAAAAAAAAATATAAAGAAAATATCAGAAAGATTTTAAATTTAGTTATGGTATATTTAGTTTATATTGCAAAGTTAAGCCCCGAATCATTGCAAGAGTTGCAAGAGTTGTATTTTTAGTTTTTTAAAAAAAATACTTGTACGCCGACAAAATTTTAACTATCAACAAAGGTCTCTTATTAGAAATTAATATTGTAGAACAACTTTTTGTTGTATAGTCCCACATTTTTGAAGAAGCCACACGGTTTTATTTTCAAATGTATATATATCTCAAGTTCTGCTTAATATTTTTTAACACATTTCTAAGAGAAATTTGAATAAATGTGCCTAGTTTTTCACTCTATTCGTCCGTCCGTCCATCTCTTTAGAAAACTTCTACACCCTCAAAATTGCAAAAAATCCTGTTTTCACATTTTTTCTTATATGAAATTTTAAAATTTTGGTGTAAGTCACAATTCTAAACAGTTTATTTATATTGTAATGTAATTGTTTAATTGTGCAATGTAAAAGTTTAATTTACTATAATTTATATTGATTGTACTATTTAAGTGACACTATTTAATTTTTCTCTTTGTTCAGTGACTATATGTTTGATTTAATATAAATGTAAATTTGGAGAAAAGATTCTGTTACATACGCTTTAAAAGTGCACTACAAAACCATAGAGTCTAGTGCTTACTGACGCTAGTTCAGTTTAAAAAAATAAAAAACTAAAATTTGCTTCATTTCCCTCTGTTATTACTCTAAGAAGTTTAAGGCTTTCATTTAAGCTTTTATAAGACTTACATGTTATGAATAAATTACGATTTTGTGTTTTTTACTTACAGTAGTTGTTACATGATGTAATTCTTTCTACATCTAAATATTTCATTATTTTTACTTCATTTTATTATCAAAGTAACTTTCAAATTCTAAAATAACTATTTAACTTCCACAGATAGTTTTTTAATTTATTTATTTAATGTAATTAATTAATTTAGTACAGGCATGCCTCTAGTACAGGCATGTTCATAAATTTTTAAATTTAATGAAAAAAATTTATATATTTCTATATTTGATATTTTAGTAGGAGAAGAAAGTAGAGCTTAAGATAACAAATTTCTATATTACATTTATAATTCGATTAGAATGAGATAAAACAAAATTTAAATATCATTAATTAAAGATGTTATGCACCTTGACCTTCCCGTTATACTCATTAATACTCAATACTTACTAAACAAAATTAATATAATTTTGTAATTGAAGCGAACAAAAAAAAATATATTCTTTTCATTGTCCAGAGTTTTCATACAGAGATGTCCAAATACATAATACAGAAAATTAACTTCGGTAATTTTGTTTAGGAGGGGGTGTAGTTGAACATAAAATTTCCAATTGTTTTAATACATTTCATTTTAATATTAATATTTATTAGAAAAAATAAAATATAAAGGTGATCGGTCTATCAACAAAACAATAACTTTTCATATTTTTAAATTACATTAAAATCTTATTAATGTTTTTAATGCAAAATGATGTTTTCTTTTAGCACATTTTTCATTAAAATAACTTAAAATATTTGCCCATTAGTTTCACTTTGCCCGTCCGATTATCTGTTTATTAAACTTTTATATAATACCCTTTAAGATGGAGTAATGAGATCTCATTAAAAAATTTATGTTTTGAAACCAATTTTTTTTTATATAGCCGTACACTATGCTGAGTAACAGTTCGAATTGGAAAAAGGCCAAAAATATGTTTAATTCAAGTTAAAACTTAACATTTTTTCAATCTAAAAACACCAAACATAAGAACAGCTTTTATTTAGCTTTAAAAATCAATATGAAAATTAGTATATATACGGTAATACACGTTATATTTTGTAAGATTTTTGTTCACATCTGTATCTCCGGAAGATTTTTTATCACAAAATTTTGAAATTTTTAGACAAAACTTGAAATTTTTAGAGACAAAATAAAATATTTGAGAATTAGCATAAGTTATCTATAAAAAACATCTATTTTTGGAAATAACCGTCTCTAAAATCCTTTGGTTATAAATAAACTGCCTTGTTTAAAATTTTTATTAAAGAATACCATTGAAAGCGATTACTAAAACGGAGAAGAAACAGAAAATTATTACTAAAACGGAGAAGTTGTTTAATAATTTTTTAAGGTTATAAAAGTAACGTTGTATTATAATGTAAATCCTAAGATAAATTATGCATTAGTTTTTATTTTGATATTAAATAATTGTATTGAAATTTTACGCGTAATTTTCTATGGTCAATTTTAGTTTTTAGACCGGATACCATATTGATAAATATTTATATTTAGATAAAAAAAAAAAAATAAATCATCATTCTAAAATCATGATGTTAAAAATTTTATTTTCATGTCATCCTTCAAAAAAAAAATTTTGGTAGATACAACACTACAATTAATATTTTTCATTGTTCTTGTTGTTGTATTAAAGTTAATTTATAATCATTATCCATAAATTGAAAGCAGTTTCCTTAAAGATTTATAATGAGGCTTATATTACTGAAATAAATAACTAATAAGTCAGTTGATTTAAAACACATGGAAAAAAAAAAAACTGTTTGTTTGTTTACTAAAATAGAAATAAACAAGAAGCAAAAAAAAAAACAAAAAAAAAAAAATAAAAAAATTCACAAAATATTTCTAAGAATTAATAAAAATTTCAAGGCTAAATCAAACAAGTACCTAATATTTCTATACTTCTTTTCATTTTCTTTAGTATAATATGTAAGTATATCATAATATGTATTGGTATATATATACATACACAATACATATGTATATATGTACTTACCCATGTAATGTTAAAATAATTTTGTTTGTTTCCTTTATGAACATTTTTATGATTTGTTTATGTTAGGATATAATTTTCTCCTTACGTTGTTCGTTGTTCTAATATTTGACTTTTATAAGAAAAAAAAAAAATAAAAAAATAAAAAAAAAAAAATTAAAAGAAAGTTGATGAAAAAAGACGTGCTAATTGAGATTAATTTGTTATTTTAATACTAACTACTCCCTAACACAAAATTTTTTTCTAAAAAGCATAAATTTATTTATTTTAAGGATATTTTTATAACAAATTCATAGTAATTTATTTATTTGTTGTTTTTTTTGTTTTTTTTTTTTTTGTATTTATGTTGAAACTGTTAATGTTTTAATATTTTATACAATCTCTTGTATAATTGAATTTAAGAAATATTAAATTTTAATGAAAATTTAATTTCATTTATGAATAATCTTACGTTAATAAAAGATTGACGACAACACGTCAACAACATCGACGTAAATCAAACAAAATACATATTAAAGTAAAATTATTAAGTTATATAGGGATTTTTTTTGGAAAAATCCCCTAACAAAGTCTGTACTTAGTCTGGTTTTAAAAATAATTTATTTTTATTATGTAGGAGTGCAGATAGCCTGACTATTACATACAAATAGAAAATATACCATTAGCCAGATAGTTCAGATCTCTAATTCAGGAGCTTCAGATTCCCAATGAAAATTAGATAATTTTTTTTTATCTAACTTTTTTAAATAATAGAAAAATATAAACTAATAACAAAATAAATATTAAAAATGTAAATAACTTATAGATATACAAATATAGATACTACAATATACTAAAATAAATAATTAAATATTCAAACATCCAAATAATTTTTATACCTAATTATTTTAGTTAGGTATTTAATATAACTAAGCTAAAAAAATAAATGCTTTTACAACCTTTGTACAAAATTTCAGATTTCTATCTTTATTAAATTCGAAAATATGCTTGTTAGGTCTTGGAAAGTGTGTGTAGGCACGCGGACCACCACCCCAATTCATCTCAAATTTTAGAGACATCAACAGGGTAGAACATTCTTATATTAAATTTCAAGTTTATATATTTATTAATTTCGAAGATATGCTTGTTTGGTCTTAGTAGTTGTGTGGCAGATACCCGAACAACCATTCTAATTCATCTTAAATTTTAGGCAAATCAGGGATTTAGGAAACAGCACCCTCGTATCAAATTTGAAGTTCCTATCTTTATTAATTTCGAAGATATGCTTGTTCGGTTTTGGGAGTTGTATGGGAGGTATCCGAACAGCTCCTCCAATTCATCTCAAATTTTGGACAAATCAGGGATTCAGGAAACAACACCCTAGTACCAAATTTGAAGTTTCTATCTTTATTAATTTCGAATATATGCTTGTTCGGTTTTGGGATTTGTATGGGAGGTACCCGAACAACCATTTCAATTCATCTCAAATTTTGAGGATATTAGGGATTCAGAAAAACACACCCTCGTACAAAATTTTAAGTTTCTAACTTTATTAATTTCGAATATATGCGTATTAGGTTTTGGGATTTGTATGGGAGGTACTCGAAGGCATGGCCCGATTTCGCCCATTTACAATCCCCGCCTTACCTTAGTCATTGTTAACCTACAGTATAAATTTCATCAAGATAGCATCATTATTTTTTGAGTTATCGTGCGTACGGATGGACGGACGGACGGACGGACATCGCTAAATCGACTCAGGCGGTGATCCTGATTCATATATACATCTCTATAATATATATACATCTCTATACCTAACTCGCTTCCTTTTGGTGGTTACAAACACCATACCAAAGTTAATATACCCTATACTTAATGTGTAGGGTATAAAAATAATGCAAGCAATTTAATACAATACAATTTTTAAAATAAAAGAACTAACAGCTAACTACTTCATATAGATATCATTACAGTTCTTGTAATATATACACGATAACGAATATGAAAACGATGTAAAGAATAAAGATAACACTCTCTTAGATGAAATTGAAAAAATTGGAAGAATTATTTCAAGATTTGTAGCAGGCCTACTACATTTTTGCAAAAAAAAACTATCTTTTTTCTACTATAAAGCTTTTTCTTTGTTAAGGTACGTTCACATATTTTGGTTATATTACGTACATATTCTATTCAGAAAAGTTCAGGAATATTTTGTAGTTAACATGAATTCACTCCTTCATACTGTGTATAACCAACAAATTTTTATTTTGTCTTATAAGTTTCTTGTTGTTTTTGTTTTGTTTTGGAAAAAATTATAATATTTTACCATTACATGGATATTAGTAAACAAAAGATGATTTTAAATTGTAAATTTATAAAAGAACTATGCAGAAGCATAATATTTGTATATTTTGAGTATTTCTTGAAAAGGGATTCTTCCAAAATGTATTATTATGAAAATACTGCCATAATTTATTTTTCTAAGAAATTCATGCATTCAAAATCTGCACTCTGTTATAGATTGCTTTTTTCTTTTTTCTTCAGCAACAATTGGAAACCTTAATGCTTAGATTAACTCTTTTAATATATAATCTGTATAAGTATTTGACGTTTAATATAAATTTACTTTATGTATATCTTAAAATGTGCATAAAATAGAGCACGCTATGAATATGATATACATATGTATATATTTTTAATCAATCAAAAATTTATGTTCAGATTTATGTACCCCATCGCATGTGACTGTACATTTAATTACCTTTAGTATTCTAATTAGTTAATTATTATAATATTAATTTTGTAGTGAATAATTTTGTAGTGATCGTCTGAGAACGCCTTCGTACGTAAGGAGTCCGGCAACTGCAGCCAACTTTCTTTTGCCTTGGATTTGGCCCGTTTTTTAGTAGCTTCTTTCACTATGGAGTGAGTAAGTCCTATTGCCTTAATATTTACACTAGATCTGACTAATGTAAAATAGTCAATTTGTCTGCGTTCTCGTTTTGAGTTGGCGGGATCAATTTCAGATTAACAGCGTTGGCTTTTATACCCATAAAGGATAGCCTCTTTTGGATCTCGCTCATCAGAATTTATGTTAAATTTTATTTGAATGTTAAATTTTATTTTTAATTAATTAATTTTGTATTTTATAATTTTTAGGTTATTATGTGGATTACATTTGACTAAATGATATAAGAGTTAAGTCAACGACTTTTCAATCGAAAGGTCTTGCATTCAAACTCCAATCCATTTAGGTTAAATTTTGCTATATTCTGATATTTTGTAAAATTGGTTAGGTGTATTGTACTCAAGTTTCTATATGACTTCTAATGATTTCGAAGCTTTACAATTAAATTTTATTTCATTAATTAGTTTCATTACATGTAAGGATGTATAAAGTATTTTTAAATTATAAATCTTAATAAGATAGGGAAGTTTTAAAATTAAAAAAATTTTTTTTTGTTAACTTACACTTATCGATATTTTTTATTTTCTTTTTTAGTGCATTTTCCTGCCATATAAATGTGACAAGAAAACTGCACAGCCGTGGCGTGGCTGTAAAAGTCGGTAGGGGGGAATTAATCTTACAACGTGTATGGGTTGATGACAAGTGATGAATAAGTATATCGATATGCATATATATTTTATGTTGTCGTTTTAAATTTCTCTCATTCGTTTATTTTAGGAGCTTATATGAAATATTGTCAAATTTAGTTTTGAAGTCTCCCAGATAAAATGTCTTTAATTTACATATTTGTATAGTTTGATTTGGTAGCTGTATATTTGCCATACAAGAGTATTAGGATGTGGTGGTCTATTCAGAATTATTATTACTATAGATTTCTTTAATTGGCATAATATGAAGATGCATTCAATCTTTTCTGATATGCTTATTTATCATATATGAATTTGAAATTTAGAAATTTCTTAGATTTTAACATAAATGAGGTTAAAAAAGGATATTTTTTTTTGATGCACTATGTACATGTTCCTTTGATGAATGAAGCTATTCTTTTCTTCTAAATAATTTATAAAAATTTAAATTTCAAATTTCAATATTTATAAAGAAAACTGCTAGATATTGTTTTTCTTTTTCTGAATTGAATAAAATTATTAAAAAAAAAAAAATAAATCTATTTGAAATTTTCGTTATTGATTCTTTTTTTTTGATAAGTCATTGCGTAAAGTGGATTTAATACAATTGATTATATTATTAACATTATTTTTAAATATACAATATTAAAAAAAAAAGAATAGAAAGTTTAAATTGAGACATTTTCTAAAGAAAAATTCAAAAATTATTTCAAGTTAAATGCTGTTTATTGAATATCTTTAAGTTGTTTTATAAAGAAATATTTATAATACTGTATTGATTTTGATTATAATTTGAGTTAATTGGAGTTCAAACAAAAAAAACACCTAAATTTTTATAGCTATTATTATAATACTTTAAAAAGCAAATTATTTATTACTTTATCTTAAAATTTTAATCTTTATTTAATTTTTTTTTGAATTACATATTTTGACAAGTCAGTCATACAGGTACATGTAGAAATATGATACGTTAGATATAATGGAACGAAAGGGGTTTTCTGGGATTTATTTTTCGAACTTATCTAAGGATTTAATTTTATACTATATTAGCGCGCCACTTAAGTGCATACTATATTTAAATGTTATCTTTTATAAAACTAAATTTTCGGAACCCCATAATTTCCAAGCCTACTTTTCATGTCTTCAATCTCCAAAACCAAACTACACATTTGTAATAAAGATGGGATCACATTTGTAATAGAGTTTGGTTTAAAAGTTATTGGTGAAAGTCCAAAACTATACCTAGAAGAACGACTATACCTCATGAAGTTCCTGTAGGTGACTTTCAATGTTTTCTACCATGTATTATTATTGTTTACAAATGATTATTTGGAAAGTGTATAATATGAGTTATAAAGTCTACCTACCTACTAAACTATCCTCAATCATGACCCTGATCAGATCTTTTGATTACTGTATAATACAATAAAAATATAATTTAACAACTTATTTATTTATTATTGACAACTAATTTGAATATAATGTTGAATGGTTGCTAAATAAGATTAAAAATCAGACATCGAGATAAAGACTGTTTAATAAAAGTGTACCAATGTAAATACTGTTCGTGTGATTAAGCCTTTAGAAGATGTCTTTCCATTTTTTTCAAATTTCTTTCTGTTTTAAATTTCTGGTCAAACGAAATCATTAAAAACGAAAAGTAATGAGAAAAGCTATAACGGTATTACAAAAAATACAATTTGTTATATGGATAATAGTGTAAGTTAGTTACATATATGGATTTATTTTGTGATAATACAGGCTCATTAAAAATTGATATTTCGGTTTTCGGATTATTGTAATTGTAAGATTCATTATTTGGTATTTTACTAATACTTAATTGACGATATAAAATTTATTTTCAATATTGAACATTTGAATACCTATTTTATATTAAAAATTTATTAGAGAAAATCCTTAATATTTTAACTCTTGAAGAGAATCTAAAATCGTAAATATTTTTCAAAAGTCAATTAAAAATGTAAAAGAAATTTTCTGAGGTTGAGTTAATTTATAAAATATTATTAGAATAGGAAAGCTTACAATATTATTTTTATTTCAAAATTTTTGTAAGTACCTAATTTTGTTTTTTATATTTTTTTGGATTACACTTTTTGATAATAAGATGAAGAAGAAGGCTTTCCTGGCCTAAATTTTTTGAGAATATGCTTGTATCAATTAAAAACGACAAAAATTTTTTGAAAAACATAAACGAGCTTTCTTCATTATATTAATTGGCATAGTTATATTATAACAATACATCATTATTTGGTACAGTTTAATTAACATAATATGTCCTCAAGATAAAAAAATAAATTTACCTTCAAAAAATAAAATTCAAAGCTACTAATTGAACATTCACTATATCTTCCTTTGCTATTATTTTTTTTTGCTAAGGGAGGTGAAGATGTTCCAAAGACACCAAGAATATACTTGGTTGTGTTAGATTCTTACTAACTAAACTCACCTCCTCCCTTTAATTAATATATTGGGATTAAATGTCTAACTGTTAACGCAGAATATTTGGCTAAAGAGTAGGGACATAAGAAGATAGGATCCGAAAACATCAAATTAGAACTGGAACTTTAAGCGAACAATGAATCCACCTTCTATTATTACTATTTTGTTATAAGTGACAATAGCTTTGAACAGTTGCAACATGCAGTAGTATATAACACCTTACAGCATGAGGTTATAATTGAAGATAACCCCACTGTCAATGTAACAGTTATTACTCGTATTATTAGTTATTAATATCATTATTATTTATATATTATTTTAAAATAGAATTACTTTTTTCTTTAGAGATTTTATGTGATTAAATTTTAGGTATAGAAAATGAAAACAATATTCAGAATATGAAATCAAATCTTTTTAAAGCAAAAATTGTTAATCGAAAGGAACTTCGGAGCCTTGGTTGTATATTTATGTATATTTTATTAACATTAGTATATTTTCAAAATTATTAAACTTAAATTTGACCATTTATTTAAATTTGTTTGCGATTTGTTAAAAAAAAGGTTGAATTTAAAAAAAAAAACTTTCATGTCGAAAAAAAAACTTTTATAATCAAATGAAAAACTTTCAATTCAATAAAAAATTATTTTATTTAATTCGAAAATGGATTTATTTAACCCAAATAGCAATTTCTTAATATATACTATATTAAAATTTATAATTTAAAATTTAGTTTTCACATAAGGTATTATTTACTCTAATAATTAAATAAATTTTGTTACAATTGTGTAAATATTGCATTACATACATTGTTTTTTTTTTTTACTTTAGTTTTACATATAAATGTAATGGTTAGTTTTTTTTCGAAAAAACAAAAATCTGATAAACAAATTTTCGAAATTCTAATTCTGTAACAAAAATCGCCCTTAATTTAGAATCAATGAAATACATATTGATATGTATAATATGCATATTCTGGAGAAAGCGAGTACTCCTGATTTTGTAACCACCTCTATAATCTCTCTTAATTGGAATTTCATGAATATATATTGTATACATATAATCAGCATGCATATTCTGGAGAAAACGATAGTAACCCTGATTCTGAAGCCAATTTTAAAATTTCTCCTAATTATTTTTTTCTACAAAAATAATTCAACAACAAAACATTCAAAATATTATGGGCTACCGCCCCAAATTCTTATAATAAACATATTATTAAAATCCTGATTTTGTATCTTATTCTCAAATTTCTCCTAATTATAATTATATGAAAAGAAATTTTCTGAAGTTGAGTTAATTTATAAAATATTATTAGAATAGGAAAGCTTATAATATTATTTTTTTTTCAAAATTTTTGTAAGTACCCTAGTTCTGTTTTTTAAATTTTTTTGGATTTTATTTTTATTGTACTGCTTTTTAATTAGGAAAATTACACTTTTTTATAATAAGAAGAAGAAGAAGGCTTCCCTGGCCTAAATTTTTTGAGAATATGCTTGTATCAATTAAAAACGACAAAAAGTTTTTTTATGGACACTTCAGTCCATACTAAAATATACTTTTAAAAAAAATGTCGAAAATTTTGTTTTTCAACATAGAAATTTTATCTGTTTTTTCGGCATTTTTTTTTTTTTAATTTTTTGCATACAAATAAATGCAACATTTTTTCATTCAAATTTGACATTTTTCTGTTTAACGTTTTATTTTCAGCAAAAAGATCGACTCCCGCCGAAAGGACTATAAATAATTTCATAAAATGTTGTAAAATAAATTGGAGTATATATTTTTTCATAAGTTATAACCATGCTCATTCCTTATAATGGTAAGATAGAAGTTCTTGATTTTAAGAGAATTGTCTCAAAATTCGAAAGTTAATAATCTGCCATGGACAACTAGAAATTCCGGATGAAATTTAGAAAAATTTGAGGATTAAATTTGACCATCAAAATGATTTTTCAGATTTTTCTCCCAAAAGGTTTCAGATTAGGTTTTTTCCCCAAATTTTTATATTTATAAAAATGGGGCGGAAAAAAAAGAAATTTAGCCACATTTCAAAAGACGAACATTATTGATATATAATAATGTAATTTTGTTTTACACTACGAAGCCTTGATGATATTTTGCCTACGCTAAAGCTTTTTGAAAGCTTTAAATTTGCATTAGTCTGTCTAGATTCAGACAACTGAAAGAGCCAACTGTAGTGTTATTTTAACTTACGAATGGTTGTCTTAATTGATAAAGGTATTCATTTCTTTCATCCTTGTGTAATAATTTTGTAAATAAGGTTGATTACAATCGGAAGATAAAATTACCAACATACTTTTAGAGATTTTATAAAAATAAAATAATTTCGCGTACCTACATTAATATTAATTGTAGAATTATGATGAAAAAAAAAAAAAACAGTTCCATTATTGAAATTTTTAATTCTGATCCATTCATTGTTTACTGTTAAAACAACAAATTTTTTGTAAAATCTGTGAAAAATAAAATAAAAAATCTTCAAAATTGAAATTTTTTAATAAATGAAATTGAAATATTTTTTTCGAGAATTACAAGTAAAAATTTCTAATAAAAAAAAAATTTAAAATCTTTCATTAATGAAATCGATTTTTATTTCGTGTTATCTGTTTATTTATTTTGAGTATATTATGCATTGGAATTGTTTATTTGACTTTTATAATACCCAGCATTACTAATTAGTAAAGGTGGGAACAACGAGTTGATTTTTAGCACATTTCCAAAAAAATTTTGAAAAAATGTGCTTATTAGTTTCACTTTGTCCGTCCGTCCGTCCGTCCGTCCGTCTGTTTACAAAACTTCTACACCGTTAAAGATAGAGAAAAAAAATTTTAACCATAGGTAGGTCTCATAAAAAAAATAATTTTGTGGAACAACTTTTTCATGTAGCCCCCCTCATTACGGAGCTACACCCCCTCAAACTTTGAAAAAGCCCCATTTTTAAATGCATATATTTTATGTTCTGCTTAAGATTTTTTCAATCTGAAAACGTCATTCGACAGGTATTTCTTTTATCTTTGTAAATTAATATCAAAATTATACAATATTTTTAAATTTAGTATTTAAATTTACCGTTATGTGAAAACCAAATTTTGCATGATTTTTCTACTTTCATAACTCCGGCACGCTTCTAGATAGAAGCTTGAAATTTTGAGGCAAGAAAGAACTTTTAAAATTAGTATAAGTTTGCTCAGAAAATTTTTTCGGACCACCCCCTGTTTATGAGCTATTAGGGCTTAAAAATTGAAAATTTGCTATTTTTAAACACCTGTAACTTAGGAACCTGCACACATTTTACTTCTGCAAGATGTAAAAATTAAAGCTACAATAATATATTTTTACGTGTGTGAAAGGTTTATTTTAGTTGTAAAGGGTTCCAAAGTTGCAGCTCTTCAAAATTGTTAAAAAGCCCCATTTTCAGATGTATATATCTCGGGCTCTGCGTAATAGTTTTGCAATCTAAAACCGGCAGAAGATCGAAAATTTTGTTATCTATATAAAACAATATCAAAATTATGTAATATTTTGTAATTTACGATTTAAATTTACCGTTATGTGAAAACCACATTTTGCATGAAATTTCTTTTTTCATAACTCCGGCACCCCTTTAGATAGGAACCTGAAATTTTGAGACAAGAAAGAACTTTTAGAATTAGTATAAGTTTCCTCAGAAAATTTTTTGGGAACGCCCCTTCTTTAAGAGTTATTACGCCTCAAAAATTTAAAATTTGCTATTTTTAGACACCTGTAACTTAGGCACCTGTAAAACTTTTTCTTCGGCAAGACATGAAAATTAAAGCTACAATAATATATTTTTACGTGTGTGAAAGGTTTATTTTAGTTGTAAAGGGTTCCAAAGCTGCAGCTCTTCAAAATTGTAAAAAAGCCCCATTTTCAGATGTATATATCTCGGGATTTGCGTAATAGTTTTGCAATCTAAAACCGGTAGAAGATCGAAAATTTTATTATCTATATAAAACAATATCAAAATTATGTAATATTTTGTAATTTACGATTTAAATTTACCGTTATGTGAAAACCACATTTTGCATGAAATTTCTTTTTTCATAACTCCGGCACCCCTTTAGATAGGAACCTGAAATTTTGAGACAAGAAATAACTTTTAGAATTAGTATAAGTTTCCTTAAAAAATTTTTTGGTAACGCCCCCTCTTTAAGAGTTATTACGCCTCAAAAATTGAAAATTTGCTATTTTTAGACACCTGTAACTTAGGCACCTGTAAAAATTTTTCTTCGGCAAGACATAAAAATTAAAGCTTCAATGATATATTTTTACGTGTGTTAACAGCTTTTCTTAGTTATATAGGATTCCGAACTTACGGCCCCTCAAAATCTCAAAAATGTCCTATTTTCAAGTTTTTTCTTATTACATGAAATTTTCAAATTTTTGTGTAAGTCCCACTTCTAAACAGTTTGTATTGAGTTTTGGAAATGTGCGCTTTTAAAAACCGTTGGTTTACATTCTACCTTGTTTTACTATAATTTTGACAATGATATTTGACAAAAATTGTGTAAAGTATTTTTATAACAAAAAAATAATGTTACATTCACAAATACATAATAATACGTGTGTTATTTATAATCAGTGTTGGGTCGTAGTTAAGTCAACGGTGAATCAAGCATAAGGCCTTTCGTTGCAACTCTATTCGTATTATACCAATAGTTTATATTCTAATGATTATATTAAATATCGTAATAAATATATCGTAATTCGTAATATATGTATTATGTATATATCATTAAATAAATCGTAATATTAAATTAAATATATAATTAATTCTTGTATATAAGATAAAAGATGTTTCATAACATTATACATTACATGTATATACCAATCTGAATAATCAGGGTATGATTTTCCTAATATCAGCTACACTTTGTAAATTAAAATATTTTTAAAATGCCCAAATTAGGATAGGGTAGTTGAAAAAAATTAATTACAACAAAAAAAAAAATTCTCTATTCAATATTTTTATTACAATAATATTAAAAAATATTTTCTAAAAACCATAACTACAATGTCTTTAAAATGTCTATGAAAGCGCTTCTGGCGATGTGAGGATGAGGATGTGATCTGGCGGAGCATAAATGGTATTACACGTACTTTGTCAATATCTGACGCTGGTATGCCAAAGAAGAGGAACATTGAGAAAGAAGTAGTGGGAAATGAGGACTCATAACTAAAGATCCATCCTCCGATTGTTTAGGAGTATTGACTGGTTCAATGAACCGCTTTAAACAGTACAACGGTTAGGATTCAGGTATTAACATAGTTACCTATCTCTCCTTTTAAACAAATAAAATCTCCTTAAATTTGAAATATAATAAAACTGAACAATGTAGAATTGTACATACATAATTCCAAAATATATAAGTATTAACTTTTCAAAGTGCAACATTTTTTTAAAATTAAATATAAAAGAAATTTAAGGAAAATTTGAGAAATTTTCTAGGAAATCGTTTAAGAAATTTGTTTTTTTTAAAGATATTTTTAAATGGCAGTTGACCAACTATTATTGAGAAAACGTAAAAGTTTTTATTGATATTTTGTAACTTTGAGTAACAATAATAATTAAAAATAGTAATTTTTATAATTAATTAAAAAAAAAAATAGTGTGATTTTAGTTTTATAAAATATTTGTGGTTGCATTTATCAAATTTTATAGCTTTTTTAGTTTTAAATAAAGAAACCATTAAATAATTAAAAGTTGAAAAAACTTATAATAAAGAAGAAAAAAATATATAATGTATTTTAACAAAAAATGATAGTTCCTCTTTTGTCCTTCTTTTTATGAAAGTATCACAGTGTTAATTTTTTTTTGTGATTATTTACTCCTTAAAAGAGAAGTGTAAAAAATAAAAAATTACTATTTTACCAGCTATTATTTTCGATATCCTTTTGAGTAATCTGTTTAAGTTATTCTGTAAAATATTGTGAAACACATTATATTTGATACCAGGCTCGTTTATTTCATAGATGAAGGTGTCGTTTGGAAAAAGAACAAGAAAGGACATAGACTATTCTTTGAGTTTATTTACGATGTATTTTTTGCTTAGGATCAATTGATTGCCTTGAACTTTTTTATTGCTACAAAATAGCTGAATACCTGATGTTTTATTTTAGGGCATCATTTGTTATTTCTAACTATTCGTTTGTGCTAAGAACAGCCAGATAAATCTCACAATGAAATATTTTATTCTAAAATACAATAAGAGTACAATTATTTATTTTTGTTTGCATTTTCCTTTAAATTTTCTAATATTTCTAATTAACCACCTAAAGCAGTATAGTCCTTCGACAAAGCTTCTGCATTGCATTCTGTTTTTGGCCAGATTTTTAAAATTCTTCCCATATGTTTTACTGCCACTTTCAATATAAATTAATATAGAGCTGTTTAAAAATTACTGTAAATATTAAAATAGGATTTTGAACGAAAAACAAATAAAAATATGGATATAACTAATTAAATTTAAAAGTACTATATGAAAATTCTTATAGGGCAATAAGTACCGAAATATCGAGAATCTATGTAAGAAGGGAAATGACATATGATATCTTGGTATATTTTTGAAAATAGCCGCACCTGTTAGATATAAAAAAATATCGATTCTGTCGATGATCAACCACAAACTAAGAAGTCTTACTTAAAAAAACGACTTACTTTACTATAGATTCTTAATAATTAAGTTTTTTCTTATTAAATTGTTTTCTTAAACTATTGAATATGCTTTTTATACCCGTACGATAGGATCGGGTATAATAAAATTACTCCTCCGTTTGTAACACCTAGAAATAAGCGAGCTAGATATACCTTCAAAGGTATGGATCGGATCAGAAAAAAATTCTAAGACTTTTGAGTCATGTCCGTCCGTCAGCACGCTAACTCAAAAACTAAGAAAGCTAGAATCTTGAAATTTACACAAAATATTCTTGGAGTAATTTGTAGGTTCCCTATTTTTTTTGGTTGAGTTAGGACCAAACCTTAAGGTAGCTCTCGAACACCTAACTTTTAGATCCCCACATTTTTTTTGAAATAGAGCTATGAAATTTTAACTGCTGATAGATCTCACAAAAATATTAATTTTATTTTTAAAAACTTTTTTTTGTAGCCCCACCCGTTACGGAGCTACAGCTCCCCAAAGGTTCAAAAAAGCTCTATATTTAAATTGTTATAGCACAAGTTGTATAAAGTATATCTTCATTTTGAAAACGCCAAACGATTACTACTTTTATTAGCTTTAAAAGTATATATACAATAAATATATATTTGTGGCACACGGTGTCTTAATTTACCGTTATGCGAAACTCAAATTTTGCAAAATCCTTTAACCCTTGTATCTTCTAAACGGTTTTTTTGAAATTTTGACAGAAGTTAGATCTTTGAAAATAAGTATGAGTCATTTCAGAAATTTTTTTTGTATCATCCCCCGTTTAGGAGCTGTAAGGGGTCAAAAACTGAAAATTTCCTGTTTTTAAACACCTGTAACTTCAACACCTGTTAAAATTTTTTTGAAGTAATACACAAAAATTAAAGCTTCAACATTATACTCTTATTTCTGTTAACAACTTTTTTTAATAATATAGGGTTACTTTATAATTGATGAAAGTGTTACTTGATTTCTTGATTTTTTCAAATTTTCTAACAAATTTCTTCATAATTTGAAATTGTTGAGGATATAATGCGTAGTACAAAAAAATGTAAATAAATAAACAACATAACGGTTGCTTGAAGAATATTTATTTATATGATATTGATATATATATATACTTATATAATATCATGTTTATTTACATATCGTATATGTCACTAGTGAATGAATGATAAGAGTATAGATGTATATTATATAGCGCCGTATTTACATACATATATGTATTTTATTGTACTTATAAGAAATTATTCTGTCAATGGAATATTTAAATATAATATAATATAATATTTAAAATTATATTTATTATTTTGTACTAAGTAAATTTAATATACATTTACCGCTTAGTATTAAATGGTACTATAGAATATTTGAAAAAGTTTTGGATTGATAATCGTTATGTGAAAGGTTAAAATCTGCTTTCGAAGAATGTACATATAAACATATAGTTTGAATATATGTACAACCCATAGTTCTAGAAATTATAAAATTCACCCAAATTATTTTAAAATACTAAAATATTAAAAAAATAATATATTAAGCAGAGTGACAGGCTGTGAACATACTAACGGTTCGTACGGGTATCTAAGAGTTGACAAAGTCAACTGTATTCTTCCTCGTTTTTTTTAAATTCATTTCTCTGCCATATAAATGTGGACAGAAAATTACACAGCCTTTTCTGTTCAGGCGTGGCTGTAAATGTCGTAAGGGGTAATATATATTAATGATAGCGAATTTATAAGCGTTTTGCTTATTGTATTACTTCACTGCTTAATTTTAATTGCTTTTTAGTTTATTAATCCTAAAAAGAATTAAAATCATACTATTTTAGTTGAAAATGTTTTGTTGACTTGGTCCTGTGTACTGACGTCGATAAGTTGATTTCCACAAATTTCAAAAAAAAATCATAATCTGTTTTTGCAAGTTATATATAAATTTTAAAGTAATCAAATCTTTATTAATTAATTAAATAATTAAAAAAACAAAAAAGAAAAACTTAAAAGATTCACAAAATATATATATATATATATATATATATAATATTTATTAAAATTTATATGGCATCGAATTAACAGCTAATGTACGAAACATTGATGACATTTGTCCTAAAAAACTTTTATCATCTTTTTCTATATCAGATTCATATGAAATTTGTGTATTATTTGTTGTTACAGCATTTCCAGAAAATTGTATATTTCTTATATGTAATATTGGTGTACTATTGGTATAACCATCTATTAAATTATAATTTGGATCTAATATTGTTAATTCTGATTCAAACCATGTATATGAATTTTCATAATTAGATGAATCAAAAATTATTGTAAAATTATTTCTACCTCTTGTATCAATTAATATATTTTCATCTAACCATA
Source organism: Poecilobothrus nobilitatus (assembly GCA_947095535.1). Classification (NCBI taxonomy): domain Eukaryota; kingdom Metazoa; phylum Arthropoda; class Insecta; order Diptera; family Dolichopodidae; genus Poecilobothrus; species Poecilobothrus nobilitatus. The sequence continues at coordinate 248,695,942 of OX352773.1, read as the reverse complement.
TTGAAAATATACCATTTTCTATATAATATTTAAGTGTATGCCAATTATTATTATAAATTTGATTTGTTCGATATTCAGCATAATAAAAATTCATATTACCAGTTGAATTAATAAAATTTCCATAAACATTTATAATATTACGTCTTGCTTTTATAATTAATTTAAAAAATGATTCATCATATGTAAAATAATTTAAAGATGAATGTGATTCAAAAGAAATATATGATTTATAATTAATATATTCTAAATTATCATATTTAAGAATTGGATTTGTAAAATTTAATATAAAATTATTATCTAATTTATTTTTAATATTTATTTTATATAAATTAGAATCACTTGATTTTAATTCACAATTAATCCATAATTTAAAATTTGTTTGACCATAACGATAAACTAAATATGTCCATGTATTATATTCGATATTAATATTTGGATATATTATTTTAAAATTTTCTTCTTCTTCACAATTTTCATTTATTGTTTGTATTTGAAAAATAATTAAATTTTGTTTTTTTAAATATTTTAAACATAATAAATATTTTGTTTCAGCTTTTAATATAATTATTTTTATATCATTTTTTGTTTCAATATTAGTTGAATTCAATAATTGAAATGTAATTTTTCCTGTATGTGGTTGAAATCCATTTGAAAATATGTCAAGATCATAATTTTTTTCATCATTAAATTGTTTTGTATTGTTGTTGTTGCTGTTGTTGTTGTTATTATTATTTTCATTTTGTTCCAAATCAATGTTTTCCAAACTTTTAACAAATGATATTTTTATATTATAAAATATAAAAATTAAAATTAAATTCAAAAATAATTTCATTTTTTTTTTTTTCTTTGTTTTCTAATTTAAAAAACAAAAAAAAAATTAATATAATATAATATCTTCTTGCTAAGTTGGTTTTTTTATTACTAAATAAAATAAAAAAAAAAAAAAGAAAAGAATAATAAAAAACAAATTAAAATTTTTTAATATTTTCTATACATCATCTTATCAAAAAGTTTATAATTAATTGGTTTTATATACAGGGAGTCCAACCCATGATAATGGCTGATTTTCATGAGAAAACGAGGAAGAGTGCAGTAGAGTAGACTGTGTCAACTCTGGGATACCCGTATGAACGTAATATATCCTGTTTCTATAAAACTTGATCATCTTTTAAAAACATTCAGATGTTGTAGTACCGAACTACAGAGATATATTTATGTAAATTGTGGAGTTGTATGACAGCTAACCGAATCTATTGCGCGTAGCTTCATTAAGTTCCAAGAGGTGCAAGAAGCCTGAACCGGCTGCTCTGGGCCAACCAAATTTTACAAAAGTTGTTGGCCTGTAACTCGACACCTCTTTACTAAATTTCAGGTTCCTAGCTTCAATAGACACTGAGTTATTCTCATTTAAACGGATAAGTTGTATGGCAGCTACCCGAACCCGCCGCACCACAACAACCAAATTTTACAGAAGTTGTTGCCATAAAACTTGATCATCATTTGCAAAATTTCAGAAACCTAGCTTGAATAGATACTGAGTTATTTCTATATAAAGATAAAAGTTGTATGGCAGCTACTCGAACCCGCCGACCGAAAATGTTGGATTTAAATAGCAAAACTAACAATTTTGTAAAAGTGACGTAAAAAAAATTTCAGCCTCCTAGCTCCTTTATTTTTTGAGTTATCATGCGGACGGACGGACGTACATGGCTCAATCGACTCAGAATTCGATTCTGAGCCGATCCATACCTTTGACACTATATCTAGCTCGACTCCTTTAAGGTGTCACAAACGTAATGGCAAATTTATTATACCCTTGAACATAGTTCATACGGGTATAAAAATATCCACGGAAATGTTAGAGCATATAGGTAGAAGATAAAAAATGACATATGTGTGTAAAAGAGAAAACACTATAAAAATATCGTTCAACGATTTTTTTATTTTTGTGAATATCGTCCTTAAATTAGCTGAATATCGTTTATAAATTCTTTAGAAAAGTATTTTATCAATGATATTTCTGAGTAAATATTTTTTTCTCCCTCTTTCTCATTGGTAGTACACTATATTTTTTTCTGTTTCTAAAATTGTGATAATACCCACGAAATTTCCTATGAAAACCAGCGTTAAGGCTTACATAGAGCAGAAGATAATAAGAAGGTGATGTCAAATGTGATGTCGAAACGAAATTCTATGTAATTTGGAGTGTCTATTTTTATGTTATTAAATTTTGTATCTTATAATATCATATTATATTTTTAGCATATTTCCAAAAAAAAAATTGAAAAAATGTGCCTATTAGTTTCACTCTGTCCGTCCGTTCGTCTGTCCGTCTGTTTACAAAACTTCTACACCGTTAAAAATAGAGAAAACAATTTTTATCCATGGGTAGGTCTCATAAAAAAAATAATTTTGTGAAACAACTTTTTCATTTAGCCCCATCCATCAGCGAACTACAGCCCCTCAAACTTTGAAAAAGCTGTTAACATTTTTTCAATCCGAAAACGCCATTCGACAGAAATTTGTTCAATCAATATCAAAATTATAATATATAATTTTTAAATTTAGTATTTAAATTTACCCTTATATGAAAACCAAATTTTGCAAATATTTTTCTACCTTCATAACTCGGGTACATTTTTAGATAGAGGCTTGACATTTTAAAGCAAGAAAGAACTTTTAGAATTAGTATAAGTTTGCTAAGAAAATTACGACTCAAAAATTCAAAATTTGCTATTTTTAGACACCTGTAACTTATGCACCTATACAAATTTTTTTTAGGCAAGATATAAAAATTAAAGCTCCAGTAAAATATTTTTACGTGTATTAACGGTATCTCTTAGTTATATAGGGCTCCGAATTTGCAGCCCCTCAAAATTGCAAAAAAGTCCTATTTTCACATTTTTTCTTATATGAAATTTTAAAATTTTTGTGCAAGTCACAATTTTAAACAGTTTGTATTGTCTTTTGGAAATGTGATATTGAATTTTCTTGAAAACGGTAAAAGATTTAATGTAAATTTAATAATAACAGAAATTAATGATGAGAACTAGTGAACAGTTACTGTAATAATGAAATTAAATTTATATATTTAAAATAATAGTTTTTAGGAGAAAATCACAAGTATTCGAAAAAAATAAATATTAAATTATTACAATTGTTTCATTTAAAATATTCAAATTTTATAATTAAGACAACGAGCAGCATTTCTTTTTATATATTTCATATGGAAACTGATAATCTACTTAATATTTAAAATATCCTAAATCCATTGTTATACATGGATAAAGATACAACTTGTTTTTTAAAAATATGTACAATGATATTATCTTTGGAAACCGTTATAGAAATAAACATTACCCCCATAAAATTATTTCTATGTTTTGATATCTCCTATATATAACATCCTGATCTATGTAAAACTTATTATGATACACCCTGTATATATAAGAAAAATTTAAAGTCTTTATTAAAAAACAGCTGATAACGGTATTGTTAAAAGAGATAAGTAGGCTATTGGAAGTATACATTTTCTATATAATATATAATATTATATATTGTTATATATATACATATAAATAAATAAATGTGATTGTGTGTAGTAATGTTTTGAAGATTAAAGTTAAGTTGAATTTTATTTTTACTATACCAATTTAATGATCAATATTTTAATAAAGCTTTGTAAAATGTTTATTGATTTTTAATCTGATTAGAGTACTGAAATTAGGTTAAAAAATAAATTGCTTCTAAAAAGTTATTAAAATTTAGAACTTAATATAATTTTATTATGAAATTGAAACGCCTTTTCTGAAAACGCAATAGAAGTATCATATTTAATCTTATTTATATTATATTAAGGATTTTGTAATTTTTTCAGTATAGGTAATAAATGTGTGTCATTTAAAAAAAAATTTCAGAGTAATATAAGATGTGTTTTTTTTATTGATCCGATCATGAAGTTTTCTTCATACAAATGAGTTTTAATACAAATCGTTGATTTAGCTTTTTTTTTCAAGTTCTATATACAGATTTTGAGAGATTTATAAATTTCTCTTTTTTGACAGCTTTCAAAGTGACATTCAAAAATTATTAGCATAATAAAAAAAAAGTTATTAATACAAATCGTTGATTTAGCTTTTTTTTTCAAGTTCTATATACAGATTTTGAGAGATTTATAAATTTCTCTTTTTTGACAGCTTTCAAAGTGACATTCAAAAATTATTAGCATATCAAAAAAAAAAAAAAATTTCAAAATAAAGTACAGAAAAGAATAAAGGAATCAAATGGTTCAATTCCTAAATATTGTACATGTTAATATTCTTTTTTCTTATTCTTTTTTGCTCTCATGTCACTGTCAAAAAAAACATCCCTTAGTCGTTTTTCTATAAAGCAGCTATCGCTTAGTCGTTACATCCCTTAGTCGTTTTTTTTATAAAGCAGTTTATAAAGCAGCTATCCAAAGAAAATAAAATCATAACATACAATTTTATCATTAAAACATTTAGCACAAACCGTTAATAGCACAAACCGTTATTTTCAAAACTGTTAATATTAACAGCTGCTGATTGTATTTTCGTTATTTCTGTAATTGTAACAAAATAAATCAACAGAAACAAAATGTCTTCAAAACTGTTAGTCTGTATTTTTCATAAAAATAATAGAATAAAAACTTATGGATAAAAACCTTCTGAATTATTGCATATGCTTAATAAGTTGCAGTTGATATAATTTGATTGCATTTTTTTCTTTTTTGTAATATTATTTTTTAAGTAGAGGCCGTCCGCATAAATTTGTTAATTTTTTTGAAAGGGACTGCTTTTATGCTTTTTGCAGTAATAATATCTGGCTAATGTCTTAATTATTGAGCTGTTGTGTTGAGCTGAAAGAATCAAAAATACAGAATTTATGCTAATTGTGCGTCATCTATTATCTAATACAAGAATTATTTTTTTTAAATATATTTATTTTTCTTTAATTACAAATTGTTTATAAAATTTGAAGTTTAACCAATTTGATCAATTTCTTTATTTGGTTTTTGTTAATTTAGGAAAAAAAAAAAGAAGAAAATTACATGATTAGATTTAAAGATTTGATGAGAAAGAACGCAACTAGTGTTAATTTTAATGTCTGATTTTAATTCTTTATAATAGTCGTATCATTTGATTTGCTATAATTATTCATAGGTGACAATTTTTTGAACGTTTTGTTTTCGTACTGCAAAACCGGCCAAAAGAAATAGTTTAGCGACTTTGTAAAATTCTATTAATTTACAATTTAATTTAATAATTTATGACTGGGATGGTTTCTTACGTTAAAGTTAGAGTATCCATACTTTAAATGTTGCAAAAAAAAAAAAAAGTAAAAAGCAAAAAAAAAGCCTTACTGACGATTACCTCATTAAATTTATAGTTAACGTGTACTTATCCTTGTAATAAAGTCATTGTGTTATTAAATCTTTCTTGTGTGTATTCTGTGAAAATTATCAGTTGAAATGACAAGAAATAATAATTTAAATTAACTGATACTATTTTCCTTTGATTGTTTTATATATAACATTATGTGTATCTAAAGTAAACAAATGCATATATATTTTACAGATAAACATATTCTTCAAATTCTTTGTTTTATTTATACAAAATATGGTGTTCCGTCACTTCTGTTAATTTTATGGTTTCATAACAGGAGTTCCGGTGTTGCTCGTAGTATTTTGTTGATCTTATGAAATAAAAGTTATATATCAATCTAGTGAACTCCTGTGGAAACAAAATACGTTTCTGTAAAGTTTGTACTCAATCAGTGGAACGTTATAAATATTGGAAAATGAAAAAACGAAAAACGCTTAACGAAATCTGGTGCCGAAACAGGTTAATGCATCAAAAGGAATAGAAGTGCATGGTATTGTTGTTGCCGTGTCTTACGGTTTCAGAAGAAGATTTCTGCAAAATTTGATCACAATCAAGTACATATAATTTATCAGGAATGCATAACCAAATAAATACAATTTCTGAGTCATATAATAGGAGAATAATGTAAAGAATAATTTATTTTTTAAACTAAAACAATTAATCTAACCTTTTGGTAATCTTATAACTAAGTATTATAACCAGTTTTTTTCGTTAAGACGGATATATTTGAATACAAAATTGTAACATCATTTTTCATTATGTATTACCTGTATAGACTAAGACATTTATTAAACCCTTAAATACTTATTTAAGAAAAAACATACACTATATTACTATATGAGATTTCAAAGGTCCTGCAAAATTTAAAATATTTCTTTTCGTGTTCGTTTTTAAGAATATCTATGTTATATCTATGTTTAATGAAAGTGTTTGTAAAAAAAATTCGCCTTTTCTATTATTATCATTCCTGCATTTCCAATATTCTTTCTAAAGCAAAAAAATATAAATGTATTAAAAATGTATTGACCTCTTTTTAAATTTTGGTAACTATTTGATACGTCAGAAGTTTAATTTACCATATAACAATTAACAAAAAGATAAAACTTATTGCACTTGATATAGAAAGTTCCAAGATAATAATAACGAATAAATCTGAAGAGGAATGAAAAAGTATAACATGTAACGTCTCAAACAGTAAGTACTATAGGGTTAATGTTATTAACTGGATTAAATAACGAATAAATAGTATAAATGGCGCAGTAATAAAATATTTTTATTTATAATTAAATTTAAATTGAATTATTTTATTAATTATTTTATGTTGAAAGCCAGTGGGTCAGTGGATCATGTGGATCAGTGAAAGCCATGGAGTGGATCATACTTTAGTTGGTCATTCTTATAATGTATTAGAAAAATAAATTCTCAGAACCAGAATCTGAATATACTCTGTTATTCTTTATATTAAAAATATTTGTTAAAACTTAATATTAAATTTATATATTAAATATAAAAAAAAAAATATATATATATATATACATAGGTATATAATATATGTACAAATATATACATTATATTAGTATTCGTATTTAGTAGTAGAAAACCCGTATTACAATTAAATTATAATGTGAATTTTTTTTTTTTTAATTTTAAAAACATTTTAAAATTCACTTCTAACTTTTCTTTTTGATAACTTTATATATTCCATTTTTTTTGTTTTTTCTTAATATTCTTTAAGAGTTTTAAAATAATTTAAATAAAGTTTATAAATTTTTTTAATAAAAACTTCAAAAACTGTATTCTGAAAATGTTTATAAATTTTCTATATGAAAAGTGTTCTCGAAAGGTATGGCCTTTTCTATATATAAGTACAGTTTTTTAAACATTTTAATTTATGCCTCACTTTGTTCTTTACTATAAAAAATTATGTTTGTCTTTTATAATTTTTATTTTCCTTCTAATAGTTGCATTGTATATAATATGTCGGTCTGTCTGTCCAAAAGTTTTCCTATTTAATTTCGTTGTTGTTTATAATGGTTCATGTAATTTTTTGAATCCATTAGGTATAAAATTGCTTCTATGAGAATTAATTAAGAAAAACCAGTTTTGTTTTGGTGTCAGCGCAAAATATGAAATATCCATTTTAAAAATTTTTGTATTGAATTTTTTAATGATGTTCTAAATTGACATCATATTATCAATGTTATTTCTATTTATTAATTTATTTTAATTTTAGATAATATCACATAGAATAATAAAATATTAGATTACTATTTTTCAGCAATTTTCCTTTAAAAAAGCTTATCTGATCATGAAAGTCGCAATGCCTAACTCGGCGACCTTTTTGGTGAATGGTTTAGGGTTCAAAACCCCCGTTATGTTAAAATATTGTATAAAATATAATAATATAAGATAAAACAAAATAAATAAAATAATTATAGCTTAATACTTGTACCACAATGACGCCTGAAAAGGATTGGTTGATTTATTTTCTCATTACATTGTATATATTGTTAATCAAAAATCAAATTAAATAAAAGAATAAGCAACAAAAACACTACTTGTGCACAATTTGAACCTGCACTCCCTCGGTTAATAAGCCACGTATTTAAACACTAGATCACTGAGGTTCTCATTAATGTTGTTATTTATTTCTTTATTAGCATTAATATTACAAACCACCTAGTATATTGCAATATTTCAAAACCATCAGCTACTAAATATAAGGCCATTACAGGTCGAATATTATTATTAAGTTATACACTAATATTATTTATTTTGTGTGTTCTTTTGCCACGTGTGTGCCACGTGTTCTTTTTTTTTTTTTTTTTTTTATTAATAACCTTTTATTTATTCCTTTTAAATCCAATCTTAAATATATCTTAGCCTAGAAAAAGTTTATAAAAAACGGCATCTTTGCTTTTTTTTTATATATTAACATTTAAATTAATCTTTAATTAATAAGCCACGTGCTCTCTTAATGTTGTTTTTCTAAAATCAATAGTTAAATTTGCATATTTTTAGGGGAATTGTATAAATTAGCATTTTATATGATTTGATTTTGTAATTTGGGATAAGTAAGTGTAAAAAATACACTGTTTTAGTTATTTTAGACACTGTTTTAATTAAATTTAGCTCGAATTAAGCTAAAACAAAGTATAAAACAAAATATGGCTGTAGTTTAACAATACTATATGAAAATGCAGAAAAATAAAAATAATTAAAGTATAAAGATCAAATAAAATGTGGGAAAAAAATATTTAAAATAAAAGACCTCCCCGTGTGTACTGCTTACAAGTAGCGTTTTTTCAGGATAATATTAAAAGTATAGAAATTGTTATAATAATAAAATTATATAAATAAAACCAATGACATTAGCTATTTATTTGAAGAATTTGGATTTAAGCAGTAGAATAAAAGTATTTTTAAATATTGAAATATTATCTGTTTGCTTTATATTTATTTAAAATCTACTGTTATTTGGAAATCAACAAAAATATTAAACTTAAGTATTTTGAATGCATATGAATTAATTTCTAAAATCTATACACATATACATTTTTAATGTCTTTGTTTAATAAATGGTACACCGAAAACCACAACCAATAAGGAAATCCTTGTTCAGAAAGTATTATTTTAAGCTACTCGTATATGATTATTTTTTTCTGAATTATTTTTTTTTTTTATAAAAACAATTTATTTCTTTATAGTCCCTCTTAAAAGATTTTTTATGTAATGTTAACATTTACATGGTTTTGTCCTGGATAAACTTTTCAAGAATAAATTCTTTTTAAAAAAATAAAAAAAAAAAAAGTTTATTTTTTTCTTGCAAAAAATTTTCGTCATAATTCATTTGGTTTTATTCACAATTATAATAAAACTCATTCCAATCGGTTTTATCCGACATTTAAGAAAAACAAAAAAAAAAAAAATAAAATCTTCATTCGTTGAAAAATCTTAGTTAGGAAAATTGAAAAACTTATAAAACAAATTATTTTTCTGGTACTTGAGAGGTTAGAAAATTGAAGGTGGTAAAAATCTTAAGAGTATAATCTTAAGATTTTTATTCTTTTAATATTTGTAAGGCTTATAGTTTTTGTCCTTGTTGTTGCTGTTATTATTGTTGCTCTTGTTGGTTAGTAAGTTAATGTTGACAAAGTTTTAATGAAATCTTAAAATACTATAACTAAAAAGAACTAAAAGAAAAATGTAAAAAAAAAATAAGTGTTGTTGTGAATGACACAGAAATTTGTGAATCTTAACTAACAAAAAAAAAAAAAAGAAGAAAAAAATTATTTTCAAATAATGTTCAGGAAGTATAAAAATGTATAATTATAATGTAAGAGAGTTCATTGGGGAGAAAAAATTTCAACACCTGGTCATTACCTATTAAAAATAATTTTGTTTTTTTTTGTTTTTGTGGTGAAAAAAGTTAAAAGTGAAAAAAAAAAATATAAAACTTTCATAAGAAGTTTTTCATTTAATTGTTTTTTTTTTTTTTTTGTTGTATCTTTTTGGTTCACAATAATTATAAGCCTAATACCATAAATTGTTTTATTTTTGATATTATAGATTGGAAAGTTTAGGAGATTAGTTTGAACATTTTTTTTTTGTTCATTAATTAGGGATTAGAATTATTAAGTTTAATTTAGAGATGCAAATTAAGAATTTTTTATGTTTTTGTTTTTTTTTAAAAATTATTCTAAGATTATAGTAAGATTCATTTATTACTTTATACATAGTACAAAAGATAAGAATTTGAATGTTTAACTGTTTACAAAATTTGGAAACTGAAAAATGATTAATAATTTCCGTATATTTGAAATTAATTATTTGATTTTATAATGTTGTATTATGTATTTATTAAGTAATATTCAAGGTTATAATGACGGTCAGAGTCACAATTGAAGAGAACTATTAAAGTTAGATTGAAAACAAGTAAATGTAACAGTAAGTCGATGCAACCGACTTATTTATACTCTACACCTAAAAAATTCAAATTAAATTAAAAATTCATAAGATAGTTTAGTTAGCTATTTAATATAATATATTTAATATATAAAAAAATGATTTTACATCCTTTGTACAAAATTTCAGGTTTCTATCTTTATTAAATTCAAAGATATGCTTGTTAGGTCTTGGAAAGTGTGTGAACGCATCCGAACCACCACCCCAATTCATCTCAAATTTTAGAGACTTCATCAGAACAGGCTAGAACACTCTTATATCAAATTTTAAGTATTTATAATTATTAATTTCGAAGGTATGCTTGTTCGGTTTTGGGAGTTGTGTGGGAGGTACCCGAACAACCCCTCCAATTCATCTCAAATTTTGTACAAATCAGAGATTCAGGAAACAACATCCTAGTACCAAATTTTAAGTTTCTATCTTTATTAATTTCGAAGATACGCGTATTCGGTTTTGGGAGTTGTATGGGAGGTACCCGAACGACCACTCCAATTCATCTCAAATTTTAGGCAAATCAGGGATTTAGGAAACAGCACTTTCGTATCACATTTGAAGTTCCTATCTTTATTAATTTCGAAGATATGCTTGTTCGGTTTTGGGAGTTGTATGGGAGGTACCCGAACGACCACTCCAATTCATCTCAAATTTTCGACAAATAAGGGATTCAGAAAACAACACCCTAGTACCAAATTTGAAGTTTCTATCTTTATTAATTTCGAATATATGCTTGTTCGGTTTTGGGATTTGTATGGGAGGTATCCGAACAACCACTCCAATTCATCTCAAATTTTAGGGATATCAGGGATTCAGGAAAACACACCTTCGTACAAAATTTTAAGTTTCTATCTTTATTAATTTCGAAGATATGCTTATTCTGTTTTGGGAGTTGTATGGGAGGTACTCGAACGCATGGTCCGACTTCGCCCATTTACAATCCCCGCCTTACCTTAGACATTGTTAACCTACAGTATAAATTTCATCAAGATAGCGTAAGGACGGACGGACATTGCTAAATCGACTGAGGAGGTGATCCTGATTCAGAATATATAATATACATGTCTATACCTAACTCGCTTCCTTTTGGTGGTTACAAACACCATACCAAAGTTAATATACCCTATACTTAATGTGTAGGGTATAACCAGAATCGAAGTTAAAAATCTTTTTTCATAGCTTACTTAACAAAAAAAATTCAAATTTCAGCTTATTAATTTCATTTTGTTCGTCCTTCCGGATCTAAAAAATTCTGATAAAATAAATTTTTAAAGAGCACATTTTTGGAAAATTCTTAATTGTAATCTGTTCACTTTCTTATTAAAAAATAGTTTCTTATGGATGTAATAGTTATATAATATATAAAGAATAATGAATAATTATTTTAACAAAGTACGACAATAAGAATACATAATATTATATACATAGGTTCTTATTGTAAATGTAAAAATAATTTCCATAATTCATGTGTCTTCAATAATATCATATCATATCATATCATTTTCATCAATTTTAATTTTCTGAACGTTTTTTTCTACCTATTGTCTATAAATTTCTTTTTTATGAAATCATAGCAAAATCTATTGGAGACACAAACCATAAAAATTTTGAAGTTTTTATATCACACTTTATTATTGTGATTTTTTTCAAATTCACAAGCCTATATCTTGAGAAAAACTGCATGTATATTTATTGAAAATTTAAAAACAAAACAATTCGATTCTAAATAAAGGAATGATAAGAAAAGAAATTATAATTTTCCTTAAATTTGAAATAAAAACTCTAATGAAAGAAAAAAAACTGCGACTTATTTTACTTTCGTCATTTATGGGAGATTAGGACCTAGTGCAGGAACGAGTTATCCTATTTAACATTTAAACAATTTTTAATATGTATTAGGATCATTTTTTTTATGGTTATAGCAGGATCCTTTTGTACCAACCACTTGTTACTAACCAAATAATCAAATAATCATTTTTTTTGATAAGTTAGTGTTTTTTACTAATCAAAATTTTCTTGAGTTATTAATAAAATATGTTTTGGTGCAATAAAAATTTTTCAAAATAATTATTATTTGATTTGTGATAAGTGGTTGGTGCAATAGGGCGTTGATTATTCTGTTAAAGAGACTATACAATATGAATGCCTAACTAAAGGACTTGTTATATAAATACTTTAGAAAATTAAATATTATTTTAATATTTTGAAGAAGTCTGCTAAGTTAAAGTTGGTTAAAATATTCTATTTTTTTTTAAATTTTCTTATAGGTTGGAATCCTCGAAAAACACTACGGCGGAGGGAATGAATACGATAGCAATATTAATGAGTTGGATTTTAACACACTAAACACCACCTTCTTGTTTTGCCGAACAATGTAGGTTAAGGAACCTTTAGTACTATAATTAAAGTGTTGGAAAAAGGAAAGAATATGGTAAACGAAGTTGTTAATGTTCTTCTTAAACCTTTTTAAACTGAAAATGTAATCGTTTTAGTTTTAAGGAACACATGTGGTGGAAGATGGTTGAGATGACATTGGGATTCTTTATAGACAAATCTCAACATCATTTTAAAGGCTCTTGCTCCAATATATGTATTATACATCATATTTGGTATAGTTATTGAGAATATTAAGACGAGAAGAAAGTTTTATATCGATGCAGGGAGAAAAAAACACCTAGCTGTATCTTTTCTTACACCAAAAATATGATTGGCCCAACTTAATTTTTGATTTAGCTTTACGCCAACATATTAAACCGACTATCCCAAAACTTTTCTGCATATGTTAAGATAGGGATGGTAGTGTTGATTTTGCGTGAAATTAAATAGCACCGTGCTTTTTTTTTTAGATAAATTTGGGTTGCTACTCCATTTTATACCTACCCTTTTTTCTATAATTACCTGGTAGATCATTTTTTGCTGATAGTCACTATTTAAAATTTTTAAAATTTAGTTATTTTCTATATGAATTCAAAATTCAAAAAGAAGATGATATCGAAAACAAGACTAATATTAAATTTTTTGTATTTTTAAATCCCTATGTTTTGCTATCTAATTTTTGTGTCTTTAACTTCCTTTCTTTTCCATTATTAAAAAAACATATTTATAAAGTAAAATTTTCAAAATTACAGTAAATTTTTAAAATAAATTAAAATATAACACATCAATAGAAAAACCAATAACTGTGGTTACCCTCTACATTAAATATTAAACAAAATGATTTTTTTTTGGGTAAATTTAAAAAAAAATTAAAGGTTTAAAAATGATTTAAATTAATTAAAATATGAAAAACAAAAGCCATCTAGTACTAAACAAAAAATATATACCTAAATAATTTTTCAAAACAAAAGAGTAAAAGGATTTCTAAAAACAAAAGAAAAACAAAAATATTTTAAATTCTAAAAAAAAACCTCATTCTATTTCGAAAATCGAGTAAAAATAAATAAAATTGATTTATGTACACGTATGGTTGTGTTTGTGTATAAAATAATTTTAATAAAAATGTTAAAAATTTAGTTGAACCATACAATTATAACATGATATGTAATTTTAGAAAGATGTCAGAGAAATTAGTATTCCTCATTCATAACAGTATTTTGATATAATCGAACTTTATTGAAGACTAAAATGTTAATACGATATCAGTTATCGAATTTTTTCAAAAAGTAAAATCCCTTTTACCAACCCTACTTATGTTAATATTTGAGCCGATTAAAATTAATTAAAAAAGTCATATAGCACTTAATATGTAGACTTAAAAAAGTTGTACTGTTAGTTTAATTTTTTTTTTTTGCCCTAAGGAAGTAATTTTTTATTATACATAGTAATTTTTTATTAACAAAAATTGTGATACCTGTAGATTTTCTTTCGAAAATTAATTTTTGATTCACGGTTAAAATTAAAATTGAATAAATGCTGAAAATATGAATAAAAATAAATTTAAAAAATACCTGGTAATTAAAATAAATCTAATTTTTATAATTTTTTTTTTTTTAATGCATTTCTTTGCCAAAAAAAAGTGTGGACAGGAAATTACACCTTCTTTTCTGTTCAGGCGTGGCTGTAAATTTCGTAAACGAGAATATATTTTATAAGCTCTTACCTATTAGGCCACCGAGGCCACTATTTTTATAATTTAATTTAAATGAAATTTAAATAAAAGTGAGACCAGGTGAAACTAACTGTTACCTGTTGAATTAATTTTATATATTGAAATTTTATGTTGTGAGTTATAAAATATGAATTTAAATTGTTTATGTTTATATTAAATATTTTTATGCTATATGTTTGTAATTTCATTTTATTTGTATATAATTATATAAAATATTAAATTCAAGTTAAGTTTGTTGATGTCTACAAATTTATAGTACAAAATATAATTTTAGATTTTAAACTTTGAGCTCTCCTCTAATGAAAGTTATATATATTATATTGTAACTAATGTTTTCTTAAAAATTAAGATTTCTATTGTAATAAAATAAATATTTTTTGTATATTTTATTTAAAAGAATGATTTAAAATGAAAAAAAAAATCAATGAACAAAACAAAAATTAAAGTACATAAAATCATTCATTTTCTTAACCGTACAAATACGAACGCAATTCTAACGGTATAAAAAATTTACTATTACATTTGTGATATCTTAAAGAAGGCGAGATAAATATGTAAAAATATATATATTCCTGCTCAAAATTAAATTTTAAATATTTATTTTTTATAGCTATTTGTGTTCATCGGTCAGCCCGTCCACCCATAAGATCGCCGTTCGTACGATAACTCAAAAAATAATGAAGTTAGGATTCTGAAATTTTTATCATTTCAAATTAATATAAATTCCAATATTCTTATTAAAATAGAACAAGTTCCAATTGCGGATTTAAGTAACTGTTATACAACTTCTTTTTTTTTATGTATATGAGAATAACTTAAGGTCTATAATTAAACTAATAGGTATACAAAAGAGATTAAAGAAAAGAACTTAAAAGTTAGTTAAGCAATAACCTCTGCAAAATTTAGTTAATCTAACGAATCATTTTTAGTAAAGCTCCTAAATTTATATCAACATATCTTGGTACTTGATAAGGCTTGATATCTCTCAAAAGATGACCAATTTTTATGTCAACAACTTTAGTCTAATTTCCTTGGTTTGTCGCAACGGGATCAAATAGCTATCACACAATACCGATATTTTCATATATCTATCACAGGCATTCAAATAATTCAGATATTTTAAATTTTCTAAAAATTAATTAAACTTTATGAAAATACATTTATATGTATGTTATATCCGTGAGAGTGGCCTTGGGTTGACACAGTTAACTCTGTACTTTTCCTTGTTCAATTTTCTTTTTTCTACCAGATATACTAAAAAAAAAATACCTACAGAATGCATCAATATTTTTTTTAAGTTGAATGTTTATCATAGTTTTGCCACTTCAAAGAAAATCAAAATTTAATCTTTTCCCTCGAAGTCATTCAGCCATCTATTTCTAGCTAAAAAGAAAAACAAAACAGAATGAAAGGGATTAAAAAAAAAAAAATTAAAGTGTAATAAATATTTATTCAATTGAAAGTAAAAAAAAAAATATCTAAAAATTTATCGATTTTATTACTTTCATCTTTTATTTTTTCAACCGAATTCCAATATCCTTTCATAGTATTTTTTTTTTTAGAAATAACGAAAGACCGACCACTTGAAAAATTTAGAAAGGCAAATATTTTAAAATGAGGAAAAAAAAAATCACAAAAATTATTATAAAAAGAAAAAGTATACAAATTCTTTAAAATTTAAAAATTCATTGAAAAAAGAACAGACAATCCCTAATTTTTTTTTTCTTAAATGGAATTTTAAAAAGTGGCGGAGAGGGAGGGGGATGAAAATTTTAGAAAGTTTTTTAAATTAAATTTTAGTTATTTTAATTCTAAAAATATTTTTATATTTCATTTTTTGAAAAATTAAAATTACCATTTATTTAATTTAAAATGCTTATTGAAAAATTCTAATAATGGTTATTTTTATTCAATAAAAACATTTAAGCATTTTAAAATTTGATTATTTCGAAATAAAATTTTTTGAATTAAATTACAATCTTTGAATCTATAATATAATACACAAGATGTTGGCGAGACCTTGCCAACATGTAAAAAAATATATTTTATATCTATAATAAAACACTCACACTGAATGTAAACTAAACTGGCAATGATGATATTTCTGTATATTTATTTAATAATTTAAAATTTTATTACCAGAGACACAAATCTTTGACTCAAAGTATTATCAAGAGACACAAACCGTTCATTAAAAATATAAATAAATTTAGTAAATATTATTACGAGTGACCAAATTTTCCACTAGAAGTATTATCAGAGACACAAACCGTTCATTAAAAGTGAGTACAGTCAAAAAAGGAATACATACTTAAAAAACACATTTTCAATCAAAATAAATTCAGCAAATTTTTAA
Organism: Poecilobothrus nobilitatus; assembly: GCA_947095535.1. Taxonomy (NCBI): domain Eukaryota; kingdom Metazoa; phylum Arthropoda; class Insecta; order Diptera; family Dolichopodidae; genus Poecilobothrus; species Poecilobothrus nobilitatus. The sequence goes on along the minus strand of OX352773.1, from coordinate 248,679,114 downwards.
TTTTTAAATTTGACCGCCACGTCCATTATGAACTGGTCGCAGCGGTAAATTAAAAATAAATTATTCATTAATCTTCTGTTATCTTTGTTTTGAAAAAAAAAAAAAAATAAAAATAGGTACTCTTAATAAAATTAAAACGCCTGAAAGTGAAAAAATGAGCGTGAGCAAAGTTTATAGTAAACCTCATATTTATAAGAAAAAAATAATAGGCCGATTTTATTCTTGATTTTGTTTTCATTAGTATAAAAGCTGGTAAAAGCTTCGTAACATGTAACATACTTTAAAATAGTTTTGTTTATTTAGGTTGAAATTTAGATTTTGAAGCTAAATTTTCGGTAGAACTGGTATAACATAAAATAATCGAATTTTTTTTATTAATATAAAATTTGGCAGACTTAAATAATTATATTTCATAACAGAAGTCAGAAACTTACTAAATATTAGAGAAACGGATATTTTTCTTAAAAAAAAAAGAAAAAATATATAGAAAATATCATTTTAGAAGCCTTCTCTCACAATAGATTCATAATTTTGTACTAATTTATTATTAGACAATTAAATTAAAAAGCTGTCGAAAACGACCGTCACAAAAAAAGGCTCCGAAAATTTATGAAATTACATTATCAGAGACATGAATCTTTTATTAAATATACCAAAGACCTCTTCCAAAGTACATTTAAATAAAATAAATTCAGCAAATTTTTTTCAAGCAAAAAAAAAATAAACGCAAAAGACTTGAAAGTAGTTTTGGTAATTAAAGTAATTTCGCGGCGAAAACAACTGTTTTTCATCGACATAAAAATTTTTTTTTAAAACTAAAGAAAAATAGAGAGTCTGGTAAAATTTTAACAAATATTAAAATTATTTAGATTATTGGTATTGTTTTAAATGTAACAAAAAAAAAAAAAATGTCGTAGCGGTTGGTGTTGGTTGGTTTTTCGCCGGTTTTTATTGTGCACTTTATACATTTGTTTCAAACAATTTTTGAGATATCGGCACGAACTTTTACCCTGAATGTGTTTTTAGCTTGGACCATTTTTTCTCAATGATTAAAAAACTGTCAAAAATTACCGCCACGAAAAAACGGCGAGAAAAAATTAATAAACTGTACCCAACATTTTTAATTTTATGTGTTTAGATTTGTTTTATGTTTTTTTTCTATTACAAGTAAGTAAGTGATTTCAACATTTTTTTAATGGTGCTGATGTAAAAATGAAATTTTTAGGTAGTTTATTAAGGGAGTCAGTATGATACCGTAAATGTTTTTGAATCTATAGAAATTGTGCAATTGCACAGGGGATTTTCTAGTAGTAATATTAAAAATGTTTCCAATATGAATTGTATATAAATAAGTACATAAATTCCATCAACAAAACGATTAACAATTACATCAATTACTTAAGATTTGATTATTAAAGAAAAGTTTTTAAATCTAACAGTGATTATGCCAGTTTTCCTTTTTTATCCGTTTAACATTAAAATATTATATAAATTTTTAATTTTTAAAATAAATTATTCTGTTAACAAAATTTTTATCAATTTTTCTCTCTTCCAAAGGTATCATAGTAAAATTTTTCTTAGTAGTGTCAGATTTTTACTGACTAAACTCACCTCTCCCTTAATTATCTTAATTATCTTAATGTGATTAGGTAAAACTGCTCTCGAGGAATATTACACTCAATATTCAGGACACGGAAAAAAAAGGTAAAACAGGGGGCCGAAAATTTTGAATAAAGAGAGTGCGATTTAAAGAAATGAATACACCTATTATTAAGACTACTTAGTAGAGAGACGAATTACAAAATGCAATAGTATATAGAACATTAATTATCCATAACTGAAGATGCAGATGCCATTAAAAATTAACCATTCTATATAAAACGAGGAAGAGTGCAGTAGAGTAGACTGTGTCAACTCTGGGATACCCTTATGAACGTAATATATCCTGTTTCTATAAAACTTGATCATCTTTTAAAAAAATTCTGTTTTCTGTTTGATGTTTTAGTACCGAACTACAGAGATATATTTATGTAAATTGTGGAGTTGTATGACAGCTACCCGAATCTATTGCGCCTAGCTTTTCTTTTAAGTTCCAAGAGGTGCAAGAAGCCTGAACCGGCTGCTCTAGACCAACAAAATTTTACAAAAGTTGTTGGCATGTAACTCGACACCTCTTTACTAAATTTCAGATTCTTAGCTTCAATAAACACTGAGTTATTCTCATTTAAACGGAGAAGTTGTATGGCGGCTACGCGAACCCACCGCACCATCACAACCAAATTTTACAGAAGTTGTTGCCATAAAACTTGATCATCATTTGCAAAATTTCAGAAACCTAGCTGGAATAGATACTGAGTTATTTCTATATGAAGATAAAAGTTGTATGGCAGCTACTCGAACCCGCCGACCGAAAATGTTGCATTTAAATAGCAAAACTAACAATTTTGCAAAAGTCACGTAAAAAAATTTCAGCCTCCTAGCTCCTTTAGTTTTTGAGTTATCGTGCGGACGGACGTACATGGCTTAATCGACTCAGAATTCGATTCTGAGCCGATCCATACGTTTGACACTATATCTAGCTCGACTCCTTTAAAGTGTCACAAACGTAATGGCAAATTTATTATACCCTTGAACCTAGTTCATACGGGTATAAAAAAAATTTTAAACAATATATATCTGTAACGCTTCTTAAAAGATTAATCTTTATGTTTTTACTGTATAATTACGATTTGGGTGACTTTTTTTATGTGATTGTTACATTTTTATGTATCTTATACCGTTACGAAGCTCTTCAAATCGTTATTAGTTAAGTTCTGTAGCTATCAACAGGATATTTCATAAATTTTATAAATTAAAAAAATGTGCTAGTTTTATTATAAATCTACCGTTATATGAAATTTTACCATATTTCTAAGCCCATGCATCTTTCGAATATATGTAGTAAAAGATTAAAATTTTTGAAAATAAGAATAACGTATATACTATAAGGTATGTAAACGCACTAAATACATTTTGGAACATGAAAAGAATTGTTAGATTATAAGGTGTTAAAATTGTACATTTGCTATTTTTTTTTTTTTTAACCATTTGCCTCAAAAAATCCATGGATTTAGCAAATTCTTTACATATACTACAGTTACAAAAATTGCATTTTTTTTATTTAAATTATTATCTATATATTTTAATGCAAGCATTTTCCGTTATTTCTAAATATGTTGAAATAATAATCACACTTTCAACATCCAAGGACAGTTTGAAAGAAGATGGTATCATAATTCAAAAAAAAAAAAAAATTCCAAAGTAAGTAGGTACAAAATTCCAAAAAATAAAAAAAATAATTTAAAAAAAAATCATATATATCAAACTCAAATGGTTGTTATATACAACCATTTGAAAAAAACAGGGTGATTTTACAGAAAAGAAATATAATTTTACAACATTCTTTTAATTTTTTGAAAAATATTTCCATATTTCCATACATTTTAGTTTTTCTCATTTTGTTTGTCTTCTTTCTGCCTTTTTTGCCAATTATTGTCCATTGGTTTTTTAGCTGCAAAAAGGTTTGTTACAGCTGTCAAAAAATTCTAAAAAATCTATATTAAAAGAAAATAATCCTAAATGACCGTTTTTCATTTTAAAGTATCATTAGACGAAATTTAATAGCAGTTTTTCTCAAGTACAGCTAAAATTTATATTCGTATTACAACAACAACTATATTTTTATATGAGCTAAGTTCATTTTTTATTTCATTTCTTTATTTTAAACGGGACTTACGTCACAGCTGATAATCCTAACCAAAAATAGTATAACTGACCTTCAACAGTATTCACTTTATAAATAAAAACTTTAAATTACACAATAATAACAATAATTCAATATTCTCTAATAAAACAAAGTCACGATTTAATTTTACTGTTTATTTTTCATTCCTATACAAAAATGCAATTGAATACATTTTTGTATAATCAGCATAATAAGGTCAATTGCACTTGAACTTAATTTTTTTTTTCACTTAAACAAAATAATATGTATGTATAGCAATTTGATAAAACAAAATAAAAGCATATATTGAAATTATTCTAAACAAGATTCAGTACGACGATATGTTAATAAATAAATATATTGTTATAAGTAAATTTCCTTTTGTAATTCGAATCGAAATTTGTTGTGAAAGATTTCTTTAAATTAATTAGTTCTAAGATATTATATAAATATGACTATAGGAGCCCTTTAGCTGGTGTGTAAATACATATATTTTACCGTGACATCTAAATTATAAAAAATTCGTATAGGATACAAAATTTCTTGATTCTAAAAGAAAACAAAAAAAAATCAAGATTCTAAACATACGTATGGATATCTATCAGTATCGAAAAAACAGCAAAATTCATTAAAATTTAATTTTAGTTGAAAAGTGGTGTACTCAAATCTATATGAGTTTCATGAATTGCGTACAAAAATAAGATTTTTTGCAATAGAACACTTAATAGAAAATTTTTCTAATATTAATAATATAGAAACACTCATCCATACATAAATACAAACACTTTAATAGAGAAAAACAAGACCAAATAAAAAACTTCTTTACCGATATCAATAATTATCAATATGCGCATAACTATGACGAAAGATGATTATCATTTTTGGCGAAATATCAATAACTTTAAAATGTTGTGTTGTATGTGTTCTATTATAGAAAAATAAAATATGCTTAGTTATAATGAAGGTATACAGTATAGATATAGTTTCTAAATATATGATTACTATTTAAAAAAAAAAAAATAACTGGATTCCACCTCGATTTTGTTCTTCCATACACTACGTATTATGACATTGACTAAGTTTTGAATACAATTATTTTTAATGCATATATTTTTTGCTACGATTTTTCTATTACAAAACCTATATTATAATAATTATCTCATATTAAGTATGTATGTATAATATGTTTCATAGTATTAACAAATAAGTAGCCTATAAGTGTATACTTAATATTATTCTATAATAAAACGAGGAATAATACAGTTGCTTTTATCAACTCTTAGATACCCGTACGAACAGTTAGTATGTTCATAGCCTTTCACTCTGCTTTTAATATAATTTTTTTAATTTTTTAGTATTTTAAAATAATTTGGGTGAATTTTATAATTTCTAGAATTATGGGTTGTACATATATTCAAAATATATGTTTACACGTTCTTCAAAAGCAAATTCTAACCTTCCACATAACGATTATCACTTTTCAAATATGCTATAGTACCATTTAATACTAAGCTAGCTTATTTCGAGGTGTTACAAATGGAGCAGGAATTTTAATATACCCGATCCTTATCGTAGGGGTATAAAAATAATAAACATTCCAGTTAATGAAAAAAAAAATATATATATAGCTAAATATATTATATACTATATATAAATACTTTGGCTTATGTTTGGTTGTACAAATAGAAAATAATAAAAAAAAAGAAAAAATTTAAAAATTGATAAAACATCATAAGATCAATTTTTAAATATTGTGTTTAAAATTAGAAATTAGGTACATTTATAGTTTACTTATGGGTTAATACTATGAAAAATATAATATGTTATATGAGATACATTATTATCATAATATTTAATCTGTAAATGATAGACATTTAAAATCCTTTTACTCAATTATTTACCAACCGACTTTCATTTTTTTTTGTAGGGGGCCTCGGTGGCCTAGTGTATAAGAGCGCATAAAATACGCTGTAAAGACCGAGGGAGTGTGGGTTCGAAAATTTTTTTTGTTTTAAATGATAAATATTCAATACAGCCATCTTACAATATCAATATTTTTTTCAAAATTGCTAATTAAAATACCTCGAATTTCGAGGGGCGGGCGAATACTAGTTACATGTTAATGTAGATTTTTTAATAGAAAAATCGTATTCAAATATGTACTTGTATTCAAAACTTAGCGAAATGTCATAATATGTAGTGTGTGGCTGAAAACTATACTAAATTATCTATTAAATTGTAAAATAAAGAAAAGTCAAGTTTTAAGATTTCCTTCAACGAAACAAGCTAAAATTGAAAATAAAATTAATTTTAAAATTAACATATTGGTATTTTTATTTTTAAAAATAATAAACCTAAAACGTAATTCGGGTGAAAATGTTTTGCCAACTGGAGAATGGACGAATAATTTGAAACTAATAAGTAATTTTTTCAAAAATATAAATTTTTAATAAATATTTTAAAAAGGATTTGTATTTATATATTTAGATTGGAATGAATATTGTATTAATATTGTATAAATAATATTAGATTGGAATGAATATTGTATTGCATCTTATTTGAGCACTTGAGCAAAACACTTTTTTTAGGCTTAGATAATAAAACAATTTTTTTTTTTTGTTTTTTTTTGAATTAGAAAAATTTCTTAAAAACTAAAAGAAAGAGTTTTATTTTCTGACAAAAACAAATAATTTTTAATAGATATATGTAAAATATTCTTAGAACCTATACGGATATATGTTTTTCTTTTATAAAACCAATACTTTAATTTAAATTCTTACACATACATATTTTAAATTCTTTGACTTAAATGTACTCGTAATAGTTTTTTTTTTATTTCTTTTATAATTTATAGGAAAACTTATATTATATAATATTTTTGTTCTTCTTTAAATTGCAATTAACTTTTGTACTTATGTCCATTTTCTTAAGAAAAAAAAAACAATAAAACAAAAAACAAAACCATAATAATAGAAAACTTTTCTAATTTTAATGTTCATGTCGCTGTCCAATAGCGGTTTTTCTCCAACTCTTTTTTTTTTAAGAACGAACAAAAAAAACAAAAAAAAATCCCTTATTTTTCAGTTTTTATTTTTTATTTTTAGTAATGCCAGATGTTGAAATTTTATATACTTTCAGTATTGATGGTATTTTTAATTAAATAGAAAGATAAATAAAGCTTTTGTGTATTATTTAAATGTTCTAATGATTTAATTGTTTGTTTAATGTATTACAACTGTAACATAAAATAATTACGGGATCTGAGCGATTTTTTTGCTTAATAAATTGGTGATTACTTAAATTAGTAATGATTGACTGAAGAAAAAGAAAAATTTGTTGAAAATGTGGATAATGTATGGAAATACAAGATATTTGAAAATATATTTCTATTTCAATTGATCTCAAAAATTTCGTTCTCAATTACTACAAGATAGGACTATCCTATTATGCCTTATAATATATAGAAATACTTAATTGCAATCAATACAATTTTTGTAATTATGATATTATGAGTTATAAGGTATAAATTAAAATTATTTTTTTCTTTGTATTTATACATAGTATTTATTAAGGTTGTAATTAATTTTAAATCCAATGACAAATGGTAGCTTAAATAATTTTGCACCTTGTTTAAAGCAGATAAACAAATTTTCACTTTTACTGTGAATCGAATAAAGGCACTTCTAATAATACGTGGACACTTGCCATACACTTTATAAGCTAAGCATAGCGTTGTTATTAATTTTTTTTTTTCTGTTTCATAATTTTTTTTATACCCGTACGATAGGATCGGGTATAATAAAATTAATCCTCCGTTTGTAACACCTCGAAATAAGCGAGCTAGATATACCTTCAAAGGTATGGATCGGATCAGAAAAAAATTCTAAGACTTTTGAGCCATGTCCGTCCGTCCGTCCGTCCGTCAGCACGCTAACTCAAAAACTAAGAATGCTAGAATCTTGAAATTTACACAAAATATTTTGGAAGTAATTTGTAGGTTCCCTATTTTTTTTGGTTGAGTTTGGAGCAAGCCTTAAGGTAGCTCTCGAACACCTAACTTTTAGATCCCCACATTTTTTTTGCAATAGAGCTATGAAATTTTAACTACTGATAGATCTCACAAAAATATTAATTTTATTTTTAATAACTTTTTTTTGTAGCCCCACCCGTTACGGAGCTACAGCTCCCCAAAGGTTCAAAAAAGCTCTATATTTAAATTGTTATAGCACAAGTTGTATAAGGTATATCTTCATTTTGAAAACACCCAACGATTACGACTTTCATTAGCTTTAAAAGTGTATATACAATAAATATATATTTGTGGCATACGGTGTCTTAATTTACCGTTATGCGAAACTCAAATTTTGCAAAATTCTTTAACCCTTCTATCTTCTAAACGGTTAAAGTTGGAAACTTGAAATTTTGACAGAAGTTAGATCTTTGAAAATTAGTATGAGTCATTTCAGAAATTTTTTTTGTATCGCCCCCCGTTTAGGAGCTGTAAGGGGTCAAAAACTGAAAATTTCCTATTTTTAAACACCTGTAACTTGAACACCTGTTAAAATTTTTTTGAAGTAATACACAAAAATTAAAGCTTCAACATTATATTCTTATTTCTGTTAACAACTTTTTTTAATAATATAGGGTTACTTTATAATTGACGAAAGTGTTACTTGATTTTTTCAAATTTTCTAACAAATTTCTTTAACGAATTTTTTCCATTTTATTTTACTCGATAATTTGAAATTGTTGAGGATATAATGCGTAGTACATAAAAATGTAATTAAATAAACAACATAACGGTTGCTTGAAGAATTTTTATTTATATGATATTGATATATATACATACTTATATAATATCATGTTTATTTACATATCGTATATGTCACTAGTGAATGAATGATAAGAGTATAGATGTATATTATATAGCGCCGTATTTACATACATATATGTATTTTATTGTACTTATAAGAAATTATTCTGTCAATGGAATATTTAAATATAATATAATTTAATATTTAAAATTATATTTACTATTTTGTACTAAGTAAATTTAATATACAATAATATACAATTACCGCTTAGTATTAAATGGTACTATATAATATTTGAAAAAGTTTTGGATTGATAATCGTTATGTTAAAATCTGCTTTAGAAGAATGTATAAACATATAGTTTGAATATATGTACAACCCATAATTCTAGAAATTATAAAATTCACCCAAATTATTTTAAAATACTAAAATATTTAAAAACTAATATTGTAAGCAAAGTGACAGGCTGTGAACATACTAACGGTTCGTACGGGTATCTAAGAGTTGACAAAGTCAACTGTATTCTTCCTCGTTTTAATTGTTTTTGGTATAGGGATTATGTATGGTTGATGAAATTTGAAAATGTCCATTTCTTGTATTATATAACTTATAGAGCCTGGCAATCTTATTATTGTAAGCAACTATTAAAGATTCGGGATTGAAAAGAAAAATATATTTTATATTCTGTTGTATTGTCTGTTTCTTATTATTATATTTATCTCTTTTTTTGCAGTAAGTTCATTTTGGAAGAAAAACATTTAAGCAAAAATAAAGAAAAAATTTATAAATATTTTTTTTTCAATAAGAGTAAAGAAAACTTTTTTAATTAGAATATTTTTTTTTTTTTATTTATATTTTTAATCATTCTAAAAGGAAATGGACGTTTAGAATAAATTTTTCCTTTACAAATTTTTCTGTTACAAATTGAATTGAATTTGCAAAACTAAGATTTGTTTCGTTATTGCGAATTTATCTATAGTTATATGCAATTTCTTTTTATTATTAATATATGGAGGTATTTTAAATTCAAAATAATCAGGTTTTATTATTACATTTTATCGCCCACAACTCTCTATTGCATCTATTCTATTAAAAAACACAGCTGCAGTAATTTTATATCTTTATGATGTTAGCTCTGTAATCGGTAAAAACAAATATTACATAGTTTTTCGTTAGACTTTTTATTCTGAATTAAAGAAAAATATAAATTTTACTTTAATTAGAATTCATTTTTTATAATTAAAGTTTATACATACAATGATTGGTTTATGCATATTATTAAATTGTTGAAGGTAGGTTTGTGTCTTTAATTAATTTTACTATGATGGTAGCATTATATTAGCATTATACTCAGAAGAAATTAATTCGAAAATCTTATTATATATTCTTGTTACAGGTTTACTGTTGTTTTCTATTGTTTTTCAACATCCTGCATTACAGAGCTAAAATTTGATATTTTACAGTTTTTCATAGGGAACTGAAAAATAGTACCATTTTAGGAATCGATTGAGGTGGAACAAAAAAAAAAACAAATTTAGGAGATTCTAATTTAGATTCTATTTTCTTTTTTTTTTAGAAAAAATGCCATAGGATTTTATAGCGGGTTCAAAAAAAATAAATAATTAATTAACATCTTCTTCAAAATAACTCTCAAAATTTTTCCCTTCTCCAAAAATTCTAATCCCGCATCCAATTTCCCAAATAATTCTGTCCACATTTTTATCTACAAAATCAAACTGTACAATAATGTTATGTATCAAAGGACAAGGACCGAACCTAAAGTTTGGTTTTAAAGTGGTTTTAGTGAAGAGGAATTGGTTAAAGCGCAGAGGAATCTCGTACAGTTCCATTGAATTATTTTTGATGTTTTCCCCCGTGCCTTGTAAAAAACAAAAAAAATATTAAATGAAATGTTTAACAAAAATATTATACTATAAATATTCGTTATTAACGCAGTATGCCTTAACACCATGCAACGTGGTCTCACACAAAATTGGTTTTTTGTAGCTGCGTGAAAGCATGAAGTCTCACACCGTGTCATTTCAATTTATGCCACGCGGTGACACATTGGTATCATGATCTTCACAAAAATATACAAAATAAAAGTAAACGGCCTGAGAAAACTATTTGCATATTTGGCCAGTAAATTTTTGATTCCAATGTGTCATCACAAGGCACGAAAATTTTGGAAAAATGTTTACTATTTAAAGCTAAATTAAAAAAAAAAATATCGGCCGTGAGGCCCGTTTTTTTTACGCTCCATTTTGGCAGTCAACGTGTATAATACTCAACAATCTTACGTCGTTTAATTTTTGACCCTTTTTTTTTTACATGACACGTTTAATTTTGTTTTAGGATTCCTCTCAATATGGTTGACGTTTGAAAAAAATAAAATAATAACAATTTTAAGATAGAGGCAAAAATCCATAATGATTTTTGCCACAAAAAAAAAATTCATAAATACATAAATACATATTACATAAAAAAAAAATTCACAAGGACCTTAGAGTTGGTTACAAAAACCTGGGTATCAATAATTTGTTTAGCGGGGGCTTGAAAGTGGCAGCACTTACAGTTTGTTTTATATTCTTTGATGTTGTAATTTGTATGCAATAAAAATACTTAGGAAGAACTTTAAAGTTAGTTACAAAATCAGAAATAGCAAATTCCATTTTTGTGGATTTTGGATTTGTGGATTCTTGTTTGTGAATTTGGACTTTTGGATTTTTATTAATAAATTTTTGTTTGTGGATTTCTAACTGCTAAACTAATAAAGAAAATGTCTAAAACAAAATAAAAATTTTACGAATTTTTTAAACATTTTTTTTATTTGTAAACTTGTAGTTTCCAATTCATCCTGGGTACTTTGAATTATAAATTAATTTAACTTTCTCACGTTACCAAAATCAGACGCATCTCTGACAAGTCTAAAGTAATCAGCTATATATATTTCCATTTAAGAATAACTGTTTAGTATTTCAAAACGATTTGGATCGGTTACATATTTAGTTAAGCATCATAAGTAAATTTCCATAATTTTTTTTAGTTTTTTAGAAACCATTTCTTTGATGTTTTATTTTTTTTCTTTATAAATAATAACAAACAATGATTTTATAGTATCATGACAACAACATAAATGGACAACCATTATATTTTTATTGCATTATTTTTATTTGTTAGTCTCTAAATTGTTTAACAGAAAAAAAAAAACTTTTTGAAGTAATCCAGTAAAAAAAAATTAACTGTATGAGAAATAAAAACAAAATACTTTTGATAAACTTTTTTTTTAAATTTTTTTTATTTTTGTCTTTAATTTCTGACTTAATCAGACATAAAAGAAATCCAACAAATAAAAACTTTTTAACTTTGAAATTTGACATTTAATAAAACCAAATTTCTAAATAACTGTTTTTAGTATTCTGTATAAAAAATTTAGAAAACATTAAAAGTTTTTTGTTTTTATCTATGAACATTACTTAAATTGCAATTAGTTAGAAATTAAATTATAAATAAATAATTTATTAAAAATAAAATAGTATTCAATTTATTCTCTATAATTTTTAAATTTTTTTACAAATTGTGCAGTTTTGTACATGTTACAAAGGAAACATTTAAATAATATTTTAACAGAAAGATTAGATTTGATTAGAGTTAAGACTTCATGATCACTATTCCTACAGCATGGAATTTTCTAAATGATTTAAAAAACTGATTAGAAATTTCAAATGTTCGATACGTTTCAAAAGTATCGAAAGAGTAAAAACTACGAAAAGTTAATATGTATATAGAAAAGAATTATCAAAGCGAAGAACTTTTGTTTTGCGCTTTCATCTTTATATCGCGAACATAAACGCAACCACGTTCTGATAAAAAAATCTTCTTGCTATCTTTTCTATTTTATAACTAAACTTTTACGTTAAAATTCTAAAACATTTCACTATCCATTCATTTTAATTTGGTTCTAAAATGATTTAACTAGAACATATTTACATCAGAATGTTTCTAAAACCCAATTTTGTACCTTTCCGTCAAATCGTTATAATGATCAAATAAGATCATTTACATAAAATAATATAATGAACAAAATGATTTCATCCAAATGATTGTATCTGGAATTTTTTAAAAAATATTTTTGGCCTCTTTTTTAAAACCTGCACTTCTTTCATCAATAAAACAAATAATGTTGGTCTTAAGATCGTTGAGTGTTTGTGATTTATTAGATTAAATCAATGATTTAACACAACCCGAAAGAAAAAAGTCTAATGGATTTATGTCGCATGATCTTGGTGGCCAGTTCATATCGGCATTTTTGGAGATTATATCTAAGGTCATTAAATAAGGTCATAAATAAATTGACTGTGTCACGAAATGTATGACTTATTGCATGATACATTTGTTTGTTTGTGAAATCACATATCATCCAAATCATCTAATTTATGCCACAAGAAGTAATAATAAGACTACTTAATTATTGATTACTTAAATCTGCATTACTTCTCATGATTTCATAATCTTATAAGTAATAATGAAATTACGTAAACATGAGAAGTAATCAAGATTAGTAAAATCTTGTTTCTGTAGCGTTCTCCATTGACGGTAACTATACAATGCCATTTTCAATTTATTGTTTTTCGAATTTCATCCATGCTTAGATTCACAGCATCGATATTTTCAGCCATACGTTTACGTTTTTGACACGTTTGTATTCTTAATATCACAAGCACTACCATTTGTCCCAAATTTTTCAGTTACATTACTAATATACTAAGCTCTATAATAGGTTGATTATGTTAAACATAAATTGTACGTAATACGCGAAACGTAATCCGAATAAATTCATTATTTAATTTTAATAATTTCTATACGCTGTGCAAGTGTGTATCTTTTCATGGTGATTTACCCAGAAAATACTGAATACAAAAATGTCAATTTTATAAGAAGTTTAAAAAAAAATGGCCGCTATCATGATAAAAAAATATATAGTACTAATTTTATCCCTCTTTACATAATAAAAACGTCATCAATTTTTGTTTTGTAAAATTATATTTTTAAAAATTATATTTAGATTTAATTTAAAAAGTATAGAAAATTCATGTGTAGAATTATTAACTTAGAAATAAAACATAAAAATTATTTAAGGAAAGGCCAAAATATATTTGGTTTAACACTTTATTAAAAAATTTTTTGTTTTTAGAATTAGAAAAAATGTGAATTAGTTGATTCGGACGTCTTTAAATTAAGAAAACTAAACTAAGGAACTGCTATATAAAAAACAAAAAATTTAAAATCGTCTTAAAATTCGTTAAATTTTAAAATATTAAAAATAATTTTTTGCTACATTTTAAAATTTCAATCACGTTTAAAATTTTAATTTTTTTTTTTGTTTTTATTATTTAAAATTTCTTGTCCAAACTAAAAAAAAAAAAAAAAGATGTTAGAATATAAAAGCAAAGGTATTTAAAGGTACACGTGTTTCAAAAATCGGATAAAAACGGGTTTAGAATGATCGTGATAATCAAGAGAAATTTTCTTCAATTTTAAGAAAATCGTACATTATTAAGAAAAGCTGTTAATACAATATGAAATAATATCTTTAGTAGTACCTTTAGTTTTTGCAATTCATTTTGAAAAATCCGGTACAGGTGTCTAAATATAGGTGTCTAAAAATAGGAAATTTTCTTTTTTTTTTTTTATCTTAAATAACTCATAAAAGCAGGGTGTGGTACCAGGATCTTTATTCTCTCAGCATTTCAAAGTTATATTTTTAAGGTATAAAGGAAGTAAAATTTTTTCACATAACGGTAAATTTAAATACTAAATAGCAAAAATTTGAATTATTTTTATATTGATTTATGAAGTCTTGATGTCTTACTTGTCATTTATGTCTTACCGTTTGGCGTTTTTAAATTGAAAAAAATGTTAAGCAAAAACCTGAGATATAGGGGTTTTTTTTTTGGACTTTTGACGGGCTGTAATCGCTTAATGAGTAGGGTTACATAAAAAAGTATTTCTACAACATTAATCTTTTTAAGAGATTAGTGTTAAAGTTTTTGTAAGCAGACAAACGGACTTACGAAAGGACAGAGTGAAACTAATAGGCAAAAAAATTTTTTTTTTTTTTAAAAATGTGCTAAATTTTTTATTCAATTTTTATTTCAATTTTTATTTAGATTCGGTTTACTAATAAAAAAATTTTTGTTTTTCTAAATCTTTGCATTGTTTTAAGTTAGGGATGGGTCTATAAATAAAATTTTAGGTTTCAATTTAAACTAAAACTTTTACATATTACATTATTATATGTTGGGACAATTTGCATATATTTATTTGGTATATATAGTATGCATACATATATATTTATGTATATATAGTATACATCCATATGTGTGTTTTGAATACAATGACGTGTTTATTTACATTTGTGAATATATGTATTAAAAAATATTAGGGCATGCAAAAAGGGTAGCTAAAGGGTAGCTTAATTTCATTAATTTTAATTTATTGATCACCTGCTGGTACTCTGAAATTGTCATCAATTATATGTGATTTAATTTACATTTTTTTATAGTTTTTTTTTTTAAATATTTTAAAACATTCAAATTTTCTATTAAATTTTATTTTATATTCTTGTAATATTTCTTTAATACTTTTCTATTGTATTGAAAATTAAATTTGCTTTAAGGTAAATAATAATTATAATTAATTTTTACGAGAGTGTTTATTATAAGAACTTTAGCATTTTTCAAAAAAAAAAAAAAACATTTCAGTAAATTAGAATTATAATTAATTTTGGGTATTAAGATAAAATTAAATAAAATTAATGACGATTACGAAATCTGATTTAAAAATAATTTTCATTTAAATATTTTGTATTTAAATAAAAGTAATAAAATTTGCATTTAAAAATAATTAAATCTCAAGTTTTTGAATTAATGGTATATTTAACTGGGAGCATCCCAATTTTGTGAAAACAATCTAGTTCGCAAAAAGACATTTTGGTTAATGTCATTTGACAAAAAGCGACTCAGGTATTGCAAAAACAATTTTAAGAAAAGGGGCATTTGACAAAAAGACTTTTAACAAATTAATATTTAATAAACAAATATTTTTGTAATAAGTATCTATTTATAAAAAGATATACATATAGACATTTACAGTCGAACCCGTTTAATTGCACACAGAAAAAACACAGACATTTGATGCTCATAACCGGGTTTTGCATTAATGATGATTTGATGTGATTTTAATAATGCAAACCTATTAACAGTTCGTTACTTAAAATTTAAAAACTAATGTTATAAAATTTGTACACATATTATGTATTGTATATTATGTAATTTAAAAATAAATAATATGTCAATATCACATAATTCAACAGGTTTGTTCGAAAAATTCAAAGGGTTTGTTCATAAAAATTCAAAGGGTTTGTATGTAAATTAAAATTTTAAAATATTATTTTTTTTTAATGAATGTGAATTTAACAGAAAAGTAAAGCATATAAAAATAGAGTTAAAATAGTTGGATATGATATGAATTGGCTTCGATCCGTGATACTCTCGACCGTATTACACAACACAACACTTACAAATTGTTAAAAAGAATAAATATGTAAACGAGTTTTTTCTATGGATTATGGATAATGCGTCGCAGATGTATTGTGCTTTTAAAAGGTTTTTGCATTTAAACGAGTTGCAAATATCCGAGTAAAGATTTTAGAAAATAATGTTTAATTTTATGGTGCAAAATTTTTGTGTTCTTTTAGACGAGTTATGTACTTTACAGATTGCATTTACACTGGTATTACACTTACCGAAGTATATTTCTGTATTAGGAGAAATTTAGATTTGGTTTCAAAATCAGGGTTTTAATAATTTGTTTAGCGGGGTTTCGGTGGGGCAGCCCCATTATTTTAAAAGTTGTGCAGATGAAATATACCTAGGTAGGAAATATAATTAGGAAGGATTTTAGATTTTATTTCAAAATCAGGATTTTAATAGTTTGTTTAGCAGGAGTTTGGGGTCGAAATTTCTTGTTGCGAAATGGCTTTGGGCCAACTGTCATAGATCCATATAATTATATAGTGAAATTTATAAAAAAAAAACTTTATTAATCATTTTGTGATCAGTTAATTTTTAAAGCTTTTAAATGTTTTGTTATTTTTTTATAATTAAAATTTTGTAATTTTTTTTCAAATTAAAACAATTCTTAAGTTTAAATATTTCTTCTTTTAAATGAGTTTTAAAACGATAATTAGATCGATATAAAATAACAAAGAAAAATTTTCATATTACCTTACTCAAAAATGTATTTCCCAATAGCTGAGGTATAACCACAAAAGAACACATTAAAATGGAGTAAATGTTTTCTAAATAATATTGAAGTCTTACAGGAAAGTGATATTATGAATGAAATCTTTAAGAAGTTGTAGATTTTCAAAAAGACACTATTGAAACCTATAAAGCCTTTTGATTTTTTATTAACTAAAACCTTAAAGATTTCATTTAGAAAATTATTTTAATAATTATTACTTAGAAAAACTTACTCTAGATAATTGTGCTAATAATTTGATTGCGTCTTTAAAAGTCAAAGATAGGATAGATATCCTAAGTATAAAGTAGAAAAAAGGTTTTTCATGCCCATATTGCTGAATAAAATATCGAAATTTCGTAATCTCTACCTAAGTTTTTTCTCCTAAAAACAGAGTTTGAAATTATTAAAACTTTAAATTGTGTTTAAAGTTTTAATCCTAAAAATAGAGATAGAGATCCTAAAAATCCTAAAAATAGAGTTTGAAATTATTAAAACTCTGAATCGTGTTTTCTGGCCTTTCTAATCGATTTTCAGAGATTTCAACAATATTTTGTGATCATTTTTTCATTTTCAAAACAATTAAATATTTTTGTTTAAAATAGGTGTTTGACCCAAAAAATGATTTTTTTATGTAGAAGGCCTTATTTCTGAATTACATATCGAAGTTTCGTAATTTCTAGCTAAGTTTTTATACCCGTACGATAGGATCGGGTATAATAAAATTACTCCTCCGTTTGTAACACCTCGAAATAAGCGAGCTAGATATACCTTCAAAGGTATGGATCGGATCAGAGAAAAATTCTAAGACTTTTGAGCCATGTCCGTCCGTCCGTCAGCACGCTAACTCAAAAACTAAGAAAGCTAGAATCTTGAAATTTACACAAAATATTCTGGGAGTAATTTGTAGGTTCCCTATTTTTGTTGGTTGAGTTTGGACCAAGCCTTAGGGTAGCTCTCGAACACCTAACTTTTAGATCCCTACATTTTTTTTGAAATAGAGCTATGAAATTTTGACAGCTGATAGATCGCACAAAAATTATAATTTTATTTTTAATAACTTTTTTTTGTAGCTTCACCCGTTACGGAGCTACAGCTCCCCAAAGGTTCAAAAAAGCTCTATATTTAAATTGTTATAGCACAAGTTGTATATGGTATATCTTCATTTTGAAAACGCCAAACGAGTACTACTTTTATTAGTTTTAAAAGTATATATACAATAAATATATATTTGTGACATACGGTGTCTTAATTTACCGTTATGCGAAACTCAAATTTTGCAAAATCCTTTAACCCTTCTATTTTCTAAACGGTTTAAGTTGGAAACTTGAAATTTTGATATAAGTTAGATCTTTAAAAATAAGTATGAGTCATTTCAGAAATTTTTTTTGTATCTCTTCCCGTTTAGGAGGTGTAAGGGGTCAAAAACTGAAAATTTCTTATTTTTAAACACCTGTAACTTGAACACCTGTTAATTTTTTTTGGAAGTAATACACAAAAATTAAAGCTTCAACATTATACTTTTATTTCTGTTAACAACTTTTTTTAATAATCTAGGGTTACTTTATAATTGACGAAAGTGTTACTTGATTTTTTCAAATTTTCTAAAAAATTTCTTTAAAACGAATTTTTTGCATTTTGTTTTACTCGATAATTTGAAATTGTTGAGGATATAATGCGTAGTACAAAAAAATGTAATTAAATAAACAACATAACGGTTGCTTGAAGAATTTTTATTTATATGATATTAATATATATACATACTTATATAATATCATGTTTATTTACATATCGTATATGTCACTAGTGCATGAATGATAAGAGTATATATGTATATTATATAGTGCCGTATTTACATACATATGTATATTTTATTGTACTTATAAGAAATTATTCTGTCAATGGAATATTTAAATATAATAAATTATAATATTTAAAATTATATTTACTATTTTGTACTAAGTAAATTTAATATACATTTACCGCTTAGTATTAAATGGTACTATAGAATATTTGAAAAAGTTTTGGATTGATAATCGTTATGTGGAAGGTTAGAATCTGCTTTTGAAGAATGTACATATAAACATATAGTTTGAATATATGTACAACCCATAGTTCTAGAAATTATAAAATTCACCCAAATTATTTTAAAATACTAAAATATTAAAAAAATAATATTGTAGGCAGAGTGGCAGTGAACATACTAACGGTTCGTAAGGGTATCTAAGAGTTGACAAAGGTAACTGTATTCTTCCTCGTTTCTCCTAAAAATAGAGCTTGAAATCATTAAAACTTTAAACCGTGTTTTCTGCCCTTTCTAATCGATTTCAGGCGATCTCAATAATATTTTGTGATCATTTTTTCATTTTCAAAAAAATTAAATACTTTTGTTTAAAATAGGTGTTTGACCCAAAAAATGATTTTTTTATGTAGAAGGCCATATTTCTGAATTACATATCGAAATTTCGTAATCTCTAGCTAAGTTTTTCCTCCTAAAAATTGAGTTTGAAATTATTAAAACTTTAAATCGTGTTTTCTGCCCTTTCTAATCGATTTTCAGCAATTTTAACAATATTTTGTGATCATTTTTTTCATTTTCAAAAAAATTACATACTTTTGTTTAAAATAGGTGTTTGACCCAAGAAATGATTTTTTATGTACAAGGCCATATTTCTGAATTTTATATCGAAATTTCGTAATCTCTAGCTAAGTTTTTCCTCCTAAAAATAGAATTTAAAATTATTAAAACTTTAAATCGTTTTTGCCGCCCTTTCTAGTCGATTTTCAGCAATTTTAACAATATTTTGTGATCATTTTATTCATTTTCAAAAAAATTACATACTTTTGTTTACAATAGGTGTTTGACTCAAAAAATGATTTTTTTATGTAGAAGGCCATATTTCTGTATTACATATCGAAATTTCGTAATCTCTAGCTAAGTTTGTTCTCCTAGAAACAGAGTTTGAAATTATTAAAACTATAAATCGTGTTTTCTGGCCTTTCTAATCGATTTTCAGCAATTTTAACAATATTTTGTGATCATTTTATTCATTTTCAAAAAAATTACATACTTTTGTTTAAAATAGGTGTTTGACCCAAAAAATGATTTTTTTATGTAGAAGGCCATATTTGTGTATTACATATCGAAATTTCGTAATCTCTAGCTAAGTTTTTCCTCCTAAAAATAGAATTTAAAATTATTAAAACTTTAAATCGTTTTTGCTGCCGTTTCTAGTCGATTTCAGCAATTTTAACAATATTTTGTGATCATTTTATTCATTTTCAAAAAAATTAAATACTTTTGTTTAAAATAGGTGTTTGACCCAAAAAATGATTTTTTTATGTAGAAGGCCATATTTCTGAACTACATATCGAAATTTCGTAATCTCTACCTAAGTTTTTTCTCCTAAAAATAGAGTTTGAAATTATTAAAACTATAAATCGTGTTTTCTGGCCTTTCTAATCGATTTTCAGCAATTTTAACAATATTTTGTGATCATTTTTTTCATTTTCAAAAAAATTACATACTTTTGTTTAAAATAGGTGTTTGACCCAAGAAATGATTTTTTATGTACAAGGCCATATTTCTGAATTTTATATCGAAATTTCGTAATCTCTAGCTAAGTTTTTCCTCCTAAAAATTGAGTTTGATTTTATTAAAACTTTAAATCGCGTTTTCTGTCCTTTCTAATCGATTTTCAGTAATTTTAACAATATTTTGTGATCATTTTTTTCATTTTCAAAAAAATAAATACTTTTGTTTAAAATAGGTGTTTGACCCAAAAAATGATTTTTTTATGTAGAAGGCCATATTTCTGAATTACATATCGAAATTTCGTAATGTCTACTTAAGTTTTTTCTCCTAAAAACAGAGTTTGAAATTATTAAAACTTTAAATCGTGTTTTTTGCCCTTTCTAATCGATTTTGAGCAATTTTAACAATATTTTGTGATCATTTTTTTCATTTTCAAAAAAATTAAATACTTTTGTTTAAAATAGGTGTTTGACCCAAAAAATGATTTTTTTATGTAGAAGGCCATATTTCTGAACTACATATCGAAATTTCGTAATCTCTACCTAAGTTTTTTCTCCTAAAAATAGAGTTTGAAATTATTAAAACTTTAAATCGTGTTTTTTGCCCTTTCTAATCGATTTTGAGCAATTTTAACAATATTTTGTGATCATTTTTTTCATTTTCAAAAATATAAATACTTTTGTTTAAAATAGGTGTTTGACGCAAAAAATGATTTTTTTATGTAGAAGGCCATATTTCTGAACTACATATCGAAATTTCGTAATCTCTACCTAAGTTTTTCCTCCTAAAAATTGAGTTTGAAATTATTAAAACTTTAAATCGCGTTTTCTGCCCTTTCTAATAGATTTTCAGTAATTTTAACAATATTTTGTGATCATTTTTTTCATTTTCAAAAATATAAATACTTTTGTTTAAAATAGGTGTTTGACCCAAAAATTGATTTTTTTATGTAGAAGGCCATATTTCTGAACTACATATCGAAATTTCGTAATGTCTACTTAAGTTTTTTCTCCTAAAAACAGAGTTTGAAATTATTAAAACTTTTAATCGTGTTTTCTGGCCTTTCTAATCGATTCTCAGCAATTTTAACAATATTTTGTGATCATTTTATTCATTTTCAAAAAAAATTAAATACTTTTATTTAAAATAGGTGTTTGCCCCAAAAAATGATTTTTTTATGTAGAAGGCCATATTTCTGAATTTTATATCGAAATTTCGTAATCTCTAGCTAAGTTTTTCCTCCTAAAAATTGAGTTTGAAATTATTAAAACTTTAAATCGCGTTTTCTGCCCTTTCTAATCGATTTTCAGTAATTTTAACAATATTTTGTAAACTTTTTTTTTCATTTTCAAAAAAATTACATACTTTTGTTTAAAATAGGTGTTTGACCCAAAAAATGATTTTTTTATGTAGAAGGCCATATTTCTGAATTTTATATCGAAATTTCGTAATCTCTAGCTAAGTTTTTCCTCCTAAAAATTGAGTTTGAAATTATTAAAACTTTAAATCGTGTTTTCTGCCCTTTCTAGTCGATTTTCAGCAATTTTAACAATATTTTGTGATCATTTTATTCATTTTCAAAAAAATTAAATACTTTTGTTTAAAGTAGGTGTTTGACCCAAAAATTGATTTTTTATGTACAAGGCCATATTTCTGAATTTTATATCGAAATTTCGTAATCTCTAGCTAAGTTTTTCCTCCTAAAAATTGAGTTTGATTTTATTAAAACTTTAAATCGCGTTTTCTGTCCTTTCTAATCGATTTTCAGTAATTTTAACAATATTTTGTGATCATTTTTTTCATTTTCAAAAAAATAAATACTTTTGTTTAAAATAGGTGTTTGACCCAAAAAATGATTTTTTTATGTAGAAGGCCATATTTCTGAACTACATATCGAAATTTCGTAATCTCTAGCTAAGTTTTTCCTCCTAAAAATTGAGTTTGAAATTATTAAAACTTTAAATCGCGTTTTCTGCCCTTTCTAATCGATTTTCAGTAATTTTAACAATATTTTGTAAACTTTTTTTTTCATTTTCAAAAAAATTAAATACTTTTGTTTAAAATAGGTGTTTGACCCAAAAAATGATTTTTTTATGTAGAAGGCCATATTTCTGAATTTTATATCGAAATTTCGTAATCTCTAGCTAAGTTTTTCCTCCTAAAAATTGAGTTTGAAATTATTAAAACTTTAAATCGTGTTTTCTGCCCTTTCTAGTCGATTTTCAGCAATTTTAACAATATTTTGTGATCATTTTATTCATTTTCAAAAAAATTAAATACTTTTGTTTAAAATAGGTGTTTGACCCAAAAATTGATTTTTTATGTACAAGGCCATATTTCTGAATTTTATATCGAAATTTCGTAATCTCTAGCTAAGTTTTTCCTCCTAAAAATTGAGTTTGATTTTATTAAAACTTTAAATCGCGTTTTCTGTCCTTTCTAATCGATTTTCAGTAATTTTAACAATATTTTGTGATCATTTTTTTCATTTTCAAAAAAATAAATACTTTTGTTTAAAATAGGTGTTTGACCCAAAAAATGATTTTTTTATGTAGAAGGCCATATTTCTGAATTACATATCGAAATTTCGTAATGTCTACTTAAGTTTTTTCTCCTAAAAACAGAGTTTGAAATTATTAAAACTTTAAATCGTGTTTTTTGCCCTTTCTAATCGATTTTGAGCAATTTTAACAATATTTTGTGATCATTTTTTTCATTTTCAAAAAAATTAAATACTTTTGTTTAAAATAGGTGTTTGACCCAAAAAATGATTTTTTTATGTAGAAGGCCATATTTCTGAACTACATATCGAAATTTCGTAATCTCTACCTAAGTTTTTTCTCCTAAAAATAGAGTTTGAAATTATTAAAACTTTAAATCGTGTTTTTTGCCCTTTCTGATCGATTTTGAGCAATTTTAACAATATTTTGTGATCATTTTTTTCATTTTCAAAAATATAAATACTTTTGTTTAAAATAGGTGTTTGACCCAAAAAATGATTTTTTTATGTAGAAGGCCATATTTCTGAACTACATATCGAAATTTCGTAATCTCTACCTAAGTTTTTCCTCCTAAAAATTGAGTTTGAAATTATTAAAACTTTAAATCGCGTTTTCTGCCCTTTCTAATCGATTTTCAGTAATTTTAACAATATTTTGTGATCATTTTTTTCATTTTCAAAAATATAAATACTTTTGTTTAAAATAGGTGTTTGACCCAAAAATTGATTTTTTTATGTAGAAGGCCATATTTCTGAACTACATATCGAAATTTCGTAATGTCTACTTAAGTTTTTTCTCCTAAAAACAGAGTTTGAAATTATTAAAACTTTTAATCGTGTTTTCTGGCCTTTCTAATCGATTCTCAGCAATTTTAACAATATTTTGTGATCATTTTATTCATTTTCAAAAAAAATTAAATACTTTTATTTAAAATAGGTGTTTGCCCCAAAAAATGATTTTTTTATGTAGAAGGCCATATTTCTGAATTTTATATCGAAATTTCGTAATCTCTAGCTAAGTTTTTCCTCCTAAAAATTGAGTTTGAAATTATTAAAACTTTAAATCGCGTTTTCTGCCCTTTCTAATCGATTTTCAGTAATTTTAACAATATTTTGTGATCATTTTTTTCATTTTCAAAAATATAAATACTTTTGTTTAAAATAGGTGTTTGACCCAAAAATTTATTTTTTTATGTAGAAGGCCATATTTCTGTATTTTATATCGAAATTTCGTAATCTCTAGCTAAGTTTTTCCTCCTAAAAATTGAGTTTGAAATTATAAAAACTTTAAATCGCGTTTTCTGTCCTTTCTAATCGATTTTCAGTAATTTTAACAATATTTTGTGATCATTTTTTTCATTTTCAAAAAAATTAAATACTTTTGTTTAAAATAGGTGTTTGACCCAAAAAATGATTTTTTTATGTAGAAGGCCATATTTCTGAACTACATATCGAAATTTCGTAATCTCTACCTAAGTTTTTCCTCCTAAAAATTGAGTTTGAAATTATTAAAACTTTAAATCGCGTTTTCTGCCCTTTCTAATCGATTTTCAGTAATTTTAACAATATTTTGTGATCATTTTTTTCATTTTCAAAAATATAAATACTTTTGTTTAAAATAGGTGTTTGACCCAAAAATTGATTTTTTTATGTAGAAGGCCATATTTCTGAACTACATATCGAAATTTCGTAATGTCTACTTAAGTTTTTTCTCCTAAAAACAGAGTTTGAAATTATTAAAACTTTAAATCGTGTTTTTTGCCCTTTCTAATCGATTTTGAGCAATTTTAACAATATTTTGTGGTAATTTTTTTCATTTTCAAAAAAATTAAATACTTTTGTTTAAAATAGGTGTTTGACCCAAAAAATGATTTTTTTATGTAGAAGGCCATATTTCTGAATTTTATATCGAAATTTCGTAATCTCTAGCTAAGTTTTTCCTCCTAAAAATTGAGTTTGAAATTATTAAAACTTTAAATCGTGTTTTTTGCCCTTTCTAATCGATTTTGAACAATTTTAACAATATTTTGTGATCATTTTTTTCATTTTCAAAAAAATTAAATACTTTTATTTAAAATAGGTGTTTGCCCAAAAAATGATTTTTTTATGTAGAAGGACATATTTCTGAATTTTATATCGAAATTTCGTAATCTCTAGCTAAGTTTTTCCTCCTAAAAATTGAGTTTGAAATTATTAAAACTTTAAATCGTGTTTTTTGCCCTTTCTAATCGATTTTGAGCAATTTTAACAATATTTTGTGATCATTTTTGTCATTTTCAAAAAAATTAAATACTTTTGTTTAAAATAGGTGTTTGACCCAAAAATTGATTTTTTTATGTAGAAGGCCATATTTCTGAATTTTATATCGAAATTTCGTAATCTCTAGCTAAGTTTTTCCTCCTAAAAATTGAGTTTGAAATTATTAAAACTTTAAATCGCGTTTTCTGCCCTTTCTAATCGATTTTCAGTAATTTTAACAATATTTTGTGGTCATTTTCTTCATTTTCAAAAACATTAAATACTTTTGTTTAAAATAGGTGTTTGACCCAAAAATTGATTTTTTTATGTAGAAGGCCATATTTCTGAACTACATATCGAAATTTCGTAATCTCTACCTAAGTTTTTTCTCCTAAAAATAGAGTTTGAAATTATTAAAACTTTAAATCGTGTTTTTTGCCCTTTCTAATCGATTTTGAGCAATTTTAACAATATTTTGTGATCATTTTTTTCATTTTCAAAAAAATTAAATACTTTTGTTTAAAATAGGTGTTTGACCCAAAAATTGATTTTTTTATGTAGAAGGCCATATTTCTGAACTACATATCGAAATTTCGTAATCTCTACCTAAGTTTTTTCTCCTAAAAATAGAGTTTGAAATTATTAAAACTTTAAATCGTGTTTTTTGCCCTTTCTAATCGATTTTGAGCAATTTTAACTATATTTTGTGATCATTTTTTTCATTTTCAAAAAAATTAAATACTTTTGATTAAAATAGGTGTTTGCCCCAAAAAATGATTTTTTTATGTAGAAGGCCATATTTCTGAATTTTATATCGAAATTTCGTAATCTCTAGCTAAGTTTTTCCTCCTAAAAATTGAGTTTGAAATTATTAAAACTTTAAATCGCGTTTTCTGCCCTTTCTAATCGATTTTCAGCAATTTTAACAATATTTTGTGGTCATTTTCTTCATTTTCAAAAACATTAAATACTTTTGTTTAAAATAGGTGTTTGCCCCAAAAAATGATTTTTTTATGTAGAAGGCCATATTTCTGAATTTTATATCGAAATTTCGTAATCTCTAGCTAAGTTTTTCCTCCTAAAAATTGAGTTTGAAATTATTAAAACTTTAAATCGTGTTTTTTGCCCTTTCTAATCGATTTTCAGCAATTTTAACAATATTTTGTGGTAATTTTTTTCATTTTCAAAAAAATTAAATACTTTTGTTTAAAATAGGTGTTTGACCCAAAAAATGATTTTTTTATGTAGAAGGCCATATTTCTGAATTTTATATCGAAATTTCGTAATCTCTAGCTAAGTTTTTCCTCCTAAAAATTGAGTTTGAAATTATTAAAACTTTAAATCGCGTTTTCTGCCCTTTCTAATCGATTTTCAGCAATTTTAACAATATTTTGTGGTCATTTTCTTCATTTTCAAAAACATTAAATACTTTTGTTTAAAATAGGTGTTTGACCCAAAAATTGATTTTTTTATGTAGAAGGCCATATTTCTAAACTACATATCGAAATTTCGTAATCTCTACCTAAGTTTTTCCTCCTAAAAATTTGATTTTATTAAAATTTTAAATCGCGTTTTCTGCCCTTTCTAATCGATTTTCAGTAATTTTAACAATATTTTGTGATCATTATTTTCATTTTCAAAAATATAAATACTTTTGTTTAAAATAGGTGTTTGACCCAAAAATTGATTTTTGTATGTAGAAGGCCATATTTCTAAACTACATATCGAAATTTCGTAATCTCTACCTAAGTTTTTTCTCCTAAAAATAGAGTTTGAAATTATTAAAACTTTAAATCGTGTTTTTTGAAGTTTCTAATCGATTTTCAGCAATTTTAACAATATTTTGTGGTAATTTTTTTCATTTTCAAAAAAATTAAATACTTTTGTTTAAAATAGGTGTTTGACCCAAAAAATGATTTTTTTATGTAGAAGGCCATATTTCTGAATTTTATATCGAAATTTCGTAATCTCTAGCTAAGTTTTTCCTCCTAAAAATTAAGTTTGAAATTATTAAAACTTTAAATCGTGTTTTTTGCCCTTTCTAATCGATTTTGAGCAATTTTAACAATATTTTGTGATCATTTTTTTCATTTTCAAAAAAATTAAATACTTTTGTTTAAAATAGGTGTTTGACCCAAAAAATGATTTTTTTATGTAGAAGGCCATATTTCTGAATTTTATATCGAAATTTCGTAATCTCTAGCTAAGTTTTTCCTCCTAAAAATTTGATTTTATTAAAACTTTAAATCGCGTTTTCTGCCCTTTCTAATCGATTTTCAGTAATTTTAACAATATTTTGTGATCATTTTTTTCATTTTCAAAAAAATAAATACTTTTGTTTAAAATAGGTGTTTGACCCAAAAATTGATTTTTGTATGTAGAAGGCCATATTTCTAAACTACATATCGAAATTTCGTAATCTCTACCTAAGTTTTTTCTCCTAAAAATAGAGTTTGAAATTATTAAAACTTTAAATCGTGTTTTTTGAAGTTTCTAATCGATTTTCAGTAATTTTAACAATATTTTGTGATCATTTTTTTCATTTTCAAAAAAACAAATACTTTTGTTTAAAATAGGTGTTTGCCCCAAAAAATGATTTTTTTATGTAGAAGGCCATATTTCTGAATTTTATATCGAAATTTCGTTATCTCTAGCTAAGTTTTTCCTCCTAAAAATTGAGTTTGAAATTATTAAATCTTTAAATCGCGTTTTCTGCCCTTTGTAATCGATTTTCAGCAATTTTAACAATATTTTGTGGTCATTTTCTTCTTTTTCAAAAACATTAAATACTTTTGTTTAAAATAGGTGTTTGACCCAAAAAATGATTTTTTTATGTAGAAGGCCATATTTGTGTTTTACATATCGAAATTTCGAAATCTCTACCTAAGTTTTTTCTCCTAAAAACAGAGTTTGAAATTATTAAAACTTTAAATCGTGTTTTCTGCCCTTTCTAATCGATTTTGAGCAATTTTAACAATATTTTGTGATCATTTTAAAAAAAAATAAATGCTTTTGTTTAAAATAGGTGTTTGACCCAAAATAGATTTTTTTATGTAGAAGGCCATATTTCTGAACTACATATCGAAATTTCGTAATCTCTACCTAAGTGTTTTCTCCTAAAATCAGAGTTTGAAATTATTAAAACTTTAAATCGTGTTTTTTGCCCATTCTAATCGATTTTGAGCAATTTTAACAATATTTTGTGATCATTTTTTCTATTTTCAAAAAAATTAAATACTTTTGTTTAAAATAGGTGTTTGACCCAAAAAATGATTTTTTTATGTAGAAGGCCATATTTCTGAATTTTATATCGAAATTTCGTAATCTCTACCTAAGTTTTTTCTCCTAAAAATTGAGTTTGATTTTATTAAAACTTTAAATCGCGTTTTCTGTCCTTTCTAATCGATTTTCAGTAATTTTAACAATATTTTGTGATCATTTTTTTCATTTTCAAAAAAATAAATACTTTTGTTTAAAATAGGTGTTTGCCCCAAAAAATGATTTTTTTATGTAGAAGGCCATATTTCTGAATTTTATATCCAAATTTCGTAATCTCTAGCTAAGTTTTTCCTCCTAAAAATTGAGTTTGATTTTATTAAAACTTTAAATCGCGTTTTCTGTCCATTCTAATCGATTTTCAGTAATTTTAACAATATTTTGTGATCATTTTCGAAAAAATAAATACTTTTGTTTAAAATAGGTGTTTGCCCCAAAAATGATTTTTTTATGTAGAAGGCCATATTTCTGAATTTTATATCGAAATTTCGTAATCTCTAGCTAAGTTTTTCCTCATAAAAATTGAGTTTGAAATTATTAAAACTTTAAATCGCGTTTTCTGCCCTTTCTAATCGATTTTCAGTAATTTTAACAATATTTTGTGATCATTTTTTTCATTTTCAAAAATATAAATACTTTTGTTTAAAATAGGTGTTTGACCCAAAAATTGATTTTTTTATGTAGAAGGCCATATTTCTGAACTACATATCGAAATTTCGTAATCTCTACCTAAGTTTTTTCTCCTAAAAATAGAGCTTGAAATTATTAAAACTTTAAATCGTGTTTTCTGCCCTTTCTAACCGATTTTGAGCAATTTTAACAATATTTTGTGATCATTTTTTTCATTTTCAAAAAAATAAATACTTTTGTTTAAAATAGGTGTTTGCCCCAAAAAATGATTTTGTAGAAGGCCATATTTCTGAATTTTATATCGAAATTTCGTTATCTCTAGCTAAGTTTTTCCTCCTAAAAATTGAGTTTGAAATTATTTAAACTTTAAATCGGGTTTTCTGCCCTTTCTAATCGATTTTCACTAATTTTAACAATATTTTGTGATCATTTTTTTCATTTTCAAAAAAATAAATACTTTTGTTTAAAATAGGTGTTTGCCCCAAAAAATGATTTTGTAGAAGGCCATATTTCTGAATTTTATATCGAAATTTCGTTATCTCTAGCTAAGTTTTTCCTCCTAAAAATTGAGTTTGAAATTATTTAAACTTTAAATCGGGTTTTCTGCCCTTTCTAATCGATTTTCACTAATTTTAACAATATTTTGTGATCATTTTTTTCATTTTCAAAAAAATAAATACTTTTGTTTAAAATAGGTGTTTGACCCAAAAAATGATTTTTTTATGTAGAAGGCCATATTTCTGAATTTTATATCGAAATTTCGTTATCTCTAGCTAAGTTTTTTCTCCTAAAAATAGAGCTTGAAATTATTAAAACTTTAAATCGTGTTTTTTGCCCTTTCTAACCGATTTTGAGCAATTTTAACAATATTTTGTGATCATTTTTTTCATTTTCAAAAAAATTAAATACTTTTGTTTAAAATAGGTGTTTGACCCAAAAAATGATTTTTTTATGTAGAAGGCCATATTTCTGAATTTTATATCGAAATTTCGTAATCTCTAGCTAAGTTTTTCCTCCTAAAAATTGAGTTTGAAATTATTAAAACTTTAAAGCGTGTTTTCTGCCCTTTCTAATCGATTTTCATCAATTTTAACAATATTTCGTGGTAATTTTTTTCATTTTCAAAAAAATTAAATACTTTTGTTTAAAATAGGTGTTTGACCCAAAAAATGATTTTTTTATGTAGAAGGCCATATTTCTGAATTTTATATCGAAATTTCGTAATCTCTAGCTAAGTTTTTCCTCCTAAAAATTGAGTTTGAAATTATTAAAACTTTAAATCGTGTTTTTTGCCCTTTCTAATCGATTTTGAGCAATTTTAACAATATTTGATCATTTTTTTCATTTTCAAAAAAATTAAATACTTTTGTTTAAAATAGGTGTTTGACCCAAAAAATGATTTTTTTATGTAGAAGGCCATATTTCTGAATTTTATATCGAAATTTCGTAATCTCTAGCTAAGTTTTTCCTCCTAAAAATTAAGTTTGAAATTATTAAAACTTTAAATCGTGTTTTTTGCCCTTTCTAATCGATTTTGAGCAATTTTAACAATATTTTGTGATCATTTTTTTCATTTTCAAAAAAATTAAATACTTTTGTTTAAAATAGGTGTTTGACCCAAAAATTGATTTTTTTATGTAGAAGGCCATATTTCTGAACAACATATCGAAATTTCGTAATCTCTACCTAAGTTTTTTCTCCTAAAAATAGAGTTTGAAATTATTAAAACTTTAAATCGTGTTTTTTGCCCTTTCTAATCGATTTTGAGCAATTTTAACAATATTTTGTGATCATTTTTTTCATTTTCGAAAAAATAAATACTTTTGTTTAAAATAGGTCTTTGACCCAAAAAATGATTTTTTTATGTAGAAGGCCATATTTCTGAATTTTATATCGAAATTTCGTAATCTCTAGCTAAGTTTTTCCTCCTAAAAATTTGATTTTATTAAAACTTTAAATCGCGTTTTCTGCCCTTTCTAATCGATTTTCAGTAATTTTAACAATATTTTGTGATCATTTTTTTCATTTTCAAAAAAATAAATACTTTTGTTTAAAATAGGTGTTTGACCCAAAAATTGATTTTTTTATGTAGAAGGCCATATTTCTGAACTACATATCGAAATTTCGTAATCTCTACCTAAGTTTTTTCTCCTAAAAATAGAGTTTGAAATTATTAAAACTTTAAATCGTGTTTTTTGCCCTTTCTAATCGATTTTGAGCAATTTTAACAATATTTTGTGATAATTTTTTTCATTTTCAAAAAAATTAAATACTTTTGTTTAAAATAGGTGTTTGACCCAAAAAATGATTTTTTTATGTAGAAGGCCATATTTCTGAATTTTATATCGAAATTTCGTAATCTCTAGCTAAGTTTTTCCTCCTAAAAATTTGATTTTATTAAAACTTTAAATCGCGTTTTCTGCCCTTTCTAATCGATTTTCAGTAATTTTAACAATATTTTGTGATCATTTTTTTCATTTTCAAAAATATAAATACTTTTGTTTAAAATAGGTGTTTGACCCAAAAATTGATTTTTTTATGTAGAAGGCCATATTTCTAAACTACATATCGAAATTTCGTAATCTCTACCTAAGTTTTTCCTCCTAAAAATTAAGTTTGAAATTATTAAAACTTTAAATCGTGTTTTTTGCCCTTTCTAATCGATTTTGAGCAATTTTAACAATATTTTGTGATCATTTTTTTCATTTTCAAAAAAATAAATACTTTTGTTTAAAATAGGTGTTTGACCCAAAAATTGATTTTTTTATGTAGAAGGCCATATTTCTGAACTACATATCGAAATTTCGTAATCTCTACCTAAGTTTTTTCTCCTAAAAATAGAGTTTGAAATTATTAAAACTTTAAATCGTGTTTTTTGCCCTTTCTAATCGATTTTGAGCAATTTTAACAATATTTTGTGATAATTTTTTTCATTTTCAAAAACATTAAATACTTTTGTTTAAAATAGGTGTTTGACCCAAAAAATGATTTTTTTATGTAGAAGGCCATATTTCTGAACTACATATCGAAATTTCGTAATCTCTACCTAAGTTTTTTCTCCTAAAAATAGAGTTTGAAATTATTAAAACTTTAAATCGTGTTTTTTGCCCTTTCTAATCGATTTTGAGCAATTTTAACAATATTTTGTGATCATTTTTTTCATTTTCAAAAAAATTAAATACTTTTGTTTAAAATAGGTCTTTGACCCAAAAAATGATTTTTTTATGTAGAAGGCCATATTTCTGAATTTTATATCGAAATTTCGTAATCTCTAGCTAAGTTTTTCCTCCTAAAAATTTGATTTTATTAAAACTTTAAATCGCGTTTTCTGCCCTTTCTAATCGATTTTCAGTAATTTTAACAATATTTTGTGATCATTTTTTTCATTTTCAAAAAAATAAATACTTTTGTTTAAAATAGGTGTTTGACCCAAAAATTGATTTTTTTATGTAGAAGGCCATATTTCTGAACTACATATCGAAATTTCGTAATCTCTACCTAAGTTTTTTCTCCTAAAAATTAAGTTTGAAATTATTAAAACTTTAAATCGTGTTTTTTGCCCTTTCTAATCGATTTTGAGCAATTTTAACAATATTTTGTGATCATTTTTTTCATTTTCAAAAACATTAAATACTTTTGTTTAAAATAGGTGTTTGACCCAAAAAATGATTTTTTTATGTAGAAGGCCATATTTCTGAACTACATATCGAAATTTCGTAATCTCTACCTAAGTTTTTTCTCCTAAAAATTAAGTTTGAAATTATTAAAACTTTAAATCGTGTTTTTTGCCCTTTCTAATCGATTTTGAGCAATTTTAACAATATTTTGTGATCATTTTTTTCATTTTCAAAAACATTAAATACTTTTGTTTGACCCAAAAAATGATTTTTTTATGTAGTAGGCCATATTTCTAAACTACATATCGAAATTTGGTAATCTCTACCTAAGTTTTTTCTCCTAAAAATAGAGTTTGAAATTATTAAAACTTTAAATCGTGTTTTTTGCCCTTTCTAATCGATTTTGAGCAATTTTAACATTATTTTGTGATCTTTTTTTTCATTTTCAAAAAAATAAATACTTTTGTTTAAAATAGGTGTTTGCCCCAAAAAATGATTTTTTTATGTAGAAGGCCATATTTCTGAATTTTATATCGAAATTTCGTAATCTCTAGTTAAGTTTTTCCTCCTAAAAATTGAGTTTGAAATTATTAAAACTTTAAATCGCGTTTTCTGCCCTTTCTAATCGATTTTCAGCAATTTTAACAATATTTTGTGGTCATTTTCTTCATTTTCAAAAACATTAAATACTTTTGTTTAAAATAGGTGTTTGACCCAAAAAATGATTTTTTTATGTAGAAGGCCATATTTGTGTATTACATATCGAAATTTCGAAATCTCTACCTAAGTTTTTTCTCCTAAAAATTAAGTTTGAAATTATTAAAACTTTAAATCGTGTTTTTTGCCCTTTCTAATCGATTTTGAGCAATTTTAACAATATTTTGTGATCATTTTTTTCATTTTCAAAAACATTAAATACTTTTGTTTGACCCAAAAAATGATTTTTTTATGTAGTAGGCCATATTTCTAAACTACATATCGAAATTTGGTAATCTCTACCTAAGTTTTTTCTCCTAAAAATAGAGTTTGAAATTATTAAAACTTTAAATCGTGTTTTTTGCCCTTTCTAATCGATTTTGAGCAATTTTAACATTATTTTGTGATCATTTTTTTCATTTTCAAAAAAATAAATACTTTTGTTTAAAATAGGTGTTTGCCCCAAAAAATGATTTTTTTATGTAGAAGGCCATATTTCTGAATTTTATATCGAAATTTCGTAATCTCTAGTTAAGTTTTTCCTCCTAAAAATTGAGTTTGAAATTATTAAAACTTTAAATCGCGTTTTCTGCCCTTTCTAATCGATTTTCAGCAATTTTAACAATATTTTGTGGTCATTTTCTTCATTTTCAAAAACATTAAATACTTTTGTTTAAAATAGGTGTTTGACCCAAAAAATGATTTTTTTATGTAGAAGGCCATATTTGTGTATTACATATCGAAATTTCGAAATCTCTACCTAAGTTTTTTCTCCTAAAAACAGAGTTTGAAATTATTAAAACTTTAAATCGTGTTTTCTGCCCTTTCTAAACGATTTTGAGCAATTTTAACAATATTTTGTGATCATTTTTTTCATTTTCAAAAAAATAAATACTTTTGTTTAAAATAGGTGTTTGCCCCAAAAAATGATTTTTTTATGTAGAAGGCTATAAATTTCGTAATCTCTAGCTAAGTTTTTCCTCCTAAAAATTGAGTTTGATTTTATTAAAACTTTAAATCGCGTTTTCTGTCCTTTCTAATCGATTTTCAGTAATTTTAACAATATTTTGTGATCATTTTTTTCATTTTCGAAAAAATAAATACTTTTGTTTAAAATAGGTGTTTGCCCCAAAAATGATTTTTTTATGTAGAAGGCCATATTTCTGAATTTTATATCGAAATTTCGTAATCTCTAGCTAAGTTTTTCCTCCTAAAAATTGAGTTTGAAATTATTACAACTTTAAATCGCGTTTTCTGCCCTTTCTAATCGATTTTCAGTAATTTTAACAATATTTTGTGATCATTTTTTTCATTTTCAAACAAATTAAATACTTTTGTTTAAAATAGGTGTTTGACCCAAAAAATGATTTTTTTATGTAGAAGGCCATATTTCTGTATTACATATCGAAATTTCGTAATCTCTACCTAAGTTTTTTCTCCTAAAAATAGAGTTTGAAATTATTAAAACTTTAAATCGTGTTTTTTGCCCTTTCTAATCGATTTTGAGCAATTTTAACAATATTTTGTGATCATTTTTTTCATTTTCAAAAAAATAAATACTTTTGTTTAAAATAGGTGTTTGCCCCAAAAAATGATTTTTTTATGTAGAAGGCCATATTTCTGAATTTTATATCGAAATTTCGTTATCTCTAGCTAAGTTTTTCCTCCTAAAAATTGAGTTTGAAATTATTTAAACTTTAAATCGCGTTTTCTGCCCTTTCTAATCGATTTTCACTAATTTTAACAATATTTTGTGATCATTTTTTTCATTTTCAAAAATATAAATACTTTTGTTTAAAATAGGTGTTTGACCCAAAAATTGATTTTTTTATGTTCTCCTAAAAACAGAGTTTGAAATTATTAAAACTTTAAATCGTGTTTTTTGCCCATTCTAATCGATTTTGAGCAATTTTAACAATATTTTGTGATCATTTTTTTCATTTTCAAAAAAATTAAATACTTTTGTTTAAAATAGGTGTTTGACCCAAAAAATGATTTTTTTATGTAGAAGGCCATATTTCTGAATTTTATATCGAAATTTCGTAATCTCTAGCTAAGTTTTTCCTCCTAAAAATTGAGTTTGATTTTATTAAAACTTTAAATCGCGTTTTCTGTCCTTTCTAATCGTTTTTCAGTAATTTTAACAATATTTTGTGATCATTTTTTTCATTTTCGAAAAAATAAATACTTTTGTTTAAAATAGGTGTTTGCCCCAAAAATGATTTTTTTATGTAGAAGGCCATATTTCTGAATTTTATATCGAAATTTCGTAATCTCTACCTAAGTTTTTCCTCCTAAAAATAGAGTTTGAAATTATTAAAACTTTAAATCGCGTTTTCTGCCCTTTCTAATCGATTTTCAGTAATTTTAACAATATTTTGTGATCATTTTTTTCATTTTCGAAAAAATAAATACTTTTGTTTAAAATAGGTGTTTGCCCCAAAAATGATTTTTTTATGTAGAAGGCCATATTTCTGAATTTTATATCGAAATTTCGTAATCTCTACCTAAGTTTTTCCTCCTAAAAATAGAGTTTGAAATTATTAAAACTTTAAATCGTGTTTTCTGTCCTTTCTAATCGATTTTCAGTAATTTTAACAATATTTTGTGATCATTTTTTTCATTTTCAAAAATATAAATACTTTTGTTTAAAATAGGTGTTTGACCCAAAAATTGATTTTTTTATGTAGAAGGCCATATTTCTGAACTACATATCGAAATTTCGTAATCTCTACCTAAGTTTTTTCCCCTAAAAATAGAGTTTGAAATTATTAAAACTTTAAATCGTGTTTTTTGCCCTTTCTAATCTATTTTGAGCAATTTTAACAATATTTTGTGATCATTTTTTTCATTTTCAAAAAAATAAATACTTTTGTTTAAAATAGGTGTTTGCCCCAAAAAATGATTTTTTTATGTAGAAGGCCATATTTCTGAATTTTATATCGAAATTTCGTTATCTCTAGCTAAGTTTTTCCTCCTAAAAATTGAGTTTGAAATTATTTAAACTTTAAATCGCGTTTTCTGCCCTTTCTAATCGATTTTCACTAATTTTAACAATATTTTGTGATCATTTTTTTCATTTTCAAAAATATAAATACTTTTGTTTAAAATAGGTGTTTGACCCAAAAATTGATTTTTTTATGTTCTCCTAAAAACAGAGTTTGAAATTATTAAAACTTTAAATCGTGTTTTTTGCCCATTCTAATCGATTTTGAGCAATTTTAACAATATTTTGTGATCATTTTTTTCATTTTCAAAAAAATTAAATACTTTTGTTTAAAATAGGTGTTTGACCCAAAAAATGATTTTTTTATGTAGAAGGCCATATTTCTGAATTTTATATCGAAATTTCGTAATCTCTAGCTAAGTTTTTCCTCCTAAAAATTGAGTTTGATTTTATTAAAACTTTAAATCGCGTTTTCTGTCCTTTCTAATCGTTTTTCAGTAATTTTAACAATATTTTGTGATCATTTTTTTCATTTTCGAAAAAATAAATACTTTTGTTTAAATAGGTGTTTGCCCCAAAAATGATTTTTTTATGTAGAAGGCCATATTTCTGAATTTTATATCGAAATTTCGTAATCTCTACCTAAGTTTTTCCTCCTAAAAATAGAGTTTGAAATTATTAAAACTTTAAATCGTGTTTTCTGTCCTTTCTAATCGATTTTCAGTAATTTTAACAATATTTTGTGATCATTTTTTTCATTTTCGAAAAAATAAATACTTTTGTTTAAAATAGGTGTTTGACCCAAAAATTTATTTTTTTATGTAGAAGGCCATATTTCTGTATTTTATATCGAAATTTCGTAATCTCTAGCTAAGTTTTTCCTCCTAAAAATTGAGTTTGAAATTATAAAAACTTTAAATCGCGTTTTCTGCCCTTTCTAATCGATTTTCAGTAATTTTAACAATATTTTGTGATCATTTTTTTCATTTTCGAAAAAATAAATACTTTTGTTTAAAATAGGTGTTTGCCCCAAAAATGATTTTTTTATGTAGAAGGCCATATTTCTGAATTTTATATCGAAATTTCGTAATCTCTACCTAAGTTTTTCCTCCTAAAAATAGAGTTTGAAATTATTAAAACTTTAAATCGTGTTTTCTGTCCTTTCTAATCGATTTTCAGTAATTTTAACAATATTTTGTGATCATTTTTTTCATTTTCGAAAAAATAAATATTTTTGTTTAAAATAGGTGTTTGCCCCAAAAATGATTTTTTTATGTAGAAGGCCATATTTCTGAATTTTATATCGAAATTTCGTAATCTCTAGCTAAGTTTTTCCTCCTAAAAATTGAGTTTGAAATTATTAAAACTTTAAATCGCATTTTCTGCCCTTTCTAATCGATTTTCAGTAATTTTAACAATATTTTGTGATCATTTTTTTCATTTTCAAAAATATAAATACTTTTGTTTAAAATAGGTGTTTGACCCAAAAATTGATTTTTTTATGTAGAAGGCCATATTTCTGAACTACATATCGAAATTTCGTAATCTCTACCTAAGTTTTTTCCCCTAAAAATAGAGTTTGAAATTATTAAAACTTTAAATCGTGTTTTTTGCCCTTTCTAATCTATTTTGAGCAATTTTAACAATATTTTGTGATCATTTTTTTCATTTTCAAAAAAATAAATACTTTTGTTTAAAATAGGTGTTTGCCCCAAAAAATGATTTTTTTATGTAGAAGGCCATATTTCTGAATTTTATATCGAAATTTCGTAATCTCTAGCTAAGTTTTTCCTCCTAAAAATTGAGTTTGAATTTATTAAAACTTTAAATCGCGTTTTCTGCCCTTTCTAATCGATTTTCAGTAATTTTAACAATATTTTGTGATCATTTTTTTCATTTTCAAAAATATAAATACTTTTGTTTAAAATAGGTGTTTGACCCAAAAATTGATTTTTTTATGTAGAAGGCCATATTTCTGAACTACATATCGAAATTTCGTAATCTCTACCTAAGTTTTTTCTCCTAAAAACAGAGTTTGAAATTATTAAAATTTTAAATCGTGTTTTTTGCCCATTCTAATCGATTTTGAGCAATTTTAACAATATTTTGTGATCATTTTTTTTATTTTCAAAAAAATTAAATACTTTTGTTTAAAATAGGTGTTTGACCCAAAAATTGATTTTTTTATGTTCTCCTAAAAACAGAGTTTGAAATTATTAAAACTTTAAATCGTGTTTTTTGCCCATTCTAATCGATTTTGAGCAATTTTAACAATATTTTGTGATCATTTTTTTCATTTTCGAAAAAATAAATACTTTTGTTTAAAATAGGTGTTTGCCCCAAAAATGATTTTTTTATGTAGAAGGCCATATTTCTGAATTTTATATCGAAATTTCGTAATCTCTACCTAAGTTTTTCCTCCTAAAAATAGAGTTTGAAATTATTAAAACTTTAAATCGTGTTTTCTGTCCTTTCTAATCGATTTTCAGTAATTTTAACAATATTTTGTGATCATTTTTTTCATTTTCGAAAAAATAAATATTTTTGTTTAAAATAGGTGTTTGCCCCAAAAATGATTTTTAGCACATTTCCAAAAAAATTTTGAAAAAATGTGCTTATTAGTTTCACTCTGTCCGTCCGTCCGTCCGTCCGTCCGTCCGTCCGTCTGTTTACAAAACTTCTACACCGTTAAAGATAGAGAAAAAAAATTTTAACCATAGGTAGGTCTTATAAAAAAAATAATTTTGTGGAACAACTTTTTCATGTAGCCCCCCCCATTACGGAGCTACACCCCCTCAAACTTTGAAAAAGCCCTATTTTTAAATGCATATATCTCATGTTCTGCTTAAGATTTTTTCAATCTGAAAACGTCATTCGACAGGTATTTCTTTTATCTTTGTAAATTAATATCAAAATTATACAATTTTTTTAAATTTAGTATTTAAATTTACCGTTATGTGAAAACCAAATTTTGCATGATTTTTCTACTTTCATAACTCCGGCACGCTTCTAGATACAAGCTTGAAATTTTGAGGCAAGAAAGAACTTTTAGAATTAGTATAAGTTTCCTCAGAAAATTTTTTCGGACCACCCCCTGTTTATGAGCTATTAGGGCTTAAAAATTGAAAATTTGCTATTTTTAAACACCTGTAACTTAGGAACCTGCACACATTTTACTTCTGCAAGATGTAAAAATTAAAGCTACAATAATATATTTTTACGTGTGTGAAAGGTTTATTTTAATTGTAAAGGGTTCCAAAGTTGCAGCTCTTCAAAATTGTAAAAAAGCCCCATTTTCAGATGTATATATCTCGGGCTCTCCGTAATAGTTTTGCAATCTAAAACCGGCAGAAGATCGAAAATTTTATTATCTATATAAAACAATATCAAAATTATGTAATATTATGTAATTTACGATTTAAATTTACCGTTATGTGAAAACCACATTTTGCATGAAATTTCTTTTTTCATAACTCCGGCACCCCTTTAGATAGGAACCTGAAATTTTGAGACAAGAAAGAACGTTTAGAATTAGTATAAGTTTCCTCAGAAAATTTTTTGGTAACGCCCCCTCTTTAAGAGTTATTACGCCTCAAAAATTGAAAATTTGCTATTTTTAGACACCTGTAACTTAGGCACCTGTAAAAATTTTTCTTCGGCAAGACATGAAAATGAAAGCTACAATAATAAATTTTTACGTGTGTGAAAGGTTTATTTTAGTTGTAAA
This sequence comes from Poecilobothrus nobilitatus, assembly GCA_947095535.1. Taxonomy (NCBI): domain Eukaryota; kingdom Metazoa; phylum Arthropoda; class Insecta; order Diptera; family Dolichopodidae; genus Poecilobothrus; species Poecilobothrus nobilitatus. Next base: position 248,639,067 of record OX352773.1, on the reverse strand, counting down.
GGGTTCCAAAGCTGCAGCTCTTCAAAATTGTAAAAAAGCTCCATTTTCAGATGTATATATCTCGGGCTTTGCGTAATAGTTTTGCAATCTAAAACCGTCAGAAGATCGAAAATTTTATTATCTATATAAAACAATATCAAAATTATGTAATATTTTGTAATTTACGATTTAAATTTACCGTTATGTGAAAACCACATTTTGCATGAAATTTCTTTTTTCATAACTCCGGCACCCCTTTAGATAGGAACCTGAAATTTTGATACAAGAAAGAACGTTTAGAATTAGTATAAGTTTCCTCAGAAAATTTTTTGGTAACGCCGCCTCTTTAAGAGTTATTACGCCTCAAAAATTGAAAATTTGCTATTTTTAGACACCTGTAACTTAGGCACCTGTAAAAACTTTTCTTCGGCAAGACATAAAAATTAAAGCTTCAATAATATATTTTTACGTGTGTTAACAGCTTTTCTTAGTTATATAGGATTCCGGACTTACGGCCTCTCAAAATCTCAAAAATGTCTTATTTTCAAGTTTTTTCTTATTACATGAAATTTTCAAATTTTTGTGTAAGTCACACTTCTAAACAATTTGTATTGAGTTTTGGAAATGTGCGCTTTTAAAAACCGTTGGTTTACATTCTACCTTGTTTTATGTAGAAGGCCATATTTCTGAATTTTATATCGAAATTTCGTAATCTCTAGCTAAGTTTTTCCTCCTAAAAATTGAGTTTGAAATTATTAAAACTTTAAATCGTATTTTCTGCCCTTTCTAATCGATTTTCAGTAATTTTAACAATATTTTGTGATCATTTTTTTCATTTTCAAAAATATAAATACTTTTGTTTAAAATAGGTGTTTGACCCAAAAATTGATTTTTTTATGTAGAAGGCCATATTTCTGAACTACATATCGAAATTTCGTAATCTCTACCTAAGTTTTTTCCCCTAAAAATAGAGTTTGAAATTATTAAAACTTTAAATCGTGTTTTTTGCCCTTTCTAATCTATTTTGAGCAATTTTAACAATATTTTGTGATCATTTTTTTCATTTTCAAAAAAATAAATACTTTTGTTTAAAATAGGTGTTTGCCCCAAAAAATGATTTTTTTATGTAGAAGGCCATATTTCTGAATTTTATATCGAAATTTCGTAATCTCTAGCTAAGTTTTTCCTCCTAAAAATTGAGTTTGAATTTATTAAAACTTTAAATCGCGTTTTCTGCCCTTTCTAATCGATTTTCAGTAATTTTAACAATATTTTGTGATCATTTTTTTCATTTTCAAATATATAAATACTTTTGTTTAAAATAGGTGTTTGACCCAAAAATTGATTTTTTTATGTAGAAGGCCATATTTCTGAACTACATATCGAAATTTCGTAATCTCTACCTAAGTTTTTTCTCCTAAAAACAGAGTTTGAAATTATTAAAATTTTAAATCGTGTTTTTTGCCCATTCTAATCGATTTTTAGCAATTTTAACAATATTTTGTGATCATTTTTTTCATTTTCAAAAAAATTAAATACTTTTGTTTAAAATAGGTGTTTGACCCAAAAAATGATTTTTTTATGTAGAAGGCCATATTTCTGAATTTTATATCGAAATTTCGTAATCTCTAGCTAAGTTTTTCCTCCTAAAAATTGAGTTTGATTTTATTAAAACTTTAAATCGCGTTTTCTGTCCTTTCTAATCGATTTTCAGTAATTTTAACAATATTTTGTGATCATTTTTTTCATTTTCGAAAAAATAAATACTTTTGTTTAAAATAGGTGTTTGCCCCAAAAATGATTTTTTTATGTAGAAGGCCATATTTCTGAATTTTATATCGAAATTTCGTAATCTCTACCTAAGTTTTTCCTCCTAAAAATAGAGTTTGAAATTATTAAAACTTTAAATCGTGTTTTCTGTCCTTTCTAATCGATTTTCAGTAATTTTAACAATATTTTGTGATCATTTTTTTCATTTTCGAAAAAATAAATACTTTTGTTTAAAATAGGTGTTTGACCCAAAAATTTATTTTTTTATGTAGAAGGCCATATTTCTGTATTTTATATCGAAATTTCGTAATCTCTAGCTAAGTTTTTCCTCCTAAAAATTGAGTTTGAAATTATAAAAACTTTAAATCGCGTTTTCTGCCCTTTCTAATCGATTTTCAGTAATTTTAACAATATTTTGTGATCATTTTTTTCATTTTCGAAAAAATAAATACTTTTGTTTAAAATAGGTGTTTGCCCCAAAAATGATTTTTTTATGTAGAAGGCCATATTTCTGAATTTTATATCGAAATTTCGTAATCTCTACCTAAGTTTTTCCTCCTAAAAATAGAGTTTGAAATTATTAAAACTTTAAATCGTGTTTTCTGTCCTTTCTAATCGATTTTCAGTAATTTTAACAATATTTTGTGATCATTTTTTTCATTTTCGAAAAAATAAATATTTTTGTTTAAAATAGGTGTTTGCCCCAAAAATGATTTTTAGCACATTTCCAAAAAAATTTTGAAAAAATGTGCTTATTAGTTTCACTCTGTCCGTCCGTCCGTCCGTCCGTCCGTCCGTCCGTCTGTTTACAAAACTTCTACACCGTTAAAGATAGAGAAAAAAAATTTTAACCATAGGTAGGTCTTATAAAAAAAATAATTTTGTGGAACAACTTTTTCATGTAGCCCCCCCCATTACGGAGCTACACCCCCTCAAACTTTGAAAAAGCCCTATTTTTAAATGCATATATCTCATGTTCTGCTTAAGATTTTTTCAATCTGAAAACGTCATTCGACAGGTATTTCTTTTATCTTTGTAAATTAATATCAAAATTATACAATTTTTTTAAATTTAGTATTTAAATTTACCGTTATGTGAAAACCAAATTTTGCATGATTTTTCTACTTTCATAACTCCGGCACGCTTCTAGATACAAGCTTGAAATTTTGAGGCAAGAAAGAACTTTTAGAATTAGTATAAGTTTCCTCAGAAAATTTTTTCGGACCACCCCCTGTTTATGAGCTATTAGGGCTTAAAAATTGAAAATTTGCTATTTTTAAACACCTGTAACTTAGGAACCTGCACACATTTTACTTCTGCAAGATGTAAAAATTAAAGCTACAATAATATATTTTTACGTGTGTGAAAGGTTTATTTTAATTGTAAAGGGTTCCAAAGTTGCAGCTCTTCAAAATTGTAAAAAAGCCCCATTTTCAGATGTATATATCTCGGGCTCTCCGTAATAGTTTTGCAATCTAAAACCGGCAGAAGATCGAAAATTTTATTATCTATATAAAACAATATCAAAATTATGTAATATTATGTAATTTACGATTTAAATTTACCGTTATGTGAAAACCACATTTTGCATGAAATTTCTTTTTTCATAACTCCGGCACCCCTTTAGATAGGAACCTGAAATTTTGAGACAAGAAAGAACGTTTAGAATTAGTATAAGTTTCCTCAGAAAATTTTTTGGTAACGCCCCCTCTTTAAGAGTTATTACGCCTCAAAAATTGAAAATTTGCTATTTTTAGACACCTGTAACTTAGGCACCTGTAAAAATTTTTCTTCGGCAAGACATGAAAATGAAAGCTACAATAATAAATTTTTACGTGTGTGAAAGGTTTATTTTAGTTGTAAAGGGTTCCAAAGCTGCAGCTCTTCAAAATTGTAAAAAAGCTCCATTTTCAGATGTATATATCTCGGGCTTTGCGTAATAGTTTTGCAATCTAAAACCGTCAGAAGATCGAAAATTTTATTATCTATATAAAACAATATCAAAATTATGTAATATTTTGTAATTTACGATTTAAATTTACCGTTATGTGAAAACCACATTTTGCATGAAATTTCTTTTTTCATAACTCCGGCACCCCTTTAGATAGGAACCTGAAATTTTGATACAAGAAAGAACGTTTAGAATTAGTATAAGTTTCCTCAGAAAATTTTTTGGTAACGCCGCCTCTTTAAGAGTTATTACGCCTCAAAAATTGAAAATTTGCTATTTTTAGACACCTGTAACTTAGGCACCTGTAAAAACTTTTCTTCGGCAAGACATAAAAATTAAAGCTTCAATAATATATTTTTACGTGTGTTAACAGCTTTTCTTAGTTATATAGGATTCCGGACTTACGGCCTCTCAAAATCTCAAAAATGTCTTATTTTCAAGTTTTTTCTTATTACATGAAATTTTCAAATTTTTGTGTAAGTCACACTTCTAAACAATTTGTATTGAGTTTTGGAAATGTGCGCTTTTAAAAACCGTTGGTTTACATTCTACCTTGTTTTATGTAGAAGGCCATATTTCTGAATTTTATATCGAAATTTCGTAATCTCTAGCTAAGTTTTTCCTCCTAAAAATTGAGTTTGAAATTATTAAAACTTTAAATCGCATTTTCTGCCCTTTCTAATCGATTTTCAGTAATTTTAACAATATTTTGTGATCATTTTTTTCATTTTCAAAAATATAAATACTTTTGTTTAAAATAGGTGTTTGACCCAAAAATTGATTTTTTTATGTAGAAGGCCATATTTCTGAACTACATATCGAAATTTCGTAATCTCTACCTAAGTTTTTTCCCCTAAAAATAGAGTTTGAAATTATTAAAACTTTAAATCGTGTTTTTTGCCCTTTCTAATCTATTTTGAGCAATTTTAACAATATTTTGTGATCATTTTTTTCATTTTCAAAAAAATAAATACTTTTGTTTAAAATAGGTGTTTGCCCCAAAAAATGATTTTTTTATGTAGAAGGCCATATTTCTGAATTTTATATCGAAATTTCGTAATCTCTAGCTAAGTTTTTCCTCCTAAAAATTGAGTTTGAATTTATTAAAACTTTAAATCGCGTTTTCTGCCCTTTCTAATCGATTTTCAGTAATTTTAACAATATTTTGTGATCATTTTTTTCATTTTCAAAAATATAAATACTTTTGTTTAAAATAGGTGTTTGACCCAAAAATTGATTTTTTTATGTAGAAGGCCATATTTCTGAACTACATATCGAAATTTCGTAATCTCTACCTAAGTTTTTTCTCCTAAAAACAGAGTTTGAAATTATTAAAATTTTAAATCGTGTTTTTTGCCCATTCTAATCGATTTTTAGCAATTTTAACAATATTTTGTGATCATTTTTTTTATTTTCAAAAAAATTAAATACTTTTGTTTAAAATAGGTGTTTGACCCAAAAATTGATTTTTTTATGTTCTCCTAAAAACAGAGTTTGAAATTATTAAAACTTTAAATCGTGTTTTTTGCCCATTCTAATCGATTTTGAGCAATTTTAACAATATTTTGTGATCATTTTTTTCATTTTCAAAAAAATTAAATACTTTTGTTTAAAATAGGTGTTTGACCCAAAAAATGATTTTTTTATGTAGAAGGCCATATTTCTGAATTTTATATCGAAATTTCGTAATCTCTAGCTAAGTTTTTCCTCCTAAAAATTGAGTTTGATTTTATTAAAACTTTAAATCGCGTTTTCTGTCCTTTCTAATCGATTTTCAGTAATTTTAACAATATTTTGTGATCATTTTTTTCATTTTCGAAAAAATAAATACTTTTGTTTAAAATAGGTGTTTGCCCCAAAAATGATTTTTTTATGTAGAAGGCCATATTTCTGAATTTTATATCGAAATTTCGTAATCTCTACCTAAGTTTTTCCTCCTAAAAATAGAGTTTGAAATTATTAAAACTTTAAATCGTGTTTTCTGTCCTTTCTAATCGATTTTCAGTAATTTTAACAATATTTTGTGATCATTTTTTTCATTTTCGAAAAAATAAATACTTTTGTTTAAAATAGGTGTTTGACCCAAAAATTTATTTTTTTATGTAGAAGGCCATATTTCTGTATTTTATATCGAAATTTCGTAATCTCTAGCTAAGTTTTTCCTCCTAAAAATTGAGTTTGAAATTATAAAAACTTTAAATCGCGTTTTCTGCCCTTTCTAATCGATTTTCAGTAATTTTAACAATATTTTGTGATCATTTTTTTCATTTTCGAAAAAATAAATACTTTTGTTTAAAATAGGTGTTTGCCCCAAAAATGATTTTTTTATGTAGAAGGCCATATTTCTGAATTTTATATCGAAATTTCGTAATCTCTACCTAAGTTTTTCCTCCTAAAAATAGAGTTTGAAATTATTAAAACTTTAAATCGTGTTTTCTGTCCTTTCTAATCGATTTTCAGTAATTTTAACAATATTTTGTGATCATTTTTTTCATTTTCGAAAAAATAAATATTTTTGTTTAAAATAGGTGTTTGCCCCAAAAATGATTTTTTTATGTAGAAGGCCATATTTCTGAATTTTATATCGAAATTTCGTAATCTCTAGCTAAGTTTTTCCTCCTAAAAATTGAGTTTGAAATTATTAAAACTTTAAATCGCGTTTTCTGCCCTTTCTAATCGATTTTCAGTAATTTTAACAATATTTTGTGATCATTTTTTTCATTTTCAAAAATATAAATACTTTTGTTTAAAATAGGTGTTTGACCCAAAAATTGATTTTTTTATGTAGAAGGCCATATTTCTGAACTACATATCGAAATTTCGTAATCTCTACCTAAGTTTTTTCCCCTAAAAATAGAGTTTGAAATTATTAAAACTTTAAATCGTGTTTTTTGCCCTTTCTAATCTATTTTGAGCAATTTTAACAATATTTTGTGATCATTTTTTTCATTTTCAAAAAAATAAATACTTTTGTTTAAAATAGGTGTTTGCCCCAAAAAATGATTTTTTTATGTAGAAGGCCATATTTCTGAATTTTATATCGAAATTTCGTAATCTCTAGCTAAGTTTTTCCTCCTAAAAATTGAGTTTGAATTTATTAAAACTTTAAATCGCGTTTTCTGCCCTTTCTAATCGATTTTCAGTAATTTTAACAATATTTTGTGATCATTTTTTTCATTTTCAAAAATATAAATACTTTTGTTTAAAATAGGTGTTTGACCCAAAAATTGATTTTTTTATGTAGAAGGCCATATTTCTGAACTACATATCGAAATTTCGTAATCTCTACCTAAGTTTTTTCTCCTAAAAACAGAGTTTGAAATTATTAAAATTTTAAATCGTGTTTTTTGCCCATTCTAATCGATTTTGAGCAATTTTAACAATATTTTGTGATCATTTTTTTTATTTTCAAAAAAATTAAATACTTTTGTTTAAAATAGGTGTTTGACCCAAAAAATGATTTTTTTATGTAGAAGGCCATATTTGTGTATTACATATCGAAATTTCGTAATCTCTACCTAAGTTTTTTCTCCTAAAAACAGAGTTTGAAATTATTAAAACTTTAGATCGTGTTTTTTGCTCTTTCTAATCGATTTTGAGCAATTTTAACAATATTTTGTGATCATTTTTTTTATTTTCAAAAAAATTAAATACTTTTGTTTAAAATAGGTGTTTGACCCAAAAAATGATTTTTTTATGTAGAAGGCCATATTTCTGAATTTTATATCGAAATTTCGTAATCTCTACCTAAGTTTTTTCTCCTAAAAACAGAGTTTGAAATTATTAAAACTTTAAATCGTGTTTTTTGCCCATTCTAATCGATTTTGAGCAATTTTAACAATATTTTGTGATCATTTTTTTCATTTTCAAACAAATTAAATACTTTGGTTTAAAATAGTTGTTTGACCCAAAAAATGATTTTTTTATGTAGAAGGCCATATTTGTGTATTACATATCGAAATTTCGTAATCTCTACCTAAGTTTTTTCTCCTAAAAACAGAGTTTGAAATTATTAAAACTTTAGATCGTGTTTTTTGCTCTTTCTAATCGATTTTGAGCAATTTTAACAATATTTTGTGATCATTTTTTTCATTTTCAAACAAATTAAATACTTTTGTTTAAAATAGGTGTTTGACCCAAAAAATGATTTTTTTATGTAGAAGGCCATATTTGTGTATTACATATCGAAATTTCGTAATCTCTACCTAAGTTTTTTCTCCTAAAAACAGAGTTTGAAATTATTAAAACTTTAAATCGTGTTTTCTGGCCTTTCTAATCGATTCTCAGCAATTTTAACAATATTTTGTGATCATTTTTTTCATTTTCAAAAAAATTAAATACTTTTGTTTAAAATAGGTGTTTGACCCAAAAAATGATTTTTTTATGTAGAAGGCCATATTTCTGAATTTTATATCGAAATTTCGTAGTCTCTAGCTTAGTTTTTCCTCCTAAAAATTGAGTTTGATTTTATTAAAATTTTAAATCGTGTTTTCTGCCCTTTCTAATCGATTTTAAGCAATTTTAACAATATTTTGTGATCATTTTTTCATTTTCAAAAAATTAAATATTTTTTTGTTTAAAATATGTGTTTGACCCAAAAAATGATTTTTTTATGTACAAAGCCATATTTCTGAATTTTATATCGAAATTTCGTAATCTCTAGCTAAGTTTTTCCTCCTAAAAATTGAGTTTGAAATTATTAACACTTTAAATCGTGTTTTCTGCCCTTTCTAATCGATTTTCAGCAATTTTAACAATATTTTGTGATCATTTTTTCATTTTCAAAAAATTAAATATTTTTTTGTTTAAAATAGGTGTTTGACCCAAAAAATGTTTTTTTTATGTAGAAGGCCATATTTCTGAATTTTATATCGAAATTTCGTAGTCTCTAGCTTAGTTTTTCCTCCTAAAAATTGAGTTTGATTTTATTAAAACTTTAAATCGTGTTTTCTGCCCTTTCTAATCGATTTTCAGCAATTTTAACAATATTTTGTGATCATTTTTTCATTTTCAAAAAATTAAATATTTTTTTGTTTAAAATATGTGTTTGACCCAAAAAATGATTTTTTTATGTATAAGGCCATATTTCTGAATTTTATATCGAAATTTCGTAATCTCTAGCTAAGTTTTTCCTCCTAAAAATAGAGTTTGAAATTATTAAAACTTTAAATCGTGTTTACTGGGCTTTCTAATCGTTTTAATCGTAAAATACCTATTTTAAACAAAAATATTTATTAAATTATCACAAAATATCGTTAGAATCCCTGAAATAGTTCTAAACAGTTTGTATTTGTTTTTCGAAATTTGCGTGTTTAAAAGCCTTTAGTTTGTATTCTACCTTATTTTGTATTTACATTTTTTTTATACGATTATTAAACAATGATAGTTCAATTAACATAAGAAAACAATGATAGTTTTTTTTTTTTTGTTTTTTATTAATGCTTGTCTTAAGTATTCCCACTGACCAATATTCAGCCCTTTATGGTAATCATCCGAATGAGTGCTTGTTAGTGCTGTTTTTTTTCGTTTGTAAATGACATGCTTTAATTACGTAATTTGGTGATTATCTAGCGTATGACCATTAGTTATATGCAAAAATATATGTAATAAGAGAATGATGAATCGACGTATGCGGTCCAGAGAGGTGATCGTCAAATTTATTGTTATTATTATATTATTTTTATATTTCGTAATTAATTTTAAATTTTCGTTTGAAAAAAATTTAATTTTTTTTGAAATTTCAAGATAGTGATTTAACACGAATAAGTAATTATCAATATAATGATAACTAATACTTGTCGCTATATTATATACTTATCAGATAATATTATAATCAATGCTATATTATTATGCTGAATATTTTTAAATAATTTTTTATGTTTTCTATAAAAATTTAATTTTATTACCAATAAATATGTATTAATTTTAATATTATGTAAATAATAGAAATAAAGTTATATAACTTAATTTGTATATATCAATAAAAAGTTATGAAGTATTACGATGTTCGAGGCTATTATTTTTTTTTTGTTTTCTTGTATTTACATACTCTTGATTCGGTAAATGATCAAATTATGCTAATTTAGTTAAAAATTATAAAATGTAATTTTAAGAAATCATTGTTGGATAACGAAAATTTAAATAAAATTTTTTTGACTATTTTGGTTTTGGCTGCAAACAGAAATTTAACTAAATTTTGTATTATGTTTTGTAGTATGTTATGCTATCTAGATTCTAGATATACAATTTAAATATGTGTGTGTTACTTTAGATCGTAATTTTGTTTTTTTTTTTTTGGTAGTATAATTAGCAATTTATCGAATATAATCTTAATACAATTACTTAAATATAAAAACAATAATATTTTTCTTAAATTTATGGAAATTAACAAAAAAAAAATTTATATAATAATGAACAGAGATAAATTTTCGTATATATTTTGGTACGAAAGCAAAGATTAATAAGATTCTTTAAGCTTTTGAATTTTAAGCTTAATTGAAATTACTTTTGAAAATTTGTAAGTTATTAAAAACTGATTGTCAATATTGAGAGACACAAAACTCAGCTAACAATGTTGAGGAATTTTTTTCGGAGCTAACACGTTTCAGGTCTTCAGATTTTCTTAGATCTGCCCTGGGTATTTTATTCAAAGAACTGCTTAGCTAGATTTTCGTTTGATTTTGTCAAGATCTGCCCAATTCATTTCAATTTTCTTTGTCGAATCTCAACGTTAACCATCTTTTGCCTTGTTCTTTAATATAGTTCCTGATTTAAAATTATGTTCAGCTATCGTATTCTCATGATGTAACAATTTTCATATAGTGTAAAATATATCAACACTTGAAAACTAATGCAAGAAGAGGTGCTAACAAATAAATTTGTTACAAAATAGTTTCTCACATCAAAAAATATTTTAGAGTGTTGTGAATTTCTTACTTGAATTATTGGAAATTTATTGATATCGTTTGTTGTTTGAGTTTTTTTTTTTTTTTTAGAAAACCACTCTTACAAAAAGTAAAAAAAATTGGACGATATAAAGCTCATACAAGACTCTCTTTTAATCCTCACTTTTGTTTACTGTTACTTTTGAAATAAGAAACGCAATGAAGGACGACGTTCCTTACGTTTCAATGCTGTCGCGCTTTGCAAAAATTCATAGATATGCAATTAGAGAAGAATTTTTACGGCTCTTCAATAACCCGTTTTATATGTAAATTCCACTAAGTCTGTTGTTGTTTTATTACATCGATTGGTTTTTGGTATTGCTGTTACCTTATAGCGCTGACAATTGCGTTAGTTCTGACTTTTGCTGTCACATTTGATTTATGATATATGTATAAGTGCATCTGTACTAATTATCAAATCATCGTATTGAAATTTAAAATATTCAAATAAAATCATATTTATCCAACCATTGGTGCAGTGGTTGACGCACCGCTTCTCACTCATAAGAGAATGAGAGGTCTCGGGTTCGATTCCCGGCTGGGTACAATAACTATATTATAAAAAAAAAAATATTCATATATCGCAATATATAAATACTTTATATATAATAATATCTCGTACACCCCACATTCCTACCAGGAAATAGGGGTTATAGCTACCTGACACATTTATGTACCACGGTACCTAGATATAAATAAATAAATAAATAAAATCATATTTTTCGACCATCATTTTAGAGATAATAGGAATGAAATTTTGTTTAGAATTTACACTTTCACTTTCATATATAGTGGAACTGAAGTATATTTACATATTATTATATTATGTACTGGTGAATATAAAAAATTCATTTTTTCACAGCTCAATATTTATTATTAGTAAATGTCGCATGTTCTTTCCTCAACAGACTCGAATTGTTATCATTAAGCATTTTATAGGTATTATTAAATAATCATATGATGTGTCACAAAACAGGCTATAATTAGAAAATGTTTCTTATGTTTATGAGTATCTATCAAGAGCAGTACATAATGTGTTAACAACTAACAACTGGTGGTAAAATTTGGCTTAAAATGCTAAAATAAATAATTTTTGATACTTTACCAATTGACAGTAAGCGTAAAAAAACGTTTCTATCATTGTCAAAAAAAAAAATCAAAAAAACAAGAAAAAAATATTTTATAAAAAAAATGATAAACAAAAAAAAAAAAATTTGATAAAAAAACAAAAGTCATTAGTATATTTTAGTCATTAGAAAGAACTATGCAAATTTTTTACACAGAAAAACAAAAAAAAAAAACAAAAAAAAAAATCTCATCAGTTAGCAATTCATTCAGCTATTTTCATCAACTTTTGTGCTTTTAATATATATGCATATATATATATTTATTATATGTATATAATATATGTATATATATCTATATGTTTGTATATTTTTTTTGTTCGTTTTTTTTTTTTATTTTTATTTTAAATGTCCAAAAACTTGGTATAAAACTTACAAATTGGAAATTTATGCAAAAATATTTTTTTAACAACAAATTTCGTGTTATTTTTTTGTTTTTTTTTTTTTTTTATAATAAAAGGAGGAAAAGTCAAATATACAATTATTAAAATGGAAAAAATATGAAAATATAGAAAAAGTTATGCTTCATTAATATTTAAAAGAATAAAATAAAAAAAAAAAATAAAAAACAAAATTTATGTTGTTTTTAAGTTTTAACGACTTGTTGACTTGGTTACTTACTTGACGATTGAACTTTTTTTTTTTTTTTTTTGGGGAAGAAATAAAAACGAAATAAGAATAAAGTAATGGTACAAAACTTCTATAATGTAATATAATTTTATAGATGATTTTATTTAAAAATAATTTATTAAAAGAAAAGTTTTGAATTTTTTTTTTATAACGGAATAATTAAATATTTAAAAATTTTATTAGAAAATATAAAAAAAATTAAAAAAAAAAATTATATATAAATAAACTGATATTATAACTGTAAAAGAATTTTTTTAAAAATTTTAGAATTTTTTTATTATGTTATTTTATATAAAAAAAAAAAATTACTTATAAAGAAAATAAAAAGTATTCATATAATTATTGTGATTATTTTTGTATAAAAATTTTGTAATTTTGTTTTTTTCTTTTTTTTTTTCGGAGAAATTTTTACTGTGAAGAAAATTGTGAAAATTGACTTCTAAACTATATGCTTCGTTCAATATAAGTAAGAAAAGTCTTTAACACAGTTACATTTATGTAAAAAGAAATAATGTCTCAGATTTATTTTTTGTAAATTTTCAGCTTTAACGTTAAATTATTTGCACAGGGAATTCATGTTAGAGACAAAAATGTGTCTTAGAAATATGGAATTATTAATTTTTGAACTTTAATAGCTCTTACGCACGCATATGAAAGTACAAAGATTTTTTCTGAGAAAAGTTATGCTAATTCTTAAAACATCTTCGTCCTCTTAAAATTTGAAAATTCTGATTCAACAGTTTTCGGAAAAACGAACTGCATAATTTTTGTTTCAGATAACGGTAAATTTACAAACCTTTTAATCAAAAAATCTGGGATTTATACTTTGGTCAGATCATATTATTCAAATAAATAATAGCACTGTACGTAAAATTTATAACAGTATTATGATCACAACCTGGTGGAATAGGTTATTAAATTTTGTCCCGTTATTTATAATGTATAATGAGTAAACTATAAAGTATAAAAATTATTTTATACTACATTATTATCTTATTTTAATTTTCTGTGAGTTTCATTTTATTTTGCGGATATTTTTTTAAGTTTTTCATTAAATTTGAGCGATGATTTCGGGTGGAATATTGAGGTTAGCTTGTAATGCTGCTTACTTTCATTACAAATTTTATATTATAACTTATACTAACAAAACAATACTATATTCTATTATAACTTATAACAAAACAATGTAAATCGAGTTACAATACGAAAATTACGAGTATATACCTAGCTTATAATTATCATATAATTATTTATTATATTTATTAGATTTACTTATCATTTGATTTTACCAGATTAAAAAACTATACAGCAAAAGTTGAGTCATAAAAATTTTAACATAATATATAAGAGTTTTCTCGAATTTTGGAAGAATATAACTGTATAAAACGATTGAGGCTTCATTTAAATATTCCCATACATATCTATTTTATAATTATATCCTTATGAACTATGTTCAAGGGTATAATAAATTTGGGATTACGTCTGTGACACTTTAAAGGAGTCGAGCTAAGTAAAGTATCAAAGGTATGAATCGAATTCTGAGTCGATTAAGTCATGTACGTCCGTCCGTCCGCAAGATAACTCAATATTTATATAGAAATAACTCAGTATCTATTGAAGCTACAGGACAACAACATCTGTAAAATTTGATTGTGTTGGATCGACTGGTTCGGGTAGTTGCCATACAACTTTTCTTTTTAAATGTAAATAGTTCAGTGTCTATTGAAGCTAGGTATCTGAAATTTTGTGAAGAGCTGTCGAGTTACATGCCAAACAATTTTGATGATCTAGAGCAGCCGGTTCAGGCTTCTTGGAAATTTATGCAACTAGGCCTCAGCAATTTTGTAAATGAAGATCAAATTTTATGGCAACAACTTCTTCAAAATTTGGTGGTGCTAGCGCAATATATTTGGGTAGCTGTCATACAATTTACATTAATATATCTCGGTAGTTAAAACGTCGATACTAAAACATCTGAAATTGTTTAAAAGATGATCAAGTTATCTAGAAACAAGATATATTACGTTCATAAGGGTAGTCTACTCTACTGCACTTTTCCTCGTTTTCAATGAAATTTAATTATAAGTAGTTAAATTTCTATTTGCTTTATCTTTGTAAAGGTAGGAGTTTTATAAACAGAGGGATGGTTAGTTGGACAAAATTACGAATTACCAACCATTTTTATTAAAAAAATTGAAAATATTTGAAAATTTTCTTAAAAAATAATTGCCTGAAGGAAAAGATTCTTGACTCTCCTTTAATTTTTTTTTTTTATCTAAAATTTTATTATATTTGGCTTAAAGGTCATAAATCAAAATTTAACATATATGACTATCATGATATCGTATAATATAGATATAGATAGATCTTAAAGTTTTATTTAAATAAAGTTTTTTTTTTCATTATACATATATTTATAGATACGTACTATATTATGCACCCACTTATATAACGATTTTTTTAAGTCGTTTTACATGCATTACCATTATAAGTAATTTTATGTGTATGTGTATGTTTCTGTTTTTTTTTTGATGAGCACGTCTACAAATTTCGCCTTCTGGTATTATTTTTTTGAATTTGATCCGAGATAGTAAACTTTCTTGAAAACTTTCTTGATGTAGTGCACGTGATCATATATTTAGAAAAGAAATAACAAAAACATAATAATGTAAAATATTTCGCTTAAGGTTAAAAAAAAATTCTAAAAGAAATTTTCCTTTGTTTTTAAATTTCTTTAATTTATTCTTATGTTTTTAAAAATGCATCTTCAAAATTTTGAAGAATGTATAAAATATTAAGTTTGTAAAAATTTTCAAGTCTTGCAGTATATATGTAAACAAAAGGAAAAAAAAAAGGATTCATACTTAATTGTTATACACTGTTATATTTTAAGTATTAAGGGAATTAAAATTTTGTTAGCTATATACTCGTATATTGTTCTGGTTATTATAATATTAATTTCACTAGCTTTGTTTTTTATCGTGAAATTAAATTTGAATTTTGACCATACTTAGTTTAATTATATATTTTAACAACAATGAAATTGGTCTAGGATATAACTGGTTACTTAATGTCTGTTAACATTATATTCTTTATTCGAGCCTTCTTCGGTTACGCGTTTACGACAGATTAATACACATTTAGTTTAATGGATAATCGTCCAAAAACCAAGATGTCAGAAATAAAATATGGAGAATCACCAAAGTTTAACAAAAAAAAAAAAAAAAACAGCTCAAAATTAAATAAAGGACAACAAGCAATAAAATCTCACCTAAAATTATTTCAAGATGAAAAAATATAGACTTAATTAGTGTCATGCACTTTTTGGATGCAAATTTCAAGTCAAGTCAAGTCAATTAAAAATTATTGTTTCTGCGACTATACTTTTAATCTGTAATTTTAATCGCATACTATTTATTATACACCTAATATATATGTACATATTTTTCGTAGTGGAGGCTGCCGCGCCTAAAACTCTGCTAATCAATTTATTGAAATTCTGATTATTTGATATGCACAAATGCATAATGTACATGTATAATGGGATCGGATCTAAGCGATCTATATGGTCTTTTCCATTTGTTTTTTTTTTTTTTTTTGGCTAATTTCACTTTTTTATTTTGTAAAAGTTTTGACGTTTTATTTTGAGCGATTGTGTATAGAATCATTTAATTATTCATCATGATTATAATGTTACTTCTATAATCCTTTTATATTTAATGGAATTTTGGCTATTGTAGAATAACGGTGAAGATATATATTAATATTAATTAATTAATTTTTATTAATTAACAAAACTAGACAACGTTCTTTAAAAAGTATTTATGATATAAATGTCATAAAATACGATATTAAAGGAGTATTTTGCAACGGAACATAAAATCTTTAGGTAACATATTATCTAAATAGACAAATAAAGTATAAAACAGACTGACAGTACAAAAAAATTTTTTTTTTCAGGAATTAGTAAGAGTAATTTTTGTTTTTGATTTTAAGAAAAACAATTCTTCTGATTTCTTAAAGTATATAAAAGAAAAAAAAATATCCTATTATATATTTATCCTTTATCTTTATCCATAATTTTTTTTATTTTAGTTTTTGAAGTTTTACTGATTTAAAAATCAACGATTTATTGAAATATTCTATAACAAATATTACTTAAATATATGAATGACATAAATTTGTCCTTAAGAGGAAAATAAAGTCTTTACAATGTAGAAAATTATATAAAGAAACAAATAGTCTGAATATAATAATGTATCTTTAAGCCATTTTTTAAGTTTTTCTTTTTAAAAAAATTTTCTTTGCATACTCTAATTTTCTTTTCATAAAATTTTCAAAATTGAAATTTATTTTTTTTTTTTTGAAATATTTGAAGAAATTGAAAAACGATTTCATGGAGCATATAAAGGTTTATTTTAATTTAAGTTTTAACTTTAGAAATGAAATAAGCTTCATTTATTTATTGTATATCAATGTATTTTATATTTATATTCATGTCAAAATATGTAGTTATAGTATGTAATCTAAGATAAATGCGAGCAAACATCTTACAATTTGTAATTTTCTTTTGTAAATTAAATTTGATGTTAAGTTGGGTTGCAAATGGGATAGTATAACGTAGTAGTATAACGAGAGTTGTTTTCAGTTAAATTCTCCTAGTTACGGTTAGCTAACTATAAATCTCAGCCTTCACGTGTCACACGCTCATAATCTGAGCAACTCTGTAGAAGATCAGGTACTTAATCTCAATAGAATATAGAGTCAGTGAGAGCAAATGAGATTGAATACTTTGATAAGGCTACTTTAACATATTTAATCAAGGGTAATCATGATGAGGCTACTTCGGCATAAATCGCTTTAAAAGTTCATCAAATTTTACAAAACCAGAGCCCTATTGCACCAACCACTTATCACTAATCAATTAAACGAATAATCATTTTTTTAATAAGTTTTTGTTGCATTATGGTAAAAGCTTAATAAAGTTTTGATTTGTAAAAAACCCATATATGTCAAAAAAAAAATTAGTATTTGATTATTTAATTAGTGGTTTATAGATAAGTTGTTTTATAGCGTAATGGGGCCTTAGTAGAGTTTTATAATAGAAATAGCGGCGGAGGAGTACTTAAGATAACGGCAATTTTTTACAGCTTCTTTTAGAGTTATTATCTTGCCGCCAAGTGGCGATCAGCCATTATATAAGCCAAAAACCAAAAACTCCAATTGCGATAGTGAAAAAGATATCTTGCTGATATCATACAGATATGATATGATATCTGATAGGTAACTAACAAATGGAAATGGTGATCTAAAATTATTTTATTTTATTCTTTCCTTGAAATCTGACTAATGGCACAGATTATGGTATATATACTAACTGCAGAACTAACGGCAAGATTTCGTATTCAAACCTCCGTCACACCATATTCAAATAAATAAAACAACTACATGAAAAAATTGAAAAATGATTTGACCTATTTATCTAATAAGCAAAGAGTTCATAAAATGTGTTGATCTGAATAAATTGAACCCAGTTTCCTTTACTTACAAGAAAAATTTAAGTGTCATTAAAAATAAATGATTTTAAAGGGATTGCTTTCAAATAAATGCATATATGCTTAGCATCATAATGTGTAGAATCGTTGAAGAAGAAAATACTACATTTTTCAAAGAACGCTTAAGAAGTTTTTTAATAAACTAATATTTAAATAAACTATTTCTAAACTAATTCTGGAATACATTATTCTTCTCTAATCCTTTATTTAAATGTAAAATAAAAGATTTAATATAAAATTAAATATATTTATCTTTTCTGTGTAATGTATATATAATGTTGCCATATTGTTTCTTTTCATCAATTTTCATCAATTCTAATTTTCTGTCAGTTTATTTTTTGTACTTATTTTTTTTATAAAATACTTATTTGGACGATGTTTCCAAAAATCGATGTTGTGTGAAATGTTATTATATATGTGTATTAAATTTACTAATATTTGTAGATTATAGTTTAAATGTCCCATACTAACATCGAATACCTGATATAAACATTTTTCAATGAGCGTTACGTTTGACCCTTTTTAAAAAAATACCTAGCACAAAGGATCCTTTTTTCAATTTCAAAAATGTATAAAAAAAATCTTTAACAACAAAAAAAAACCCTATATAAAATTCTCTATGGACAGACTCTGCGTCAACAGACCCATCCAACATATTAAGGAAGGTTTAGGTATGATTTTTAAGATTTTGGAGTTGGCTTCAAAATCAGACTATTAACTTCTTCAGAATATATATATATATGTGCATGACATATTTTGAATTAGGAAGGATTTTAGAGTTTGAATCAAAATTAAGGAATTTTTTTTTCCAGAATATTTACATGTACGCATACGCAAGACTCTGAATTAGAGAAGATTTTAGAATTGGATTCAAAATCAGGGTTTCAATAATTTGTTTAGCGAGGGTTTGAGGACGTCAGCCCCCTTTTTAATTGTAAATATAAGTAAAATAAATAATTGGGAGGGATTTTATAATTGGTTGAAAAATCAAAGTTTTACGCCTTTTATAGAATGTTTACATATATATATATATATACGATATTCTGAATTTGAAGGGATTTTAAAGTTGCATTTAAATTCAGGGTGCTCCCTTTATTCAAAATATTTATATATATATCTTTATGTGATAAGTACTCAGAATTAGGAGCAATTTTAGAGTTCGATTTAAAATCAGAATACTGAGTACAGAAGGCACATATTATGTATATGCGTGATTTTAAATTAGAGGAGTATTACTGACAGTTCTTTACAAAATCATGGTTTAGTCCTTCAAAAAATAAAATAAATACAACACTGATGTCAATGTTAAAACTATGTTGAAATTCATAAATATATGAAAAATATTATTGAACTATGAGTTTTTTGTAATAGGGACTCCTTTAATCGTAGGAGATTTTATCTTAGGGACTTTTGTAAAAGAATGTTATTTTTCCGGGGTTTTTGTAGTCAATCCTTCTTTTCTTCAATCTTAAGTAATTAAAATTCTTATAAAAAATTGTAACTTAAATTCCTACCTATCTACCTAAAAAATAATAAGGCATATTATGTAACATTACAGTATTTAATATATCATTACTGCTAATAGTCTAAGCAAAAATCAAAATTTATTTAAATTTAGGGACATATGTATGTATCATTTTATTATTCTTATGATCCTAATAAATACACTGTCAATTATAGGTACATAATACATAATACATGATACAATGTAATTTTACTTGTAAATTATTGATAAATTAATAAAATAAAAAAAAATAAAAAATTCATATTAATTTTGAATTTTGATAAAAATTCTTTTTCATCAACAAAAATAAAAAAATTCTTTAAAGAATACAAAAATGTTCGATTTTCTTTAATTCTGTAACAATTTATTCTTAAAATACACAAACAAAAAAAATCCTTATTAAATTGTAATTTCCTTCTGTCTCCAGAGGATATTACAATGATGGGAGTGGAATAGGAAACAAAAAAAAAAAAAAAAACAAAAAAAACTGAAAATTAATATTTTTTTCCTCTCATAATTATTCATCAATACATCATATCCGTCATCATTTTCGAGCTGAGCATTTCATTTTGTTTCAGTTTTGTTTTATGTTAAAATAAGGACTATCTTTTTTTTTGTATTATTAAAAGAAAATTTGTTCAAAACAAATAAAAAAAAAAAAAAAACAAAAAGGTTCACTTTTATTAAAGTGTTGTCCTTTTTGCCTTGTAACAAAAAGGAAAATAAGAAAACAAAATGGGATATAAAAAAGCGTCCGACCGTACATAATATATCAATTTATTTTATTTCCATATAATTGTATATGCGAACCGTATACTTATAATATATAGGTATTTTTTAGGATCTTTCTTTTTTTTGGCATAGGAATTTCGTTGTTCATCAATATAATAATATAGTCATGTTATTTTAATATGATGTGAATAAATTCAGAGAGTGTTAATCATAAATTCTAAAATGAAATAAAATACAAAAAAAAAAAATCCAATAAACTTATTTTATCTAAAAATTTTTTTTTTTTTTAGATTAGTTTTTTTAAGATAGTTTTATTTATCAACTTTTAACTTTTATCTTAGTGGTTATTTACTAAAATTTATAGATTTAAAGTTTCCATTTAAATAACTAAACTATTTTTAATTTAATCAAAATAGTTGTATTTTTTGGCTATAATAAGCTCGATAAATTAAAAATAAAATAAATTCGACCAAATAGCAAAAATAATTAGGAAGGATTTTAAAGTTGGTTACAAAATCCGAGTTTCAATAAAATGTTCAGCGGGGATTTCAAGGCGGCGGCAGTATTTTGTTGTTGAAATGTGTTACATAGAAAAATAATTAGGAAGGATTTTAAAGTTGGTTACTCAATTTAAGTTTCATTAAAATGTTCAGCGGGGATTTGGGGGCGGTAGCACCCACAATTTAAAGGACTTTGTTATTGAAATGCGTATATGTAACAAAAATAATTAAGAGAGATTTTAAAGTTAACTACAAAATCAGTTTTATTTGCATTTTTCAGAATATGACATACATATACATGTATTTTTCAGATTCTAAGCTAAATGGAATTTTATAGATGCATTTTGAATTTATAGATGTATTTTTGCATTAACGCTTACTTTTAAAATTTTGAAATCAGTTTTATTTTTCACTTTATATCAATTTTAATTTTGTTGAAATTATTTCCTAATGAAAAAAGTTTGGAAAAATTGTTAAAATTAAAAATGAAATAAATTCGAAAAAAAAACCAAAATTTGCTATCGAAATTATTTCATTTTTGCTTTCGAACTTATTTTGTAGTGTTTTAATTTTTGAATAAATGCCTCATATACAATACGAGAGTGTTTTACTCTTGACTTTTTCATATATTTTTGTGAAAGAAATATACCCAATAATATTTATTATAATATAATGTTTGTATATAATTTATGCTTCAATAAAAAAATTTTTTCTTTATCAAATGAAACTTTTTCAATATCAATTAAAACCTTTTCAGTTTCAACATGACCTTTTTCAAAATCAAATAAAACTATGTTTTTTTTTTTTTTGGTAAGTTTTAATTAACATAAAGTTAAATATTATAACTCAGATTTTCTGCAAACTTTACTTCTGCAAAATTTAATTGATGACGTTGTACAATATTTTTCAAAATAAAGATTAGTACTTACGTCTCCAAGGGTTAATAAGTTCACTCTGAAAATTGAAAAGAATAATTTTTTGGTTTGGCAACTAAAATTTAATATAATTTTCAAATAATTTAACCTAGTTCTAAATTTCGTCTATATATCTTTGAGTTATACTTTTTAGCACATTTCCAAAAAAATTTTGAAAAAATGTGCGTATTAGTTTTACTCTGTCTAGTCCGTCCGTCCGTATGTTTAGAAAACTTCTAAACCGTGAAAGATAGAACAATGAAATTTTAATCATAGGTAGATCTCATAAAAAAAATTGATGTTGTAGAACAACTTTTTAATGTCTATTACAGAGCTGCAGCCCCTCAAACTTTGAAAAAGCTCTATTTTTAAATGTGTATATCTCAAGTTCCGCTTAACATTTTTTCAATTTAAAACGCCATTCGACAGGAAACATAAAGTTTCCTATTTTTAGATAATAGGAAATTTATGCATTTGCTTTCTTAAATATATTTATATAGTTATATATTAGTTCCTAAAATTGAAGACAGTGTCTCTTGATTTTCCACAATTTTTTCTTGTATATATATTTATGTTTCGGGAAATGTGCACCGTAATGTTAACATTCCACCTTATTTTAAATTAATTACACATTTTATTTTTTTTGAAACATAAACTCTTTTAATATAAGAGACGAAGAATATAAAAGTTTCATTAGTATCTTCTATCTATTTTTTACTTATATGTAGGCCCTTTGCTTCTATTTTTTAATTTTTATGTTTTGCAGAAACAAATAATCCATTTCTTTGCTGACTCTCGTCCCATATTTTATTTATCTATATCTTCTGAATGAAGGCCGCCCATGTTCCAGCATTCACATTCTCCCATAAAAAGAGAATTCGACAGGAGAATGGGAATATTAGTGTTCCAACATTCTCCTGAGAATATTACATTCTCCCATAGAGAATAAAATTTTCGAAAATGAATAATCGTATTCTGTCATTCTGTTTTTGAGAATAAAATGAAATTGTATTCATTTTTTTTTTGTGTTACGAATGCTAAGTTAAATTTAAATTTGATATATGTACGTTGTTTATGTTTTTGACATTTTAAATTTAAATTTACGGTGCCATATTCCATATTTTTTTTTTGTTAATACTCTTTTTAAAAACAAAATATTAAATGTTTATTTTAAAAACATAAGTTTCTTTAAATAATTTACAAAACCAATAGTATTGACATTTCGAAATTTAGAATAAATTTTTCGAATATGGGAGAATGCAGGAACACCAATTTTGAATTCGAGAGAATGTCAATTCATATTCCCATTCACATTCTCGAGAATGCTGGAACATGAGCGAATTTCTTTTGGAAATTTTGTGCTCCTTTAAAAACCATTGGTTTACATTCTGACTTGTTTTTTATTTTGATTAAAACATTCCGAAATCATATCTGGCGAAAATTTTTGTAGAAACATTAAATTTTGAACGTAAAACATGAAATATAATTTTTATTTACCACAGTAAAAACAAATTTATTTTTATATTGTGAAGCAGATTTTTCAAAAGGAACTTTAGAAATCTGCTAACTAGTTTCACTGTGTCCGTCTGTTTATTTACAAAACTTTTACATTGTTGAAGCTAGAACAATGAAATATTTAAACATGGATAGGTCTCATAAAAAAATTGTAGAAATGTGCAAAATCTATTTTATGCAATTCCAACTATTACGGACTACATTCCCTCAAAATCTTAAAATGCCCTATTTTCAAATGCGTATATTTTAGATTTTGGTTAACATTTCTTGAATCTAAAATGCCTAAATGACAGCTGCTTTTTTGCTTCTTTCATATCTGCGGAATGTTTCTAGATAAAAGCTTGAAAATTTAAAAATGTACATGTACATTTTTTTTAAAAAAAAAAAGGTAAAAACTAAAGCTTCAATTTTATAATTGTACATGTGTTAACATCTCCTCTTAAGAGTTTCCTTAAAATTTAATAAAATACCTCTTGATTTTTCGCAATTTTATCTTACAAATAAAATCTTACGAAAATGTACCAGGTTTTGGGGCAAATTCTAATCTAAGCTGTTTATTCTATCTATTCTCTATTCTAAGCTGTTTTTATTATTTTTTTTTTAAAAACTGTGCACCTTTATAAACCTTTAATTTTACATTGTACCCTTTTTACTTTTATGTTATATATTATTTAATCTATAACTGACTATTTACTTCAAGCCAAATTTTATTCATTCCAGCTAAAGCATTTTCTTGTTTACATTCAAGGTGATCTAAAGCATTGACATTTATTAAAAACTTTAAGTACATTAATTTAGAAGGTCAAATAGAGGAATTTATTTACGTAGAAACCCATTTTAAACCGACTTTAAATATTTATATATAAACATATTTTTAAAATGTTCCAATCAATAGATTTAAAATGAATTTTTGATTTGTTAATAGAATATAATATGATGAAAATAAAAATTTGGACAACAAGTGTATGGTACTCATGAACATATTTATAAAATTAAACCAATTAAAATATAATAAATAAAAATAATAATGAAATAGGTATATTCCAATTAAATTTTCAAAAATTTTATTTCTTTCGAGATAATTTTTTTTTTAGAAAAAATAAAGAATAATATGATGTCTGGCTTTATTGAATTTCAAATTTATAAAAATTTTTTTTTTATTTTTTGGTTTATAATATTTTGATACAAAAGATTTTGCACAAATAAAACTTTAGAAGAGCTTTAAAAAGTAGGAAAATTTTTTTTTTTTTTTACATTTATTTTAACATTTTTGTAGGTATACGAGATCTACGAGCATTTTGTATGGTTTGTTTTTTCCCCTTAAATGCAGGCAAATAACAATCAATGTCAATTTTTTTCGAAAATACAATATGGGTATCATTGAAAAGGAAAAATTGAGATCTTTCGTTCTGTTAATAACAAATAATAAAAAAAAAACAATATCAAGAACAAAGTTTTAACCTTTCGAAAATTTCTTGTACAGGAAAAAACAATCAAAGTCACAGTTTTAATGGAAAAAACAATCAATGTCAGGTGCTTTTTAATATGTGAAATTTTTCATTATTTTTCCTTAAAATAGACTACATTTATTAAAGACAAATACATATTATAAACGAAAGAGGGGTGCCAAAAAGCTATAGCACGAAAAAATGAAGAAACTAAATCTATATATGTTTTGAAGAATTTACAAGTTCCTAACATTTGAACAAATGACGTGTATTATCACAGACAATTAAGTTTTTATATGTTTAATATTCTTGTCCTTTCTAGTGGTTAGTTATCTTAATATAACTAAAATGTGAATAAAGCTGTATAACGTTTTATTTGTTATTATTTTTAAGGTGAAGTATTTTTTTTTACTTATGACGAAACTATTGCAAAGAAAGAATCTGATGACGTAACATCAATATTAGACTATTATTTCAAAAATAACATTTCCTCTAAAGTTCGAACCATACATATTTTCTCTGACTCTTGTGCAGGGCAAAACAAAAATTTTACCGTTATTACTGTTAACATTTTCAATCGATTCGATTCGGTTAGAATATCATATCCCATTCGAGGCCATAGTTACATGAAATGTGGCAAAAATATGGGATTAATAAAACGTTAATAAGCGTTAAAATATGGAACTTCCTGTTGAATGGAACGACCATGTTAAATCTTCACGGATCAAATCCTCGCCCTTTTTCATTATTAAAGGTAAACAAGATATTTTCAAAAAATGGGGCCGTTACTTGGAACAAATCGATTATAAAAAAATATCCATTTGCAACGACATCAATTTCTGAAATCTTCATAACAAAGGAACACAGTAGGACACTTCAATTAAGAAACACTTATAATATAACCCATGCAATTCAATTAGAAATAAAAATCTTAGTACTCAAAATTTTTTCACATAATTTAGAGCCTTCTTACACTAGTCTAATTCCATTTTCATGAAAATTTTGCAGAGGCGAAACACAGCGATTTTTTGAAGCACTGCCGCATTCAAATCAAGTTTCGGATACAGACGATAATAATTAAGCAATAATTGAACTTATAAAAATTTAAATTTAACGAATAACTCTATCTTTTTGCTTTCTGTTAATTTATTGTTTTTTCCTAAGTTTTTGATATTTGATTGTTTTTTCATAGAAAACTGAACTTTTTTAAAATTGTTTTTTTTTTTATAAAATAAGAAAATATTTAACTTTTTTAATTTCCTTATGCTGTATTTCTTTAAGAATAAGATAAACGTTAATTATAAAACTTGCTTACACACACTTTTAGAACATTTTTTTTACGTAACAAGTCTTTGAAAATTTTAATTCAATTTTTTCAATTTCTCCAAAAAGTGACGTTGATTGATTTGCCTGTACTCTTTCTTCATTTCATTTTATGTATTTTATATATGTATATTTATACCTAGGTATTCCAACTATTATTTCTAAAATAACTTTTCATAAAAAATTGAATATTACCATAATAAAAGAATTGTATTAAAACAGTATATTCTGTTAATATTTAATGCTTAACTCTCTTAAATCTGCTACTGTTCTCTACTAAGGATTACATTCTGTAAAAAGTTTTTCGTTCAAAATGTTTTCAAAATAAAATTACAGTATTTTAAGATTTTCTTAAAATTACAGTTTGAATGAACTTTAAAAAAAAACAAATAGATTCTTTTCACAACATTTTGTTTTAGTTTTTTCAGGTTTCCCAAAAGATGAAAAAAATTACATTTCTAATATTTTTAAGAATATTGTATCACTTATTTTACTACTTTACAAGTATAGTTAAAATTTTAAATAACTTTAATTTAATTAAATTTTAATTTTAAAAAATATATGTACATGTAAATTATTAAGTAATATAACTACCTAAAATCTCTTAAATAGAACTGTTTCGGAAAAATTGCTTTACATTATTTTTTTAAATATAAAAACCTGTGTGAACGAAATGCATACATATTGTAAAATGCAGGAAGGAATGCAGATAGGAAAGCACATAAGAAGAAAATAGACGACTACACATTCCTTCCGTTTTATTTGTAGTATATCTATGGTTTTAACCTTTTGACATTAATTGACAATCTTCATAGTAATGTTTTTTTTTATATAGGTACAGTAAGTCAACACCGTAAGATCTAGTAATAAACAATGGCTTTTCATCGGTTTTTGTACAATTAACCGAATTCTAAATATTGCAAAACGTTTTTTTTTCATAATACATGTCTTTTGGCTAAAGAGATATTTTGATATTTTGCATTTGACTTTCCATTTGACATAATGAAACACTTCGCAAAAAGATATTTGACAAACATATAACAAACATATGAAATTTTTTATGTTTTTTTTTACATACATACATATTTCAACAATCAACCATATTTTATTTTTTAAATACTATTTTGTTAAAATTTTTTTTGCAAAGTGGTACTTCAGTACTTTTGTTAAAAATTTTTTGTCAATTGATATTTTGCTATAAATCTTTTTTTGAAAAAAAGATTTCTGCAAACTGGAAACTCCTTTTTTCATATCTTCTAAATCTAGAAATTTACATTATACTAGAAAATCCCCTGTGCAATTGCACAATTTCTATAGATTCAAAAACATTTACGTTGTCATACTGACTCCCTTACTACCTGTATTAAGGGAGGGATTATTACATGTATTTTTTTAGCTTAGGTATATTAAGTACCTAACTAAAATAATTTATGGATTTTTAATTTAATTTGAATTTTTTAGGTGTAGGGTATAAATAAGTCGGTTGCATCGACTTACTGTTACTTTTACTTGTTTTTTTTTTGCTTGAAAAAAATTTGCTGAATTTATTTTATTTAAATGTACTTTGGAAGTGGTCTTTGGTATATTTAATAAAAGATTCATGTCACTGATAATGAAATTTCATAAATTTCAATTTTTTTTTTGTGACGGTCGTTTTCGACAGCTTTTTAATTTAATGGTCTAATAATAAATTAGTACAAAATTATGAATCTTTTGTGAGAGAAGGCTTCTAAAATGATATTTTATATGTTATTTTTTCTTTTTTTTTTAAGAAAAATATCAATTTCTAGTAAGTTTCTGAGTTCTGTTATGATATATAATTAGCTAAGTCTGCCGAATTCTATATTAATAAAAAAATTCGAATATTTTATGTTATATCAAAAATGCAGCTTAAAAAATCAAAATTCCAACCTAAATAAACAAAACTACTTTAAAGTCTGCTGCGAAGCTTTCACCAGCTTTTATAATAGTGAAAACAAAATCATGAATAAAATCGGCCTATTATTTGTTTCTTATAAATATAAGGTTTACTATAAACTTTGCTCTTTTCACTTTCAAGTCTTTTAATTTTATTAAGAGTATTTTTATTTTTTTCAAAACAAAAAGTCATTTGAAAACTGCCAACAGGAGATTAATAATTTATTTTTAATTTACCGCTGCGACCAGTTCATAATGGATGTGGCAGTCAAATTTAAAAATTAAAAATTTGCTTTAAATTTTGTGTCGAAAGTACTTTTTAAAAAGTAAAAGTTTGTGTCTCTGATAAGACTTTTAGTCGAAGATTTGTGTCTCTGATAATAAAATTTTAAATTATTAAATAAATATACAGAAATATCATCATTGCCAGTTCAGTTTACATTCAGTGTGAGTGGTTTATTATAGATCTGGCCAACATCTTGTGTGTATAATATTGTGTATATTATCAGAAATTCAATCATTAATTCCTGGTATTATATTATCTGATCTGATTAATAAATCTTATTTTTTTTCACGGCTAACAATATTATTAATGGTCTAATAATAAATTAGTACAAAATTATGAATCTTTTGTAGAGAAGGCTTCTAAAATGATATTTTCTATGTTAGTTTTTTTTTTTTTAAGAAAAATATCCATTTCTATACTATTTGGTAAGTTCCAGACTTCTGTTATGAAATATAAATATTTAGGTCTGCCGAATTTTATATTAATAAAAAAATTTCGAATATTTTATGTTATGTTTTATGTTAAAAATCTAAATTTCAACATAAATAAACAAAACTATTTTAAAGTCTGTTACCAAGTTTTTACCAGCTTTTATACTAATGAAAACAAAATCGAGAATAAATGATTTAAATTTTAAATCGGCCTGTAATTTTTTTCTTATAAATATGAGACTTACTATAAACTTTGCTCTTTTCATTTTCAGGTGTTTTAATTTTCTTAAGAGTACCTATTTTTATTTTTTTTTTTTTCAAAACAAAGATTGAAAACGCCAACAGAAGATTAATAATTTATTTTTAATTTACCGCTGCGACCAGTTCATAATGGATGTGGCGGTCAAATTTAAAAATTTAAAATTTGCTGAATTTATTTTTATTGAAAATGTGTTTTTTATGTATGTACTTCACCTTTTTTGACTGTACTAACTTTTAATGAACGGTTTGTGTCTCTGATAATACTTCTAGTGGAAAATTTGGTCTCTGGTAATAATATTTACTAAATTTATTTATATTTTTAATTAACGGTTTGTGTCTCTTGATAATACTTTGAGTCAAAGATTTGTGTCTCTGGTAATAAAATTTTAAATTATTAAATAAATATACAGAAATATCATCATTGCCAGTTTAGTTTACATTCAGTGTGGGTGTTTTATTATAGATATAAAATATATTTTTTTACATGTTGGCAAGGTCTCGCCAACATCTTGTGTATTATATTATAGATTTTTAAAAAAAAAAAGTCTCTAATTTTTTTTTTTTTATTTTATACGGTAAAAAAAAAGTTGGACAAGAAACAAAAACGAACACATGCTTATCATATTATATGATGCACACATATTTAGGTATGATACTCTAGGCAGGTAAAGAGTAGATACAATATTCTAACGATTTGTGCATCATATATGTACATAATATTGTGTTGAACAAGTCAGTTGTTAATAAGCTGCATAATTTGCTATATTAAAAATTATATACCAAAAATTATACAAATATTTTCGAACACATTGAATTTAAGGACAATTTTAAAAGAACAATATTTTTAATGAAAACAGTGATTATATGAATAATTTCCTAACTGTAAATTATGATTATTTGTAATTTGAGATGTCATTAATATATGGTATATGGTATATGGTATAGCTATTTCATACAAAAACTTTTTTATTTAATATTTTATAAAATTATTTTTTAATTATAAATATATTAAAGTTTCTGGTGTTGAAATCTAAACAAAATAAAAGGTTAATTTTTAGATTAATTTAAATGAAAATATAAGAGATAAAAAAAAACATAACGGAAAATTGAATTAAAATTGTTTCTGTAGATAATAAACAAAAAGATTTTCAAATTTGTTTAAAAAAAATATGAATATACAAAAAGTTTTTAAATATAATATGTACATAACATATATATACTTACTTATGTATATGTATATCTTTCTGTATATGTATATATATTCGCTTTAGGTTAAAATATTTAATTTTTTTTTTCTTTTTTTTATACCCGTACAATAGTCTCAGGTATATTAAAATTAGTTCTCTGTTTGTAACACCTCGAAATTGGCATGCTACATATTATACATTCAAGTGTATGGATCGGATCAGAATCGAAAAAATACTAGATTAAGGTTTACCTTCCAAAAATTTCTGTACCAAACAACAACTCATTACTAAAAATTTCTGTATAACAAGAATTTATATGAGTTGCTCTTTTTGGCTTTTGTATCTATCGATATTTTAAAACTGTTGAGGCAGATGAGATGATACAAAAAAATTTAAATAAATAAATATGTAACGGTTGTTTGAAGAATTTCTATTTAAATGATATTAGTATACATACATATGTACATATGTATGTATATGTATGTACATATGAACATATGTATATATGTATGTATATGTATGTATGTACATATTATTATTTCATTATATACCTATTACAATATGATATTAATTATAATTTATAAGATATACATATATACTTATTTTTAATTTAATTATATTCTACTAATTATATTATTATAAGAAAAATCTATATTATTTTTTTAATTAATCTATATATATGACCCAGCCGGAGTTTGAAACCCAGACCTTTCGTATGAAAGGCCGGTATCTTAACAACTGCACCATTGATTGGATATTTATATTATATAGCGGAGTATATTATTATACATACGTATTTTATTGTACATACTTTTACATAATATGTATAAGAATGCATTCTATGAATGAAATATTTTTAAAGAAATATTGCGATATATGACGAAATATCGACACTTAGTGTTAAATGGTACTGAAACGTAGCATAGTTGCAAAAATTTTGGTTTCCATAATCGTTAGGTGATAAGTTTGAATATACATTAGAAGAATCAATGATAATTTCAGAAATTACAAAACTCACATAAATTTAAAAAAAAAAAAAAGAAAAATTAAAAAAATAATATTATAGATATAACAGCAGAGTGTTCTACTATACATAATATATTTCGAACACAGTAAAGGGTTTATACGCGTATTTAAGAGTTGACAAGGGCAACTGCTTCTTCCTTTTTAATTAAAATTTTTATGTTATAATGAAACGAAAATAAATGAACCGTGTTTTTAATTGTTTGTACAATTTTAAATAAAGTTACAAGTTTTGGGGTTTTTTTTTTGTTTTGGTGGTTATACAAAAGATGGTATAGTGGTAAAAAAAGTAGAAAAAAATGTTCTTTTAATTTTTAAATAAATAATATATTAGAAAATGTTAGAAGATTTACGATTTTTTAGTTTATTGCTGCATTTTAAATTATGAAAATGCATTAATAGTGAGTTTCTTTTTTTATTTTTTTTAAATCATTTTGTTCATTTAACAGTGATTGATTAAAGTAATATGTAACTTTTTAAAGTTATTTTTGGAAAATTTTAATAAAAGAAATACCTATATGTTTGTGTGTCAGATTTTCCATCCTTTTTAAGTTAAAGAAAGAAAAATCGACATAATATAATAATATATGCTCGCAGTAGTTGTGACATCCTGAAAATGATAAATTATAAAATATGGAGAACAAAGAAAAGTACATTACATCTAAATAGTTATGATGTATGCGAGATTTTAACACTGTTTCATACAAAAATTCCAGTAACTATAAAAAAAAACTTATTTTAATTTTTTATTTTTTTTGTTTTTATGTATCTATTGATACTCCGTATATGGTCGTATGTATTTTGTGTACTTATAAAAAGAAATTTAATGAATGAAATATTTTTAAAGAAAAAATAGCGATGTATGGCGATATGTTAATATGCATTGTACATTATATACATACTAGAAAATCCCCTGTGCAATTGCACAAATTCTATAGATTCAAAAACATTTACGTTATCATACTGACTCCCTTAATAAACTACCTAAAAATTTCATTTTTACATCAGCACCATTAAAAAAACGTTGAAATCACTTACTTACTTGTAATAGAAAAAAAACATAAAACAAATCTAAACACATAAAATTAAAAATGTTAGGTACAGTTTATTAATTTAGTCTCGTTTTTTCGTGGCGGTAATATTTGACAGTTTGTTAATCATTGAGAAGAAATGGTCCAAGCTAAAAACACATTCAGGGTAAAAGTTCGTGCCGATATCTCAAAAATTGTTTGAAACACATGTATAAAGTGCACAATAAAAACCGGCGAAAAACCAACCAAGAGCAACCGCTACGACATTTTTTTTTTGTTACATTTAAAACACTCCCAATAATCGAAATAATTTTAATATTTGTTAAAATTTTACTCTCTATTTTTCTTTAGTTTTAAAAAAAAAATTTTTATTTAGATGAAAAACAGTTGTTTTCGCCGCGAAATTACTTCAATTACCAAAACTACTTTCAAGTCTTTTGCGTTTATTTTTTTTTTGCTTGAAAAAAATTTGCTGAATTTATTTTATTTAAATGTACTTTGGAAGAGGTCTTTGGTATATTTAATAAAAGATTCATGTCTCTGATAATGTAATTTCATAAATTTTCGGGGTCTTTTTTTTGTGACGGTCGTTTTCGACAGCTTTTTAATTTAATGGTCTAATAATAAATTAGTACAAAATTATGAATCTATTGTGAGAAAAGTCTTCTAAAATGATATTTTCTATGTTATTTTTTCTTTTTTTTTTAAGAAATTATCCATTTCTATAATATTTAGTAAGTTTCTGATTTCTGTTTTGAAATATAATTAGCTAAGTCTGCCGAATTTTATATTAATAAAAAAAATTCGAATATTTTATGTTATATCAAAAATTCAGCTTAAAAAATCAAAATTCTAGCCTAAATAAACAAAACTACTATAAAGTCTGTTGCGAAGCTTTTACCAGCTTTTATAATAGTGAAAACAAAATCAAGAATTAAATCGGCCTATTATTTTTTTCTTATAAATATAAGGCTTATTATAAATTTTGCTCTTTTCACTTTCAGGTCTTTTAATTTTATTAAGAGTATTTTTATTTTTTTCAAAACAAAGAGTCATTTGAAACCTGCCAACAGAATAATAATAATTTATTTTTAATTTACCGCTGCGACCAGTTCATAATGGATGTGGCAGTCAAATTTAAAAACTTGCTTTAAATTTTGCGTCGAAAGTACTTTTTAAAAAGTAAACATTTGTGTCTCTGATAGGACTTTTAGTCGAAGATTTGTGTCTCTGATAATAAAATTTTAAATTATTAAATAAATATATAGAAATATCATCATTGCCAGTTTAGTTTACATTCAGTGTGAGTGGTTTATTATAGAAATAAAATATTTTTTTTTTAAATGTTGGCAAGGTCTTATCATTATATAGTGTATATTATCAGAAATTCAATCATTAATTTCAGGTATTATATTATCTGATCTGATTAATAAATCTTATTTTTTTCCATGGCTAACAATATTATTAATGGTCTAATAATAAATTAGTACAAAATTATGAATCTTTTGTGAGAGAAGGCGTCTAAAATGATATTTTCTATGTTATTTTTTTCTTTTTTTTTAAGAAAAATATCCGTTTCTATAATATTTAGGGAGTTTCTGACTTCTGTTATGAAATATAATTATTTAAGTCTGCCGAATTTTACATTAATAAAAAAATTTCGAATATTTTATGTTATACCAGTTCTACCGAAAATTTAGCTTAAAAATCTAAATTTCAACCTAAATAAACAAAACTATTTTAAAGTACGTTACGAAGCTTTCACCAGCTTTTATACTAATGAAAACAAAATCAAGAATAAAATCGGCCTATTATTTTTTTCTTATAAATATGAGGTTTACTATAAACTTTGCTCACTCTCACTTTTTCACTTTCAGGCGTTTTAATTTTATTAAGAGTACCTATTTTTATATTTTTTTTTCCAAAACAAAAATTGAAAATGCCAACAGAAGATTAATAATTTATTTTTAATTTACCGCTGCGACCAGTTCATAATGGACGTGGCGGTCAAATTTAAAAATTAAAAATTTGCTGAATTTATTTTGATTGAAAATGTGTTTTTTAAGTATGTACTTTTCCTTTTTTGACTGTACTCACTTTTAATGAACGGTTTGTGTCTCTGGTAATACTTCTAGTGGAAATTTAGTCACTCGTAATAATTTTACTAAATTTATTTATATTTTTAATGAACGGTTTGTGTCTCTTGATAATACTTTGAGTCAAAAATTTGTGTCTCTGGTAATAAAATTTTAAATTATTAAATAAATATACAGAAATATCATCATTGCCAGTTTAGTTTACATTCAGTGTGAATGTTTTATTATAGATATAAAATATATTTTTTTGTATGTTGGCAAGGTCTCGCCAACATCTTGTGTATTATATTATAGATATAATTTGTAGTAATCTATAGTTATAAAATAAAATATAGATTTGTCGCTGAGTATTAGATAAATGGTTTTGTAGTATAGATAGTTGGTTAAGATAGCTTTGAATCTGCACTGCAGGGAGAGTTTAAGTATTTGATATACGCATATATTATGTAGGTATATGTTTTTATACCCTACACCTAAAGTATAGGGTATATTAACTTTGGTATGGAGCTTTGTATCCACCAAAAAGAAGCGAGTTAGATATGGACATGTATATTCTGAATCAAGACCACCTCCTGAGTCGATTTAAGAATGTCCGTCCGTTCGCACGATAACTCAAAAACTAGTAAAGCTATCGTGATGAAATTTATTTAGTATAGGTTACTAATTACGAAATAAAGGTTAAGTTCGAATCGGTACAAAATCGGTCTGTGGGTTTGGATTTTGGAAGCTTCCGAATGATTCCAGAGCAAACAGGATTATTTCCAAAACCAACAAAGATAAAACCTTTAAATTTGGTACAGTGATGTTCTTTCATGTTTGATTTATGTCTCTGAAATTTTAAAAGATTTGGTCCATGGGTTCGAATTTTGGAAGCTTCCGAACGAGCCCCAGAGCAAACGAGTATATCTCTATAACGAACAAAGATAGAATTGTTATTTTTAGTACAATGGTGTTCAGGCATGTTTTTTTTATGACCCATTTTAGAGGATTTCGACCATTTCGAACAGCATTTCGACCAGGTTTCCAAATGAGCCCAAAAGCAAGCAAACGAATATATCTCCAAAACCAATAAAGATAGAACCTTTATATTTGGTGCAAGGGTATTCTGTTATTCCTTTTCTTTAAAATTTAAAACTGACATTTAAGATGATTTGGACCATGTATTCGGATTTTGGAAACTTCCGCCTCTTTTGGGTTCCTGCAATTCGAGTTGAATAAGGAAGAAAAGGGAAGCGGTTGAAGTAGCTGCCAAAAAACAAATAATAAATAAATAATTTTAAAATAATAAATAGGTACATACCTATTATGTTTCTGCTAATATGGATTTTTATGAAAGTTAAAGTTGAAATTATTGGACCAAAGCTTGAGATATCCACCATGCAAATTTTTAATACAAGCAGAGTGATAGGTATTGTATTTTGAATACTATATGAAGGTTTGTATTGGTATTTTAGAGTTGGCAAAGGCAACTGCATCCTCGTTTTTTCAATTTTATTTCAGTTTTAATTTTTATTTTTAATTTTTCGAACTTATTTCATAATGAAATAAGGTGGAGTACTTAAAAATAAAAAAAAATTCGACAAAATAACAAATTTAATCAGGGGCAATTTTAAAGTTCAATACAAAATAAGAGATTTAATAATATGCTCCCACCCCACTGTTTAAAATGCTTTGTAGTTAAAATGTGTATGTAACAAAAATAATAAACAGAGGTTATAAAGTTGATAAAAGATTTTTTTGATTTTTAATATATTTAGGATATTTGCTTTTTAAATATCCGTAATTTCCATAAAAATGTATTCTATTTTTAGAAACACCTGCTATTTGTCCCATTAAAATGAATTTAATGTTCCATAATACCAAATATAATTTGGTTTCATTTTTTTTTTTTTTTTATTTATTTTCCATTTTCATTTTAAGGATTAATTTAATGACATCTAACTTACGTGCGTAATGAAAAGGAATTTTCGTTTTAGATTCTCGAATGAATTTCCTTTTTTTTTTTTTTTTTAGATTTATTGTGGGGAAAAATTAAATACAAATGGAAATGAAGAAATAAAATTATCATCATTATTATTATTAACATTATTTTATAGGCAGTCATAATATTAAATACATAATATGAAAATCATTATTGGTACGTTTTTTAATTTATTTTCTTCTGAAAAAATTTAATGTAAAACTTTTTGCTAAACACAGTTGTATTATATGTTGTAATAATTTTTAGTTTTTCATCATTGTCCTTAAAATCTTAAAGAATCGTCTTTAAAAAGTTTTGATACTAGTACAAAAATTACCATTTTTAGATACCAAAATCCATTATATAATTGGTTATCTGTGAAACTATAAATATTTAAAATTTTATAAGCTTGTTTTATTTTTTTTGTTTGTAAAGTCTCTGCTCTTATTAAGATATGAAAAATTAAGTTTAGTTGTTTTTTTTTTTACTAGTAACAAAGAATAATATCTAACAAATTTGTCTAAAAAATATAAAACAACCTGCTGTTGTATGATAAAAAAAAAAGAAAAGTTGATTACAATATAATTTTGTTAATAATGGCAGATGTGACCAAATAAAAATAATTTTATTTTTTTTTTATTTTTGACAAAAGTAAAATAAAAAAAATAATACAATAAACTTTTAACTTTTATAATCCCATTAGAAAATGTTTCAATAAAAGTATTCAAAGCAAATTATTATCAGTATAAAACTTTTCTAAAAAATTTTCCAAAATAATTTCTTTTCTCTTTTTTTTTTGGGAGCATGTGAGTTTGCCAAAATGCATTTTTTGAAAAAAACATTTCACCTTTTTGCTATATGACAAAAAAAAAATTTGAAAAATGTCTTAAAAGACTTTTAACAAAAAGGACACTTTCTAAAAAGTCATTAACAAAATAGTATTAAAAAATCGGAGCCTGCTTTAGTGTTGAAACATGTATGTAAAAAAAAATTATTAGTTATGAGGTATTTCGGAGTTGGTTATAAAATCAGAGTTAAATACTTATTCCAGAAAATATATAGTAATTTGAAAGTATGTTTGTCAAATATCTTTTTTGTAAAGTATCTTGTATTATGTCAAATTAAAAGGCGCATTTTACAGCATTTTTCCAAAAAAAATATTAGATAAAATGACGTTTGATAATTTAGAATTCATTTAACTGTATATAAATCTTTTTTATTTATTTTTTTTAATGTCTTCATTTAATAGTATAAAAATATATCTATATATTTATATATTTACATAAATGTTTGATTCAATATAAATTTATTCAAGTACAAAAAAAAACAAAAAGCAAACTTTTAGTATTGTACTTTTATACCTATGGGTAGGTATACTTCTTAACTTTTAGTTTCAATAAAGAGT
Source organism: Poecilobothrus nobilitatus (assembly GCA_947095535.1). Taxonomy (NCBI): domain Eukaryota; kingdom Metazoa; phylum Arthropoda; class Insecta; order Diptera; family Dolichopodidae; genus Poecilobothrus; species Poecilobothrus nobilitatus. The sequence continues at coordinate 248,601,581 of OX352773.1, read as the reverse complement.
GAAAGTTCATCATTTTTTATTGACATAATATTTAATAAAATGAAAATTGATTGCAAAATATTATTTAAAATAAAATAATCTTTTACTGATTGTTTACTTCTTATAAATTGGTTCCAATCAAAGTAGTTTTATTAAAATATAAGAAGTTTTTTTAATGTATAACCAAAGTGAAAAATAATATTTCATGAAAACTTGTACACTTAATAATGAAAGAAATAAAATTTTGTTATAAGTTCAGACTGCTTTTCTTTTTTTCTAAAAAAAAAAAAAAACTAAATAAATAAAATAATAAATTATATTATGTACTAAATGCAATATCCAACATATAACATCTATACTTTTCGTTCACTTCTTATGTTATTATTTTTCTGTCTTTCAAATCTTTTTATCCAGTTTTTAGCATATTTTAGCAAAAACAGGATTTCGACCAGGCTTCCGAATGAGCCCAAAAGCAAGCAAACGAACATATCTCCAAAACCAATAAAGATAGAACCTTTATATGTGGTACAAGGGTATTCTGTTATTCCTTTTCTTTATAATTTAAAACTGACATTTAAGATGATTTGGACCATGTATTCGGATTTTAGAAACTTCCGCCTCTTTTGGGTTCCTGCAATTCGAGTTGAATAGGGAAGAAAAGGGAAGCGGTTGAAGTAGCTATTATATTAAAATAATAAATTATATTATGTACTGAATGGAATATCCAACATATAACATCTATACTTTTCGTTCACTTCTTATGTTATTATTTTTCTTTCTTTCAAATATTTTTATCCAGTTTTTAGCATATTTTTGCAAAAAAATTTTGTCTGTCGTCTGTTTATAAAAACACTAAACAGTTTAAAGGTAAATAGTACTTGACGAAACCATGACAACTGCGACGTGTCGTGATTTTTATTTATATGTATTAAAGTTGATTTCCACTATACCGACACGTGACGATATCGTGACGACAACATATTTTTGTTACGTATTCACGATGTTGGACGTAACGACATTGAATTTTTTTTTTTATTATATTAAAATGAAAGATAATTCTTAAATTAAGTGAAAAAAAAAAAAAAAGAAATGATAAGTTGGAAACTTTCTGACAAATTTTTAATAGTTAATACTTTGTTTGAAAGTCTATGTGCAAAGCTAAAACTAAATGACATTTTTTACGTTTTTATGTAATTAATCTTTCATAAAATATTTTGGATAATAGCTAGTGTCCTGAGAACTGCAATAGTGTCAAATAATTCTACTTTTCGAACCTATATACATTTTTTTAAATTAGTTTATTGATATATAAATTACAATTTTATTGAATTCAATGCCTGCAATGATTTCATTTATAAAATTCGTTTTAAACTGGGCCTATACATATTAGTGCTCGTTTGTTAGTGCAATTTGTATTTGTTTAATCACATGATCACAGTACTATTCTGATCTTTTGCTGGATTTAACCTTTTAACTTGAAAAATAAAAAGGGAATAAAAACAAATATATAGAAAATTGCTTTGAATTTGAAGGTTAATTTCGCTTTATTCAATTTTTTATTTTTCTTTTCTTATTTTTTTTTTGTATTTTGCTTTAAATATCTTATAGTTTCATCCAACTCTATAATATGTTATAATATTATTTACTTTAGATTACATTATATTAAAAAAGTGCACGATAATTTATGAAAAAATTAAATTTTTTGAAATGACGTTGTCACGTGCAAAAATTTGCATCGGATTTCGTTTTTTTAAAGTTTAACTGACTAAAATGGTAAACGTTGACGTTTTTCTCCTTCCTATGGGAGAAGCGAATCTTCAAATAAAGAAATAATAATCTCGTTCAGTAAAGGGTGAAATTTTTACTAACTAAAGCCAAAGTATGGGAGTATACATACATAATATCTAAATTCGTTCAATGACGTCATTTTTATTTAAAATCTTGGTTTAAAATTATAATAAAAATACGGTTTATTTTTCTTATAATTGCATCAAAAAACGTATAAGTTTGTTGGGTATATTCAGATATATATTACTAGAATTATATTTATTTTTTTAAGAGTATATGTATATGTACAAATAAAATGGAAATTATAAAATATATATCAAAAAGAAATGAATAATGTGCATATATATTATATGGAATAAAGTATGTCATGCGGCGTATCGATTTTTTTTCTTTGTTTTTGTATGCAATAATATTTCCTTGAAAATTTACATTGTATACGTTATTGAAATGGTAAGCTTATGTAGAAGTTCAGAATGACAGAGATACGAGTACCTGAATGTAGAAATAATAGCAATTTAGAAAAACTTACAATTAAAGAACTTAACTCCAACATAAAGATCAACTTAGTAAAATACCTCGGCTCATTCACCTAAAACAATATGTGAAATACATCAAACACCTAAAAAAGCTGGTGATAGAAAAAGTGAAAAAAGCTTTTTAAGATTATCAAAAATGTATGTGAGTGCCAACCAATCTCTAATAAGATCAAAACTAACATTATAGCATACCACTGTGGTATAACACATAAGTGCCAGTCTTAGTAGGAAAGTTTTATTTTCACAAAAGTGCATTTAAGAATATGCACAAACAAATCACTCAAACTCGAATCTGACTATAAGTATTCTTATTCGAATAAATATACACAGATTCAAATATGCATAGAATTGATAGTTTTATGATAAAATTATTTCGAAATCATTATGGGTGAGCACAAAACACTTCAGAAAATCAAATCCAATAAAAAATATACTGAAACAAAATAGACTGCTCATGCAATTTGTAGCACCTCCGTATTTTATCGGTTTAATAATTTTACAAATTTTTAACACCCTTAATAGTTTTAAAATAGGTGAAAGGTAGGTGTAAAAAAATTTTTTTTTAGATAACTATGAGTTTTACTAGTTGTTAGAGATTGGAAAAATTTCTTGTGGTTTAACGTTTTTAGATTAAAGGAATTTCAGTAAAACTTGAGATATAAACATTTGAAAATAGGTTTTTTTTTTGTAACTTTGACGGGTTGTAGCTCCGTAATGAGTGGAATTACATAAAAAAGTTATTTCACAATAATAATTCTTATCTTATCCACAGTTAAAATTTATTTGCTCCATCTTTAACAGTATAGAAATTTTGTAAATAGACGAACCGAACGGACAGATATAGAAGGAACCTTGCTATTGTAAAATTGTAAACGTTTGACCAGCGGATAGAAGAAGCTATAATACAATTTCTTTTTTAATATGAACATAGCTCTTCCGTGTCTAATTAGGCTACAATGCTCTGATATCTGAAATTTTGTCTGAAGAAGTTAAGTTTTACGTAACAACTTCAGTCAAATTTGTTTGGTATGGTCGTATGAAGCAACGGATTTCGAATAAATGTCATAGAATTCCGAAAGTTATATAAATATATTACAGATCTTAATGAAATCAAATTTTTGAAATTTTGTAAAATTTGATTAAATTTTACGGAAGTAGCATATATCATTATATTGCTGCAGTTATCCTAAAGTTGAGATAATCAACTCTATATTCCCATTTTTAATCTAAAATCTTAAATTTTCTTTTATTCTTCTTCCTACGTAAAATGAACTTCTTTGGAAAAAAACAAAAGTGTATTATCAAAGTATTGGAGCAAAGGATTAAAAATAAATTTTAAATTAACTATAAAATCATTAAAAGAAAATTTAAAAAGAAATCTAAAAATATAATAAATATTATTGTGGAAAATGTTGTTTCATTTTCTCTATCGGTTATGATTTTTTATTATGAATAGAAAATATGAATATTGTGGAACTCAAAATAATTAATCATATTGATTTAAATAATCATTTAATAAATTTATTTATTTTTTTTTTTTATTTTGAAAATAAAATTTTATTTCTTTTGTTTTGCAAAAGAAAAAAATCAAAGTTAATATTTTCAATAATAATAAAATTATTCTTTGTATTTTTATATTATTAGGTATATTTTATTGATGATCAAAGCATTCTTTTGAATTTCAAATAATGAACAAAGTAAAACAAGTAGATGTAAAAATGAAATATATTTTAATTAGCACATTTACTTTAAATTTTATAAATTTTTTATATAGAAAGTAATAAATTGTAAAATTGTAATAAATTAATATTCTTTTTAAAAGTTATAATAAAACAGAACTCAGTTCCTATATTTTCTAATTGGATATAATTATTAGTCCTTAAAATTTGAATTTTTACACATCCCTTATTATTTATAAATAACCGAACGGATTTCCTATGGTTGCTTATAGGAGTGGTAAGAAAAACAAAAAAAGTAGCATATTTGATAGTATCAAAATGGCTAAAATATTGCAATCGTAATATTTTGTGGATATTCTTCTAAAAATATTACAGATTAAATGAATCGGATAACAGATCGAAATCGGAATCGGATTAAATGAATTGGATATCAATACTAGATACTAAAAAGCAATCTCATGACTGAAATATGAGAATAGCTAACCTTGAAAGAAAGTTCTAAATAATATTTGACACAGAATTTTGAAGTGAAGCAAAGTATTTCTACAATTAATAAAATATGAGTATTCCATGAAAGTTCTTCTTAAGTATTCTTAAGGATTTGCATTTTTCAATATAACATAATTTTCGAAAGAAATTTAAAGCAAGGAAGCACATTACATATAGTTAATATCCGACAGTAGTGAGTGTTGAAGTAATTTAAACGCCTGTTTCTGTCAATACAAATCTATTTTTTGCAGAACATAGTTCAGATTTTTAAAGATCCTTTTAAAGTATTTACATTCGACTTGGCTATATATAATTATAAACTATATTACAAAATTTTAATTAAAAACTTTTAAACTAGAAAATACAAACGTTTCAGTTTTTGTAAACACTTTATATAGATATGGGATCATCATATGTTTTAATAATTAATAATAAAATTTTATTTAATTTTATTACTATTTTATTTCAATAAAAATCAACTTAAGTTTTACAACAAAATTACTAATTTTAATATTTAATTCTTTACAACAAAATGATTTAATTCTTTAAGACAAATAACTTTAATTCTTTATAACCAATAATGATATCTCTGCAGCAACGGTACGTGCAGAAGTGAAGCTTATCCTTTTCCTTTATCTATATTAAACCAAAAAAAAATACCACAAAAAAAAAAGACAACAATGCAATGCAATGTCAAAAAAAAAAGAAACAAACGAGTGCATTCGTCATATTTTAGGGTTCGCACTTGTGATAATAAAAATCGATATTTTATAATTTTGGTATTTGGTATTACATTCTCACATACATAAAACATTTGCTGGGACAAGCGCCTTTTCAACCACTTTTATCCGATTTTCCGTTATGATAATATCACCGATTTAAAAAAAAATACGGATATATCATTTAAAATTTATCAAAATTTGTCAAAATCTCAGAATTTTATAATAAATAAATTTGATGGCATTCTTTTAAACATTATTGAAATTGTGAATTGTTGCTTTAGGCGCCAGTTATAGCTATTATTGAAATGCTTTCGGAAAATTTTTATTTTCAATTTTTTTGCAGCAAAGACATATAAAATTTAACAAAAGTGTTGATTTAATGATTAAATAATTTCTAAAGAATAAATTCTGCTACGAATTTTTAAATTTTAAGTTAAATATTTAAAAAATAAAATCAATTTTATGATTTTCCGGATTGATAATTATTTTCGTGAACAACTGATCAGTAATTTTGCTAATGACACAAAATTGTTTCAATGACATATGTTTCATTCCTTCCCATTTCAGTTTGTCATTGAAAAAAATTCTGAAGCAATTCTTGATATATTTTATTATGATTTTGTATTTTAATGAGATTAGACTTAAATTTTGTTTTTTTATTATTTTGTTTAAGTTTAGTTTTAAAACGTTTTATTTGAAAATGAAAATTTCAAAAAAAGTAAAAAAAAATTAATTCTAGAAAATTTTTACTTTTTTATTCTTCTCAATTCAGCCAACCAATGTCATTATTAAATAAAATAATCTTTTTTTATTTATTATTAGTACCTACCATTTTCTACCAACAATAATTAAATAAATTAAAATAATAAAACTTTATTTTGCAAACATCGAAATAACGCTAACAACAATTTAAATTTAAATTACATTTATTTTTATTTTGCCTTCATTATTGTCATTTGCCATTTCACAGATAATTTAACTGACAGTTTTCTCTGATTGCTATAATCGTCTATACGGAAAAAAGTATAAGTTTTCAATGAAACGTTTTTTCCGAAAGCATTTCAATGGTAGCTATAACTGGCACCATACATGCGTTTTCAAAAGAAGTATAATAATATAACTCAATAAAATTTATTTCAGTAAAATACTTCCACAGATCTGACAAGTAAGCTTCATAAGGCTAATACTCTTGAAATATTTTTAGCAATAAATCAAAAACTCGTTCAATTCAAACATTAAATCAAAAATTCATTCTTTAAATGTTTTTTTTTTAATTTTATGGGATTGATTGACAACTGGACACTAACATCAGTCATCAACGCAATAATTAAATTAAAAAGTTGTATTGAAATTAATAGACATGAATGTGTAAAAACAATTAAGTTATCTATATTAGTGATTATATTTAGAAAAGAACTTTGTGATATCATATTTTGTTTTAGTTAATTTCCGTATTAAAAAAAATATATATGGAAACCAGGAAGTGTTTTTTGGTTTTTTTTTTTTTTTTTGTAAATTCTTATGTTTTAATTCATAGACAGGCGACGGAAATCAAAAATCTTAAGATATTCATTTCAATTATTTTATTTAGTTACTAATCTATTATAGACTATTTCATACAGTTTTCATTTAATAACAAAATCTCTATAGGAGACTATATATATATATACATATTCATATATATTTTTCTCTTTTTGATTGGATCAGTTAAGTTGGGGTTTCTTTCCTTTATTTAAGTTCATTCTCTTATTTATTCAGAATAATTAATCTTTGAATTTGGTTTGCTAAATCATGTATAGAAAAATTAATTAATATACTGATATAAAACATATATTATTATTCATACCTATACATAGATAAATATTAGGTGAATAAAAATTCAATACCTGTCAAATAATAAAAATTATAAAGAATTTTATTATCGATTTGAAATTATTTAATATTAAAAGAATTTCTTTTTTTTTTTTTTGTTTTGTTTTAATATTTATTAAATTTATGAAGTAATAAATTGTTGTGCTAATGAAAGAAGTTATTATTTATTATAAAAAGAAAGATTAAAAAATGTTTATGCTCACTTTGTGATATTGATTAATGATATTATAGTCTGTGTTCATTATATTTAACTATTAGCAAAGCAAAAAGTTTAAAAGTAATTTTGTATACGATGAAAAGAAATTTTTGGTGTTAATAAAAATCATTTTTTTTGGTTAATTGGTTTACATGGCTGCTATCTAGAAATTTATCACGAGAACATAAATAGCGCAGATGAGCTGAAGGCTATTTTGATACTATTTCCTTGTATTTTTGATTATCAACTATATTCTATTTAAACTTTTAACTTAAGCTTTTAAACTATGTATATTGTAATCAATATCCATTCTGGTTGCATAGGTTCGTATCGGCCAGTTATCCGTAATTATCGCTATATATGGCTCTATAATAATTAAACTACTAAAATAATTTTTTTGTGGGAATTATAATAATAATATATAATTAAAAAAAAATTCAATTTCATTTGCCGCAAGCATCTATTAAACGTGTTTATAATAAAACGAGGAAGAATACAGTTGACTTTGTCAACTCTTAGATACCCGTACGAACCGTTAGTATGTTCACAGCCTGTCACTCTGCTTACAATATTATTTTTTTAATATTTTAGTATTTTAAAATAATTTGGGTGAATTTTATAATTTCTAGAACTATGGGTTGTACATATATTCAAACTATATGTTTATATGTACATTCTTCAAAAGCAGATTCTAACCTTCCACATAACGATTATCAATCCAAAACTTTTTCAAATATTCTATAGTACCATTTAATACTAAGCGGTAAATGTATATTAAATTTACTAAGTACAAAACAGTAAATATAATTTTAAATATTATATTATATTATATTTAAATATTCCATTGACAGAATAATTTCTTATAAGTACAATAAAATACATATATGTATGTAAATACGGCGCTATATAATATACATCTATACTCTTATCATTCATTCACTAGTGACATATACGATATGTAAATAAACATGATATTATATAAGTATGTATGTATATCAATATCATATAAATAAAAATTCTTCAAGCAACCGTTATGTTGTATATTTATTTACATTTTTATGTACTGCGCATTATATCCTCAACAATTTCAAATTATCGAGTAAAACAAAATGGAAAAAATTCGTTTTAAAGAAATTTGTTAGAAAAATTGAAAAAATCAAGTAACACTTTCGTCAATTATAAAGTAACCCTATATTATTAAAAAAAGTTGTTAACAGAAATAAAAATATAATGTTGGAGCTTTAATTTTTGTGTATTACTTCAAAAAAATTTTAACAGGTGTTCAAGTTACAGGTGTTTAAAAATAGGAAATTTTCAGTTTTTGACCCCTTACAGCTCCTAAACGGGGGATGATACAAAAAAAATTTCTGAAATGACTCATACTAATTTTCAAAGATCTAACTTCTGTCAAAATTTCAAGTTTCCAACTTTAACCGTTTAGAAGATGGAAGGGTTAAAGAATTTTGCAAAATTTGAGTTTCGCATAACGGTAAATTAAGACACCGTATGCCACAAATATATATTTATTGTATATATACTTTTAAAGCTAATGAAAGTAGTAATCGTTTGGCGTTTTCAAAATGAAGATATACCTTATACAACTTGTGCTATAACAATTTAAATATAGAGCTTTTTTGAACCTTTGAGGAGCTGTAGCTCCGTAACGGGAGGGGCTACAAAAAAAAGTTATTAAAAATAAAATTAATATTTTTGTGAGATCTATCAGTAGTTAAAATTTCATAGCTCTATTGCAAAAAAAATGTGGAGATCTAAAAGTTAGGTGTTCGAGAGCTACCCTAAGGCTTGCTCCAAACTCAACCAAAAAAAATAGGGAACCTACAAATTATTCCCAAAATATTTTGTGTAAATTTCAAGATTCTAGCTTTCTTAGTTTTTGAGTTAGCGTGCTGACGGACGGACGGACGGACGGACATGGCTCAAAAGTCTTAGAATTTTTTTCTGATCCGATCCATACCTTTGAAGGTATATCTAGCTCGCTTATTTCGAGGTGTTACAAACGGAGGAGTAATTTTATTATACCCGATCCTATCGTACGGGTATAAAAAATAAGTAATGAGAAAACCAAGGGTTTTCAAAAAAGTACATTTCCAAAATTAAAAAATATTCCATTAGAGAATATTAGCCTAGAGTAAAGAGTAGATATATTGAAAAATCGGTAAGAAAAAAAGAAAAAATTGAGAAGAATCAAATCACATTTTCGTTAATTATAAGATAATCCTATATTATTAAAAAAAAACTATTAACACAAACAAAAATATAATGTTGGAGCTTTAATTTTTGTATGTAACTTCCAAAAAATTTGTACAGGTGCCCAAGTTATAGGTGTTTAAAAATAGAAAATGTTTTTGACTCCCTTACAGCTCCTAAACGGGGAGTGATACAAAAATATTTTCTGAAATAACTCATATTAATTTCGAAAGAATACTGATTTCGAATTCCAGCTCCTATCAAAAGCTCAAGTTTTTAAGTTAAACCGTTTGAAAAATAGAATTAAACTATATGTCGTTATAACCGATTTATACTGTATATTATGAAAATTGGTTTGCCATATAGTTTATTTTTTGAGGAATACCAAGAATAAAATGTAACATTAAGGTGAATCCGATCATTGGCTGAACTGACAATAGAAGAATTAGATTGCATAAAATCAAATCGAAAAAGTGGGCTCGGTGCCCAAATAGGTAAGAGCGTATAAATAAAAAATCGAAAAAAAGAACCATGCGATAAAAGAACCATGATACATTAGAAGAAATAAAAATGATTAAAAACTACTACACTACCGAATTAGAAATTTTTTTTTGGCTATACTTCACTTTAGCTTTAACAAACAAACATGTTTCAGTAAAATTTGAAAAAGATTGGACGCTTCTTTTGATTATTTAAAAGAAAAAAATTTATTTTTAATTTTATGAAACTAATTTTATTTGAGAGTAATCTTATAATTTAACTTACAACACTTTTGATTAACAATTTTAAAACAAATGGCTAAATTATGTGCAGTTTTAGGTCTACATAATGATTAGACTTAATTATAATTTGTGCTAGGTACTATTTACATTATTATAAAACTGCAATTCGACCAAAAATGTAATTTGTTTTTTGATGAAATTCGAGCAATAATATTTAAATGTGGGAAATTACTTGTTTTAAGTTTACTTAATATGTATGTATTAAGTATATTTTGTTTTTTTTTTACGAGGATAATAGGGAGTCATCGAAAGACGTTAAAAAGAAGTAGTAGAAACACGACTCCTCTATGAACGTGTGGGACTTTAACCCACTAAACACTACCTTCTTTTTTGACCAAACAATATGGGTTATGAGATTTGACAAAATTGTACTGTTTTGAAAGAGAAGAATTCTGGTATGGGGTAAAAAATGGTTTGCAGGAATATGATGAACGAAGGTTTTGATGTTCTCCTTAAATAAAATTATATTTAAATATTTTATATTGAAATATGATATTGACTTTAAAGTTTAAATTATTTAGGAAATACAAATTTAGCCTCTGTTATTTTTGTAAGAATGGAGTTCGAAGAAATTGTTTTAACAATAACAGAAAGTGCTGACGGAATTTTGATAGCAAAAGAATTTATTTTATAAGATGAAGGATTTGACGAATACGTAACTCGGGAGCTAAAGTCAAATAAGCCTTAATTTTAAGTTAAGTTATTTCATAATAAAAAAAATGAAGCAACACAGTTTTATTTTAGAAGTTTTTAAAGATCAATTTGAAATTTTTATTTCTTCTTCTTCTTAAAAATAAAAATAGAATAATTGAAAAAAAAAAATAATATAAATATAAAGAATATAAAACAAAAAGTAAATATTGAACATTTTAAAATAATAATAATTTTACTTATTCGTAATAAACTAAAAATTTTTTACAATTTAAAATGAATTAAAAAGAAATTTTTTTTTTTTTTTTGCTTCATTGAAAAAATTTTAACTTTATTTAAAAATAAAATCTATATTTCATATATAATTTCTTTTCTTTTTTTTGCATTTATTTCAGTTTTCACATATAGAAATAAAACAATTATTTTTAATATTCAGCCCTTTTTCTAATTACAGAAGGCCCAAGAATAATTTTTCCAATTAAAAATGTTGTAATCAAAAAAAAAGGATTCTCTTATTTTTTTCTTTTTTTTTTTTTTTATAACAAAAACAACAACAATTTATCAATATTATATAAATTTGTACAAGCAAATGGGAATAAAGGAACAAAGGAATTCAAATTTATTTTATAATATAATTTTTTTTTTGTGTAATTTTGTTTAAAAAGAAAAAAAATATTTTTGAAAGGAAGGAAAATATTTTATGAGAATTTGTATAGAAAATAAAAATTTTATTCAAAAATAAAAAAAAAAAAAAATGTTTTATTTTATTTTTATTTTAATAAATTTTTATTATATATATTTTTTTTAATTTTCATCCAATTAACCAAAATTTATTGGAGTTGATCCTTTTAGTTTATTATTGGATTACAGAAAGGGATAAGAAGGGAAATTTTAATATCTAAAAAAAACAAAAGAAACAATTAAAAAAAAAAAAAAAATTTCGTAAATGAATTAAAAAAATATTTTTGTTTTTTTTTTTCTTTACGAGGATAGTAGGGAGTCATCGAAAGACGTTAAAGAGAAGTAGTAGAAGCACGATTCCTTTATGAATGTGTGGGACTTTAACCCACTAAACACTACCTTCTTTTTTGACCAAACAATATGGGTTATGAGATTTTTAGTACTATTGTACTGTTTGGGAAAGAGAAGGATTCTGGTATGGGGTAAAAAATGGTTTGCAGGAATATGATGAACGAAGGTTTTGGTGTTCTCTTTAAATACATATAAATTAAAAATGTAATTATTTTCAATTTTTGGGGAACACATGAGTTGGTAAATGATTCCACATTCGCGATATTCGAGTCAAAAAAGAATTAGTATATGCTGAAATTTTCCATCTAGGAATTTGAATTATGTATAGAGGTGGGCGGCGGAGGTTCTCCTATCTTTGGAAAACTTTGAATGGAGGTATTAGACTTTTTATTTCGTCGGAACAAGTCTCCATTTCTACTAAACATCTATAAGCGTAATATCTAACTGCATCTTTCGATGCAACAAAAATATGATTGGTTCAACTTAATTTTTGATTTAGCTCAATGCCCAAGATGTTTAGGTCACCGATATATTGTTACAATTTAAGGTGGCATTCAACAGCAAGAAAATTGTAAACCGCGAAAATTACAGAAATTGATATTAAAATTGACAATGATTAAAAAGAAAAACAAATTAAAATGGTAAAATGGCAAAAAAGAACAGTACAAATGTCCCAAAAGTAAACTAAAGATTTGCAACATACATCCAACAGTTTTTCATACCTTAATGAATACAATCACAAAACAAGTTTACTCGAAGTATAATGTAACGTCGATACTTAAGTAATTCTAAATGTTAACATAGCGGAAATGTAAAAATAATTTAACAGCAAACTTAATGAAGAAGTGAGGGAGGCAGTTATCTATTGTTGGATCATATTTTAACTTGAAATTTGAGATTTGTATTTAATGAAAAGAAAAGTGTAACAAAAAAAATATTTATATAGATATAAAAAATCCGCACTCGATAATTATAAACATAAATTAATTATTTACTAACTTGACAAAATTTAGTTATTTTAAATAATAAAAATATATTATAAAGTAAACGAAATATTGCTATGTTAAATTAATTAAATCTAGCTTCACTTAATTCAGATAAGTTTAGTTTACCTAGCTAAGTATAGCTAGTTACACTGTCAGCAAAAAAATTGACATTGGTGTTGAATTAATATTTATGTATGTAGTTAAAAAAAAGTTTTAAAATTTCATTTTTTTCTAAATAAGTATCTGATCAAGTTTTAAACTGGTATTCTATAGAAAAATAACTTATGGCATTACTAATATCATGGTTTTACCAAAATTTAGCAAACAAAAAATTAATTACAAAAACTGGAATTTTTTTTAGCACATTTTTTAATAAAATTAAAAAGCAAAACTTTTTATATCATAGTGTTTTTTTTTTTTCAGTTTGTCAGTTTACAAACGGGTCTGAGTCGGTTTGTTGAAAAACAACAATGTCGAAAATGTTGAAAAAAAAAATGTTGAATGCAAAAAATGTTGAAAAAGAAAATGTCGAAAAAAAAATTTAAAAAAAAAATGCTGAAATAAAAATACATATTCGTATTTTTTAATTTTATTTATCCCTTGTAACGCACAATGTAACATATATATATATAAATATTCTGGAAAATAAGCCTTTTCCTGCCCTGCTAAAATAACCCTGCTATTTAACTAATTTTAACATTCCATCTAATTCAGAATCTCACATACACATATATATAAATATTCTGGAAAAAGCAAATATTCTGGATTTTGAAACCAACTCTAAAATCCCTCCTAATTCAGAATGTCTCGTATACATATTATATAAATAAATATTCTGGAAAAAGAGATAATCCTGATTCTGAATCTAACTCTAAAATCCCTCCCAATTATTTTCCCCCATGTATATTTCAAAACAAAAGCATTTCATATAGTGGGGACTGCCGCCCGCAAAACCCTGCTAAACCATATATTGAAACCCTAATTTTGAATCCAAATGTAAAATCCCTCGGAATTATTGTTTTTCCCATGTATATTTCAAAACAAAAGCATTTCATATAGTGGGGACTGCCGCCTGCAAATCCCTGTTAAACTAATTATTGAAACCCTGATTTTGAACTCAACTCTAATATCCCTCCAATTTATTTTTTTTACACACATATATATTCCATGTTACATAATAATTATGTCACAACAATGAATGAATTTTGTGACATAATTTTGTGACAACAATGAATTTTTTTTTTTTAAAAATGTCAGTTCATTTTCGCATTTTTACTCCTAGGTAGGATTTATTATAATTCTCTACCGTACAAGAGAATTAATGCTAGAAAGAGCGTAAATGAGCCTTTCTAACGGTGTAATAATAAATACAGGGTGCCTTGAAAATTTTGAAAATATGGGTGTTTCTAGAAAATCTGAAAAAATTTGTTTACAATAGCCCAGTTTTCTGTTTTGAACGGCAATATTTCTTAAACAGTAACACCGATTGAGATGAAAGAAGATTCATAAGAATTTCCTAAAATTTGGTATATAAATCGATTGTATATAAGGTCGTTGACAAAATATATAATGCTTTTAGTAAAATACTGGCCTAAAATAAGTCTTTAAATGGCCTTTCCACAACCAATTTCATATATATTCGAAAACGTGATGTTATACACAATTACATGATGATATAATTACGTAATTTCTTCCCCCTATACGGAAGTATATTCAACTCCTTCTAATACAAATAAGTTTAATAAACAACAAAGCAATTATAACAGTGGGGGTTGTCGCTCCAAAACATATTGTTGAGACTCTTATACTTTTTAGCTATATGTGTCGTAAATGATAAAAGCTGATTTGTGTAACTATTTCTAAAATATACTACTTTTCAACATTATAATTCGACATTTTTTTTTTGGATATTTTTTTTTCAACAACCGGTCTTTCAACATTATTTTTTCCAACATTTTATTTTTCAACATATTTCCTTATTCGAAATTTTTTCCATCACTTTTTTTGACATTTTTGTTTTCGAAAAAAAAATCGGCTCCCCTTACAAACTAATCATTAAAAATGTATAAAATTAGTTTCAAATATTTTTTAAGATTTTCAAGATTTCTTGGAAAGTTAAAAAAATTAATTCATTATAATAATTATGTATATTATTAATTTTTGTTCTGAAAATGTGATGTTTTAAAAATTTAAGATTTAACATTATAATATAACTAGCAGGAATACCCGGCATTGCCCGGAGTATTTTGTTGGTTTTATGAAATAAATATTATTAACTTTTGCTTTCTCGTTAATATAATTTAATTTATATAGTTAAATTATTACTTATATCAATTATAAAAGACCATAATGTAATGCATTTTCTTCGTAGGTAATGTCACCTCATGTTTTTATGAGTTATCCTTTTAAGAAAATTTTGAAAAATTTAACTCTAAAATGTTTCATTCTGTTTACAAAACTTTTACATTGTTTAATAAAGAGTAATGAAATATTAACCATGCATTAGTCTCTTAAAAAAGAAATACTGTAGAATAACTTTTTTATGTAGCCTCACCGTTACAACTCCTACAGCACCATACATCTCAGCTATTCGAATTTTGAAAAAGCTCTTTTTAAATGGATACATCCAAGTTCTGTTTAACATATTTTAAACACAGGATTGTTTTTTACCTTTATAAGTCAACCAGAATTTTTTTACGTTAACTTTTTATAATACATATAGTTATTCTTCAAATTAATATTGAATAAGGCTAAAAATATGTGTAAGAACTATATATGTATATGTAAGATTTTCTGCTCTTAAAATATGTATGTACCTACTCATTTTTGATTAAATACTGTACAGAAATGTGAACATGTTTTCTAATTGAATTGATTGTATTTATAGTATTTTTAAACATACATATATTTTCGTTATTTATAAATTATTTACCTGAATGTCTGAACAAGGCGTAGTGCTGGTTGTATGATGATGATGCAGAGCTGTTCATGGATTGTAATATTCACCAACTTTCTGCGACTGTTGGCATATTGAATGATGAACTACATACAATTTATTATTGGGCAGTATTTAATCTGCCTGCTCTTAAAATAAATGATACGTTGATAAAGCAAAAAGTCTTGGGGTGAGGTTTAATAAAACTCTTACCTGGTCAGATCATATTTCGCAAATCGCGAACAAACTTACTCTTTTCTTCGCAAACTTTTGAAAATTTTTTCTTTAGTTTCTCTCCACACTAAATGCAGAATTATTAAAACTTTGGTTTGCCACATTTCTTATATTATGATGTTGGGTTTGCTTCTATGAGTGTCGTCGAGAAGAATAAACTTAACATTATTTTCAATGCATGCACGAGGTATATCTCTAATCGTCGACGTTTTGATAGGATTTCTGATGTATCTAAATGTATACTAAACTGCACTTTTGATAATTATATGAATTTTAAATATCTCTCTTTTCTGTATAGGCTAATAAACAATAAATGCTCTACATATTTATACAGCAAAATTGGTTTTGGCAGATCAGCTAGATCTTGTCAAATCAATATACCCAGACGCTCAAGTAGAGCGAGACATTTGTCTTTTTTTGTAGAAATACCTTCTCTATGGAATTCTCTACCTATCAATATTAAGCGAGCTCAAACACATGGTGAATTTTTCCGGTTTTGCTTTGAATACTTTAGTAATAAGTAACTCATTTGATTTGCTTTGTGTTAAATTTATGAATTATTTTTGTTTGCTGTCAATATTTTAAATTTAAAATTACTATCTTATTATGTTCTTTTGTATTTCTATTTAAACATGTTTGAAATATATTTTATTATTATTAAATTATGTTTGTTAATCAATATCTCCGACATATATCCAATGTATAGAGTTACCGTCTAACGGTATATTGATAAGTGAAATGAAATAAATAAATAAATATGTAAATATGTAAATATTTTTTGCAAATATGCTATACACATGCATCTTATATAGGTACACCACATGTTAGTAATGCATTCCTGAATGATGACATGATGATTGTCGTATGTTAGTAGGAGATTATTTCCGTTTTTTAACAACGGCCGAAAATGTTATGTTGTTAAAACTTAAACAAGTATTCTTAAGATACTTAATAAAGTTATTTTAAATTTTAATTACTATTATATATTGAAAGCTTTTTATGGAATATTAAATTATAGATATTTTCTGGATAATACCACTTGTTCAGATCAGATAAAATATAATAAAAGATGATGTTTTCTTTACTTATATAGGGTTCCGAATTACAGCCCCTCAAAATTGCTAAAAAGTCAATTGTTTCATTCCCCGTCTTCTTTTTAGTTATAAAGATTCTTTTTTTAGTTCTTTTTAGAACTTTACCTAAAATTGGATGATTGTTTCATTTTTAAAGCCGTTTGGACGTTTTTTACTTTTCAATGTCTGTTAGTAGTGTAGCTATGTCAATTCCAGCACAGTTTTTAATACAAATTTTATATGGAATCCACAAATTACTTTTTAGTGTTGCCGTTGTGGAAAATTTAGATGAAGTACTAGTATTGTAAGTGAAGAACGAATTCAATTCAAGCTTTTATAATTATAATTTATAATTTTCTAAATGAGACAATGTAAATAAAAATATGAAAGAATGAGAGCTGAGAGCTGTATGTGAAAAAACAACAAAATTGTAGGAAATAATATGTAGTAATAAGATTTTATCATATGAAAAGAAAACAAACAAGATAGAATGTAAACCAACGGTTTTTAAAAGCACACACTTCCAAAACACAATACAAATTGTTTAGAATTGTGACTTGCACCAAAAATAAAAAATTTAAAAAATAAAATTTTTTGTAAGAAGAAAATATGTGAAAATAGGACTTTTTTAGAATAGGATATTACCTTTTTTACTAAGGAAACTTATACTAATTCTAAAAGTTCTTTCTTGTCTCAAAATTTCAGGTTCCTATCTAAAGGCGTGCCGGAGTTATGAAAAAGGAAATTTCATGCAAAATGTGGTTTTCACATAACGGTAAATTTAAATAGTAAATTACAAAATATTGCATAATTTTGATATTGTTTTATGTAGATAATAAAATTTTCGGTAATCTGGCGATTTTAGATTGCAAAACTATTACGTAGAGCCTGATATATATACATCTGAAAATGGGGTTTTTTTCATAATTTTGAAAAGCTGTAACTCTGGAAGAGCTGTAACCCTGTAGAACTAAAATAAAGCTTTAACACACGTAAAAATATATTATTGTAGCTTTAATTTTTATATCTTGCTGAAGTAAAACGTGTACAGCTTCCTAAGGTACAGGTGTTTAAAAATAGTAAATTTTCAATTTTTGAGCCCTAATAGTCCATAAACAGGGGGTGGTCCAAAAAAATTTTCTGAGCAAACTTGTACTAATTCTAAAAGTTATTTCTTGCCTCAAAATGTCAAGCCTCTATATAAAAGCGTGTCCGAGTTATGAAAGTAGAAAAATCATGCAAAATTTGGCTTTCACATAACGGTAAATACTAAATTTAAAAAAATTGTATAATTTTGATATTAATTTACAAAGTTAAAAAAAATACCTGTCGCATGACGTTTTCAGATTGAAAAAATCTTGAGCGGAACATAAGATATATGCATTTAAAAATAGGGCTTTTTAGAAGTTTGAGGGGCTGTAGCTCCGTAATAGATGAAGCTACATGA
Source organism: Poecilobothrus nobilitatus (assembly GCA_947095535.1). Lineage (NCBI taxonomy): Eukaryota > Metazoa > Arthropoda > Insecta > Diptera > Dolichopodidae > Poecilobothrus > Poecilobothrus nobilitatus. The sequence goes on along the minus strand of OX352773.1, from coordinate 248,582,972 downwards.
AAAAGTTGTTCCACAAAATTATTTTTTTTATGAGACCTACCCACGGTTAAAATTGTTTTTCTCTATCTTTAACGGTGTAGAAGTTTTGTAAACAGATGGACGGACGAAGTGAAACTAATAAGCACATTTTTTCAAAATTTTTTTGGAAATGTGCTAAAAACTGATATGAAACGATTTGGCATATGAAATCTCACTATACAGCAAAGTGTGTTGAAAGTGCAAAATGCAAAATAAATTTAAATAAATTGTAGTTTTATGATTTGAAAATTTTTAAGAAAAAAATTTTTTTTTTGTTCTAGAATATTTAATCCAAATTTTAAAAACGATTTACTGAAACAAATAATTTAAGGTTGTAAAGAAAAGTATAAGGAATCAAAATAGAATTTGAAAATACATTATATTTATTTTTACAAATATTGAACACTTAACATTTTATGTCTTATATCAAATTCTTAACATTTTTATTAAAGTTTTTTATTAAATTATGAGTTCTGACTCTAATATACTCTTTTCACTTCAAATTTGTTTCTTTTTAACATTATATTTTTTTGTTTTGTGAGTGCAAAATTAAAAACTATGTACTTATGTATTTATGTTATTTTTTCCGCATTTGTCTAAAGGTCTAAACTCTAAAGAACCCACAAAACCAAATAAAAAAATTGAAAATAAACAAACCTGTAGTAAAAAGGATGAGGGATCATTTATGCTAACATTTTGTTTAATATTTGATTTTTCATAAATCTTTAATAAGTACGTATGTATGTATGTACGTCTAAAAATGAACAATATATCAGATGTTAGGTACGAATTGTCGTTTTTCGATCAGTTGTATTTGTCTAAATTGTATCTGTCGATTATATGAATTTAAATGCAATATAAGATTTAATAACACATTAGCAGGGGCCTCTAGTATTATAATATTTGATTAAAAAAGCTATCAAAGCTTTAAAAAAAACAACACAACAATACAAATCTAAATATTAAAACTATAAATAGGAACTTTAATTAGAAACAACAAAAATGCAAATGAAATAATAACAAATGAAATGAAATTAAAACTGAACATATGGAGGAATTACCGATAAGAAAGTATAAGATCGGGTAAAAGCACGTAAGTATGTAGATTGTAAGTATGCAAGTATAATGATTTAATTTTTTGATAACATGAGAGTAATTCAACCACATCTAAAAGTACATTTTAGTGTTGTTTTTGTAGATTCTATTGTTCCAACAAGAGAAATTTAGCATATATCAAAGAGGGGTTTTTCATAATAATGATGTTATTTTTTTCGTAATTAGAGCTTTTATTTATATGTATATAGGGTATAATATATGTATATAGGCCTCTTATCGTAGAAGAAAACGAAATTAAGTGTTAAAACCATATTTTATATAATTGAAAAGGCTGATGGTTTAACATCTGAGAGAATCTAATTAAAACAAAAAAGAATACAGTTGCCTTTGTCAACTCTTAGATACCCGTACGAACCGTTAGTATGTTCATAGCCTGTCACTCTGCTTATATTATTATTTTTTTTTTGTATTTTTAGTATTTTAAAATAATTCTGGTGAATTTTATAATTTCTAGAACTATGGGTTCTACATATATTCAAAGAAATAAATATTCTCATATTTATTATACATTTTTCTATTATATTTATAATAAAGCCTTAGATTCTTAAATAAAGAACCTTATTATTATAAACTCCACAATGGCAGCACTCAAAAATCATTATAAATATACCCATATATTTATCTTTTACGATCATTAATACTCTTTTTTATACCCGTACGATAGGATCGGGTATAATAAAATTACTCCTCCGTTTGTAACACCTCGAAATAAGCGAGCTAGATATACCTTCAAAGGTATGGATCGGATCAGAAAAAAATTCTAAGACTTTTGAGCCATGTCCGTCCGTCCGTCCGTCCGTCAGCACGCTAACTCAAAAACTAAGAAAGCTAGAATCTTGAAATTTACACAAAATATTCTGGGAGTAATTTGTAGGTTCCCTATTTTTTTGGTTGAGTTTGGACCAAGCCTTAGGTAGCTCTCGAACACCTAATTTTTAGATCCCGACATTTTTTTTGCAATAGAGCTATGAAATTTTAACCACCGATAGATCTCACAAAAATATTAATTTTATTTTTAATAACTTTTTTTTGTAGCCTCACCCGCTACGGAGCTACAGCTCCCCAAAGGTTCAAAAAAGCTCTATATTTAAATTGTTATACCACAAGTTGTATAAAATATATCTTCATTTTGAAAACGTCAAACGATTACTACTTTTATTAGCTTTAAAAGTATATATACAATAAATATATATTTGTGGCATACGGTGTCTTAATTTACCGTTATGTGAAACTCAAATTTTGCAAAATCCTTCAACCCTTCTATCTTCTAAACAATTTAAGATGGAAACTTGCAATTTTGCCAGAAGTTAGATCTTTAAAAATAAGTATGAGTCATTTCAGAAATTTTTTTTGTATCACCCCCCGTTTAGGAGCTGTAAGGGGTCAAAAACTGAAAATTTCCTATTTTGAAACACCTGTAACTTGAACACCTGTTAAAATTTTTTTAAAGTAATACATAAAAATTAAAGCTTCAACATTATATTCTTATTTCTGTTAACAACTTTTTTTAATAATGTAGGGTTACTTTATAATTGACGAAAGTGTTACTTGATTTTTTCAAATTTTCTAACAAATTTCTTCAACAAATTTTTTGCATTTGTTTTACTCGATAATTTGAAATTGTTGAGGATATAATGCGTAGTACATAAAAATGCAAATAAATAAACAACATAACGGTTGCTTGAAGAATTTTTATTTATATGATATTAATATATATACATACTTATATAATATCATGTTTATTTAGATATCGTATATGTCACTAGTGAATGAATGATAAGAGTATATATGTATATTATATAGCGCCGTATTTACATACATATATGTATTTTATTGTACTTATAAGAAATTATTCTGTCAATGGAATATTTAAATATAATATAATATAATATTTAAAATTATATTTACTATTTTGTACTAAGTAAATTTAATATACATTTACCGCTTAGTATTAAATGGTACTATAGAATATTTGAAAAAGTTTTGGATTGATAATCGTTATGTGAAAGGTTAGAATCTGCTTAATGTACTGAAGAATGTACATATAAACATATAGTTTGAATATATGTACAACCCATAGTTCTAGAAATTATAAAATTCACCCAAATTATTTTAAAATACTAAAATATTAAAAAAATAATATTGTGAGCAGAGTGACAGGCTGTGAACATACTAACGGTTCGTACGGGTATCTAAGAGTTGACAAAGTCAACTGTATTCTTCCTCGTTTTAATAACAAATTCATAAAAAACTATATTCATATTCACAACGCATAGAACTACATATGTACTCATATTTACAAATCATTTTACCACCAATATAAAACCTTGAATTGAATTCGTACTTCACTTACAATACTAGTATTTCATTTAAATTTTCCACAATGGCAACACTAAAAAAGTAATTTGTGGCTTCCATACAAAATTTGTTTGTTTGTAAAAAAACTGTGCTGGAACTGACATAGCTACACTACTTCTGTTGTTCTGTTCGGAGATATTGTTTCCACGTGATCCCATACTTAAAACCTTTTTATGATACCTATCTCATTTTATCTCGAATTTATCATTCTTTACTGATTCTTTCATTTTTAATTTTGTCTCTAAGTAAGTTACATGCGATTATTTTTTGCAATATCTTCCTTTCAATTAATGTTGAAATTTTATTTAAATTGAATCTTTTGTATCTAAAGTTATTATGTCGGTCTCACAATGTTATTGTAATGATCATAAGTACAAATTTTTCTTTTATAAAATTTTGTCTTGTACATAATTATACCCGTATGAACTATGTTCAAGGGTATAATAAATTTGCCATTACGTTTGTGACACCTTAAAGGAGTCGAGCTAGATATAGTGTCAAAGGTATGGATCGGCTCAGAATCGAATTCTGAGTCGATTAAGCCATGTACGTCCGTCCGTCCGTCCGTCCGCACGATAACTCAAAAAATAAAGGAGCTAGGGGGCTGAAATTTTTTTACGTCACTTTTGCAAAATTGTTAGTTTTGCTATTTCAATCCAACATTTTCGGTCGGCGGGTTCGAGTAGCTGCCATACAACTTCTATCTTTATATAGAAATAACTCAGTATCTATTCAAGCTAGGTTTCTGAAATTTTGCAAATGATGATCAAGTTTTATGGCAACAACTTCTGTAAAATTTGGTTGTGGTGGTGCGGCGGGTTCGGGTAGCTGCCATACAACTTCTCCGTTTAAATGAGAATAACTCGGTGTTTATTAAAGCTAGCAATCTGAAATTTAGTAAAGAGGTGTCGAGTTACATGCCAACAACTTTTGTAAAATTTGGTTGGTCTAGAGCAGCCGGTTCAGGCTTCTTGCACCTCTTAGAACCTAATGAAGCTAGGCGTCTGAAATCTTGCAAATGATGATCAAGTTTTATGGCAACAACTTCTGCAAAATTTGGTTGTGGTGGTACGACGGGTTCGGATAGCTGCCATACAATAGCTGCCATCTCTTTTTAAATGAAAATAACTCAGTGTCCGTCCGCACGATAACTCAAAAAATAAAGGAGTTAGGAGGCTGAAATTTTTTTTACGTCACTTTTACAAAATTGTTAATTTTGCTATTTAGCTCCAGCATTCTCGGCCGCCGGGTTCGAGTAGCTGCCATACAACTTCTTTCTTTAAATGGAAATAACCCAGTGTCTATTCAATCTAGGTATCTGAAATTTTGCAAATGATGATCGAGTTTTATGGCAACAACTTCTGTAAAATTTGGTTGTGATGATATGACAGGTTCGGATGGTTGCCATACAACTTCTCTTTTTAAATGAAAATAACTCAGTGTCTATTGAAGCTAGCTATCTGAAATTTAGTGAAAAAGTGTCGAGTTGCATGCCAAAAACTTTTGTAAAATTTGAATGGTCTAAAGCAGCCGGTTCAGGCTTTTTGCAAATCTTGGAACTTAATGAAACTAGGCGCAATAGATTCGGGTAGCTATCATACAACTCCACAATTTACATAAATATATCTCTGTAGTTCGCTACTAAAACATCTGAATGTTTTTAAAAGATGATCAAGTTTTATAGAAACAGGATATATTACGTTCATACGGGTATCCCAGAGTTGACACAGTCTACTCTACTGCACTCTTCCTCGTTTTATTTAAATTTTATTAATCTTGAAATAAAGATTTTTACACAATTTTTTAGTTTTTTTTTTGTTTTTTTTTGAAAACAACATAGAACTTAATTTTATCAAAAACTATAGTAATGCAGCTTTAGAAAGAGTAGAATTCAGTACTTTCGGCTAACAAAATGATGGGTCAATTTTCCAATTATTATAATTTAAATAAATCGTTTGATTAAATTGGACTTATAGTATGGAAGTAAAGTAAACCCTTAAAGTAAACCTTTTTTATACAAAAGTCATAAATTTAAATTGAATAATCGATCATAATGTTTTCTCTTAATGCTGCTCTTTAATCATTGAAAAAACAAAAATTACTTTAAAATATTATTATGAAATTTGTAATTTCGTTTATAATGCTTTAGGACTGCAAATTAATTTCAAAAAAAAAAAAAATATTTGATATGAAGTAAATATGGTTTTGAAGCTTTTTTATGGTGTAATGTCCTATAAATAAGCTAATAGGGTGAATACTCAAGACAAATAGTTGCTTCCGGCTCAAAAAAATAATTTTAATAACCTTAGGTTTCAAAAAATGAAGATTTTGAGAACTGGATGTCTTTAGTAAATGAGGAAGCTCTGGAAGCATTTAGGTTTAAAAAATTATTGTTGAATTTCAAAAAATAAAGTATTTAAATATAATTTAATTTAAATTAATCGAAATTAACTACAGTTGGGGCCTCGGTGGCCTAGTGGGTAAGAGAGTATAAAATAAGCTGTAAGCACCGAGGGAGCGTGGGTTCGAATTTCATACACCTCGCAAAAATAAATGCACCTTACGACATTTACAGCCACGCATTAACAGGAGAAAGGCTGTGTATTTTTCTTGTCACATTTGTGTGGCAGGAGAATACACTAATATAAAAAAAAAACAGTTTCTGATTTATAAATACAAACCGGTAAAAAACAAGACATTTATTCTGATTGGTACAAATACTTGTAAGTATATATAAAATTAAACTATAGTAGGTATGTTATTAATATGGTTATAACTCTAAAAGAAATTAAATGCAATGATTTTTTATAACATTAATAGATCGATGTCATTTATAATTAATTGAATTTAATTGTGCACTCTTATATTGAATTGCCGTCCTTCGCCGTTGTCATTCTATTGTTTAATATAGCTATAATATGAAAAAGATAATATGTGCATACATCATGAACATAGCAATGATTTTAACTAATTTTTGTGGTGGTCAGATTGTATACGTCATATAGCTTCACTTTTTTTCTTATAAGTATATATGTAGCTTTCAAAAATTCTATAAATTTTATTATTCTGATGCATTTTCTGCAACTAACTTTTGATATCGGTTGTTGGTATGTTATTGTGTGCCATTTGTGGAAGTTTTATGATAATCCTTTTATGTTTTACCCCATGGGACATAATAAAAGTTTTTTTTTTTTTTTTAACAATTTTCTACTCTATGTATTTTTATTCTATAATATTTTTTTGACTTCTTTAGAACTACCATTCATCTATTGAATAGATTAGTTATTTAAGAGTTGTATATGGGTGTGTACACTTGAATTAAATTAGTTTTTAAAATTGAAAAGACAAAGAAAGATAGAGCTTAATCCATATTGTTCATAGTGAAATGAATTTATATACTCGTATATATTATATAAAAAATAGTTTTCAAATTGAATTCTTCTTTGTATATTATCAAAAAAATTTGTAAGTAAAAGTTAAAAGAAACAAGTTAAATTTATAGTGAATATAATAAAGTAGTATTGTATTTGTAGATCTAATTTAAAAAGTTTTTCAAAAATTTTAATTTTAAGTAAAGGGATAGAATATCATGAAGATATTAAGAATATTATCAAAATAGAAACGGTTAAATTATTGAAAGACAATAACGCATTACTATCTCAGATCAACTCTTTAATATTCTAAAAACAAAAACCGATCATAAGACAAATATTATATTTTTAATTAAGATTAAATAAAAAGTTCCAAAATTAAATACAAGTGATTAAGTTGGCAAATTTCAATTTAATTAGATTTTGAGCCGAATTCATAATACTGAGTTTGAACTCAAATATCACTTTTTAAAGTAAAATTTATATTGGAACTCGTAGTTTTTGTTTGAAAATATGAGATTTGATTTCAAACTCAGTTTTATGCATTCAATCTTTTATCTTTATATTTTTTTATACAAAATTGGATAAAATTGCAAAACAAAAGAAAATATTGTTTCAGACTTTAAATATAGGGAAACTAGCTTTTAATGTATTGTGCGAATATAGAAATTTGAAACTAAAACAAAACCTAAGACTTATTTGCAATGTACAAATCCCATATTTCTCAATCCTATATATTATTCTCTCTGAATATTAATTGAAGTAATTTACTTCGATCAAAGTTGAACACTGTCCTATAAAAGATAGAAATTTATCCGATGATATTACAAACTTGACATTTTTTTTTTTGGCCTTATAAGGCAATAGAGAAATTTATAATGTTCACAAGATTATAATCCATTAATTGTAAAAATATGGTTCTATTCTAAAAAATATAACGAATAAAAGAGGAAATAAAATAAAATTAAGATGAGAAAAGTTAAATATGTTGGAATTTCAGTTTTGCGGTTTCATGGTATGAAATATATATAAATACATATTATGTATATATATATATATATATAATAATAATAAAAATTCTTTGGATTACAACAAAATTGTGTCCATTAAATACAAAAAAATATAAAAAAATGTTTTATTCTAAGAAAATCTTATAAAATTTTATAATTTAAAAATAAAATATTTAGGAATTTAATTTAATTTTTCGAACTTTTTTTTTTATTTGTTTTTTTTTTTGATATTTCCAAAAATATATTTTATTATTTGACATTACCCTTTCTGTTTATTCTCCCATCCGTCCCATCAATATTTGCCTTGGTAAAATTTCTTTATAGTTTATGATGGTACCACTATATTTTAACTAAAGATAAATTAATTTTGGGCAATTTTTTGCTCAGTCGAATCTAGAACAGACTTAGAAGAAAACGCGCGCTTACATTTAGGGTAATTGTGTTATTTAATAAATATAACTAAGATTTAATAAATAGTTTTTAATCCTGAAAATTTTTACCACAAAAAAATTTTCTTAAATTTTATAAAATTTAAAAAAAATTCTATAGTTTAATGAAATATTTCGAATTTTTATAATATATTCGAAACTGTCAAAATTAGAAACTTTAGAAATTAGAAGCATTAAGATAAATATAAGCAAATGTTACTGTATAGAGAAATTTTTCAATATCCATTCGCTTAAGATCATTTATAAATGAGATATTAAAAATTTGAAAATGAAAGATAATTGAAATCTGTATAATTGATACAAATTACAGATTTTTATTTAAAAATATCTTTTAACATATAATGATTAAAAATGGTTTTCAATTTTTCGAAGTTTTTATCTTTTGCGGACAGATTTTTACAATATTTCAAGTTAACAAAAAAAGCTTCTGTGCTAAAGAACAACATTTTCGAAAATATTCAACGCAATTGGTCACGCTGTTTAAACATGACAACAAAAATATTAAAAAACCTACTTTGGGTCCTCGAGCCCAAACTTTTTTTTTAGGCTTTCTTTCAGACCATAAATCAAACATACTTTCTGATGCTTTATACATACATATATTACAAATATCTATATAATAGGTATAAACTATAGTCCCGTTTCATTGTTACTGTTAAACTCAAATTATATCATTTTAGTTCATCTATTTTAAATTTATAAAAATATTTTTTAGAGTATTTTAATTAATAAAAAAAATATATTATTTTTTCATGTTTGACAAAACAAAAAAAAAAGGTTTTTATAAAATTTTCAAATGCATTTCAAATTTTTAAATAATTCCCTAGAAGGAAATTTGTTTAAAACTGCAATAAGAACTTTCAAATAAAAAAAAAAAAAAAACAAATAAATAATAATAAAGAAAATGTCTTGGAAAAGTTGGAAAACTACAACTTTTTAAATTTAAACTTTTGAAATTATATACATTTTATGTTTCAAATATTGTATGAATTTTTAAAATAATTATTTTGAAGCATGAAAAACAAGATGGTATGTACAAGCAAAGTCTTTTTAATTTGTATATTGAAAAAGACAGAAAAAAGCTTTCAATTGTCACTATTTCTGCATTGAAATTTTGAATTATACCTCACTTCCCACTTCTCCATGTTTTTAGATCTATTAGGGTTAAAAATCAAAAATTCTCTATTTTTAGACATCAGTTATTTGGATACCTGTGATAATTTATCGTAAGTAAGAGAGCTTCTGCTGTCCATTGTTATGCATATTTAACTCCCAGATTTCATATTTCTACATTACAGAAACTCGTTTGTTGTACGAACATTTCGAATGTCGAACCATCTCATACCTAATGTAATCTTAGAATTGTCGAGGATTACATGTAAATCGTTCAAAGTATCAAGGTGTGCATTAACAAATTTGTTCATAATACGCCTTTCAATTTGAAATCAATTTTCATTCCCTAAGCTTAGATTGTCTTCACTAGGCAGTACATATAAGTACTAAAGGTTATATTATATAGCTTATTGTTTATCCAAAAAGAGAGAGATGGTGTTTAGTTGGTTAAAGTTTCACATACTCATAGAGGACTCATGCTTGTTTCACTTCACTATATCGTCTTTTGATAATTTCTACATACCCTCGCAACAAAAACAAAAAAGTAAGAAATAAATTTTAAAACTCTAATAATATATTTTTACATATTGTGTTTACAGCTTTTGTTGTTTATATACTTTGGGTTACATTAAAACTGAAGTAGTTTTACAAAAGTTGTTCTAAATATTATGTACTTTTAAAAAACTTTAACATAATATACCTACCTATTCATAAAATAAAAAACCACCAAATAAAAATTAAAATTATTAAAAATTATTTTTTTTTTTTAAGTTTTATTTATTTTTTATCTTTCAAAGTTTAATGTAATAAAAAAAGTTTTCCTTAAGAGAAGAATATACATAAAGATAGCTTAGAAATTGTTTTTCACAAATCAAAAATTTTATCAATCAAACCCTACTGATAAATTAGCAAACGCCACTGAGCAAAACATAAAAATTATTAATAAATTTGTAGGAAAATAAAAGTAGATACATAAAATAATTTAATCCGAAGCAGAATATTTTAAAAACGAGAAAGAATGCAGTTGCCTTTGTCAACTCTTAGATAACCGTACAAACCGTTAGTATATTCATTAGAGCCTGTCACACTGCTTGTAATATTATTTTTTTAATTTTTTAGTATTTTAAAATAATTTGGGTGAATTTTATAATTTCTAGAACTATAGGTTGTACATATATTCAAACTATATGTTTACACATTCTTCAAAACCAGATTCTAACCTTCCACATAACGATTATCAATCCAAAACTTTTCCAAATATGCTATAGTACCATTTAATACTAAGCGGCAAATGTATAATAATTTATACTACATATGTATTATATTTGATTCATTAATCAATGACATATACGATATGTAAATAAACATGAGTTATAAAGTCATATCATATAAATATAAATTCTTCAAGCAACCGTTATATTTTTTATTTATTTAATTTTTTTTGCACTACATCATCCTCAACAATTTCAAATTATCGATTAAAAAAAAAATGCAAAAAAATCGTTAAAAAAATTTGTTGGAAAAATTTAGAAAAATGAAGTCACACTTTCGTCAATTTTAAAGGCAACGCTATATTATTAAGAAAAGTTGTTAAAAGAAATAAAAATATAATATTGGATCTTTAATTTTTGTATATTACTTCAATAAAATTTTGGACAGGTGTTCAAGTTACAGGTGTTTAAAAATAAAGAATTTTTTAGTTTTTGACCCCATACAGCTCCGAAACAGGGGGCGGTACAAAAATATTTTCTGAAGTGATTCATATTTATTTCAAAGATGTAACTTCTCTCAAAATTGCAAGTTTCTGACTTAAATCAAGAAGGAATTTAGCAAAATTTGAGTTTTGCATAACGGTAAATTAAGACACGGTATGCCACAAGTATATATTTATTGCATATATATTTTTAAAGCTAGAAAAATCGTTTAAAAAATCGTAATCGTTTGGCGTTTTCAAATTGAAGATATACCTTATACAACTTGTGTTATAACAATTTAAATATAGAGCTTTTTCGAACTTTGTAGAGCTGGAGCTCCGTAACGGGTGGGGCTACAAAAAAAAAGTTGTTAAAAATAAAATTAATATTTTTATGATATCTATCAGCAGTTAAAATTTCCTGGCTGTATTTAAAAAAAAATGTGGGGACCTAAAAGTTAGGTGTTCGAGAGCTACCCGAAATTTTGGTCGGATCTTAACCAAAAAAATTGGGAACCTAAAAATTGCGATGTAAGATGTTGGCGAGACCTTGCAAACATGTAAAAAAAAAAATTTTATATCTATAATAAAACACTGACACTGAATGTAAACTAAACTGGCAATGATGATATTTTTGAATATTTATTTAATAATTTAAAATTGTATTACCAGAGACACGAATCTTTAACTCAAAGTATTATCAAGAGACACAAACCGTTCATTAAAAATATAAATAAATTTAGTAAATATTATTACCGGAGACCAAATTTTCCACTAGAAGTATTGTCAGAGACACAAACCGTTCATTAAAAGTGAGTACAGTCAAAAAAGGAAAAGTACATACTTAAAAAACACATTTTCAATAAAAATAAATTCAGCAAATTTTTAATTTTTAAATTTGACCGCCAGATCCATTATGAACTGGTCACAGCGGTAAATTAAAAATAAATTATTAATCTTCTGTTGGCGTTTTCAATCTTTGTTTTGAAAAAATAAAAATAAAAATAAGTACTCTTAATAAAATTAAAACGCCTGAAAGTGAAAAGAGCAAAGTTTATAGTAAGCCTCATATTTATAAGAAAAAATAATAGGCCGATTTTATTCTTGATTTTGTTTTCATTAGTAGCTATAAAAGCTGGTAAAAGCTTCGTAACAGACTTTAAAGTAGTTTTGTTTATTTAGGTTGAAATTTAGATTTTTAAGCTAAATTTTCGCTATAACTGGTATAACATAAAATATTCGAAATTTTTTTATTAATATAAAATTCGGCGGACTTAAATAATTATATTTCTTAACAGAAGTCTGGAACTTACCAAATATAAAAATAAATATTTTTCTTAAAAAAAAAAAAAAATTAACATAGAAAATATCATTTTAGAAGCCTTCTCTCACAATAGATTCATAATTTTGTACTAAATTATTATTAGACCATGAAATTAAAAAGCTGTCGAAAACGACCGTCACAAAAAAAAGCCCCCGAAAATTTATGAAATTTCATTATCAGAGACATGAATCTTTTATTAAGTATACCAAAGACCTCTTCTAAAGTACATTTAAATAAAATAAATTCAGCAAATTTTTTTCAAGCAAAAAAAAATAAACGCAAAAGACTTGAAAGTAGTTTTGGTAATTAAAGTAATTTCGCAGCGAAAACAACTATTTTTCATCGACATAAAAATTTTTTTTTAAAACTAAAGAAAAATAGAGAGTAAAATTTTAACAAATATTAAAATTATTTCGATTATTGGGATTGTTTTAAATGTAACAAAAAAACGAGGAAGAGTGCAGTAGAGTAGACTGTGTCAACTCTGGGATACCCGTATGAACGTAATATATCCTGTTTCTATAAAACTTGATCATCTTTTAAAAACATTCAGATGTTTTAGTACCGAACTACAGAGATATATTTAAGAAAAATTTAGAAACTTTTATTTCTATATAAAAATAGAAGTTGTATGGCAGCTACTCGAACCCGCCGACCGAAAATGCTGGATTTAAATAGCACAACTAACAATTTTGCAAAAGTGCCGTAAAAAAAATTTTCAGCCTCCTAGCTCCTTTATTTTTTGAGTTATCGTGCGGACGGACGGACGGACGGACGTACATGGCTTAATCGACTCAGAATTCGATTCTGAGCCGATCCATACCTTTGACACTATATCTAGCTCGACTCCTTTAAGGTGTCACAAACGTAATGGCAAATTTATTATACCCTTGAACATAGTTCATACGGGTATAAACAAAACAAAATGTCGTAGCGGTTGGTGTTGGTTTGTTTTGAGATATCGGCACTCGGTTGGAAAACAATTTTTGAGATATCGGCACGAACTTTTACCCTGAATGTGTTTTTAGCTTGGACCATTTTTTCTCAATGATTAAAAAACTGTCAAAAATTACCGCCACGAAAAAACGGCGAGAAAAAATTAATAAACTGTACCTAACATTTTTAATTTTATGTGTTTAGATTTGTTTTATGTTTTTTTTCTATTACAGCAAGTAAGTAAGTGATTCCAACGTTTTTTTAGTGGTGCTGATGTAAAAATGAAACTTTTAGGTAGTTTATTAAGGGAGTAAGTATGATAACATAAATGTTTTTGAATCTATAGAAATTGTGCTATTGCACAGGGGATTTTCTAGTATAAATTAAAAATTGTTTAATTATATGTATAAATATTTGTTTATTAATTAGTATACATACATACTTATGTACATGCATTATGTTGAGAATTGTATACCTAGTTAATATTAAATAAATCGTGTTCTTCAGTAGCACAATATACATATAGCCGAATTCATCTTAAAGCTTTTGTTTTATTTTCATACTAAGAAAATGTTAACAATAATAAAATAAAAATTAATTTTTGATAATTAAAGAAATTAATTCCGTGATTTTTTTTTCGAGCTTTTTTAAATAATATTAGTCGTTTGGCTTTTAATAGCTATTTACTAAACAGATCTAGTTTTAAATAAGAAGTGACAGACTTAACAAGTTAAAAATAACGCTGATTTAATAGCGCAATGTTTCGTTTTTTTTATATTTTATTAATTTTAAGTTTAGTTTACAAGAGTATGTATAAATTATTATTTTTTTTTCTTTTTTTATTAATGTACTTAATTAATTAACTGATATTTTGCTTATGTGCTTTATAGGTGACAGTGAATTTAAAAAATGTATTGCTGATTGTGTCAAATTAAGTGAATGTTATGAAGCCACACAGTTTTTAA